>ML791286.1:137970-167370 GCA_009831015.1 Picea engelmannii | reverse complement strand
TTTTCACATTTACTAATTAAGATTAAAAAATTACTTGATCACAACCAGATTGCCACGTTCAATGATTAAGAAATAACAACAAAAATTATTGTTCATGGGCGGATGCGTATGGCCGCTTGAGGCCGCGTGGATTATAAACTGTGTCGTTTCTTCTGTGTGTTTTACAGTGCGCCGTCATTTTTTTACCGGGGCGGGCGCGTGGTTTCGTGAAGTTTTAAATTAATTATCCTTTTATAACTGCAAAGGATTCGTGAAGTTTTAAATTAATTATTATAATTAATATATTTTATTGATATTGGTTAAATGTTTTAGTTTTTAGATTTTTTTTGGTGAAAATCTAATCATATAAATTTAAACAAAATTACTTGCTGTAGGAATCGCATGCGTCGAATTTAAACAAATTTATGCTGTAGGAATCGCATGCGTCGATCTCCAAATAGCCGCGACCCTCTCCAAATCGCCGCAGTCCATCTGTATCCTGAGGTCTAAAAACATCTGCACTGTGTTTTTTCATTTGAAAAAAATTACATGGTATAAATCAAAGTTACGGTTATATGAAAGGTTGACTTTTTTATTAAAGGTTGAAGGATTCGTGAGGTGAATGCTTATAATCAATTTAAAAAGGTGGAGGAATTAAAGTAAAGGTGAATTCTTTATTAAAATGTTTTTTAATTAAAAAGATGAATTTATATTAAATGCATAAATTCAAGTGGCTAGATATTTTTTTAAAAAGGTGAATCTTTTTAAATATCAAAGCAATCGGGACAATGCAATGCCATGGTACGCAGCTTAACCCAAATAGTTTTTGTTAATAAATTTTATATAGCAAAGATGGATATAGCAAATTTTATTTACAAACCCTAATTAGGGTTTATATTAAAATTAAGTTTAATAAATTAAAGATGCCTTTCGGCGTTCATCAGCCACAATTATGTGGTTGTGCTAGTTACAATCAATCAATAAATAACAACACACTACTTATAAAAGAATGTAGTAAATAAATATAAATTTAATGAGTAAGTAGTAATTTCTATCCAATAAATCATTTGGAAAGCCAACAATAAATAGGTTTCAGTATAATTATAAAAGAATGTAGTAAGTAAATATAAATTTAATGAGTAAGTAGTAATTTCTATCCAAGAAATCATTTGGGAAGCAAACACTAAATAGTAAGTAGAAATGATGACTTACTTCTCCAATGAACCAACCAATGAATCTATGTGGACTCCGGTCCTCCAACTCAATTTAGCCAAAATTCACTACATACAATACCGACTTAAGTTGCCTTTCAAATGTATAAGAAGAACTTAAGTTACCTTGCAAATACATAAGAAGAAATTTACAATGGTAGAACAATGACAATGGCGGTGTCCAATACTATATAAAAAGAAACTTAAAATGGTTAAACAATGGCAATGGCGGTGGACGTCCAATACAGCGAAAATTCAAATATATAAGAAAAACTTAAGTTGCCTTGCAAATACATAAGAATAAATGTACAATGGTAAAACAATGACAATGGCGGTGGACGTCCAATACTGTGAAAATTCACCGTATACAATATCAATAAATAAGTGCAGTATTGGCTTCACAAGAGTCCGATAAACATTGTAAACATTAAAGCCATTTATTATGCCTAATAAAAAGGTGCAGTATTGGCTTCACAAGTGTCAGATAAACATTGTAAACATTAAAGCCATTTATTATACCGAAAATCTAAATTCAGTATTGGCTTCACAAGCTTGAGATAAACATTATAAACATTAAAGCCATTTATTATGCTGAATAAATAAGTGCATTATTGACTTCACAAGTGTGAGATAAACATTGTAAACATTAAATCCATTTATTATGCCAAAAAACTAAGATATGTAAACATTCAATATTATTGTAAACATTAAAGTCATTTATTATGTCGAATAAATAAGTGCAGTATTGGCTTCACAAGTGTGAGATAAGGTCTACTGAGCTGGTCTGTACCGGTTCCTAGCGCACAGGGGCTTCTGCATTGTGTCTTTATTCCTGCAACCTATTGACCCCCTCTATCGATTTTCCCACTGGCCCACATTTCACCTTTTTTCTGCCTCGATTTTTACTAGTGGGCCCACTGTTTGGTTGCCCAGCCATTTTTAAATGGACTCGCTGACAAAACCACGAATGCATCCTTCCGACGAACTCATCTGGAAACAGGTGGGTCTGTTTAACAAAGTGGACTCCCTTGAATCCAAGTTGCAGAAGTTTCCCTCCAAGCCTTCCTTTTCAAAAAATCCTACTGTTCCCGCCGAGTTCCCTGACGAACTAGCTTCTCCCTCACTAACGGAAACCTTTTCTTCGAAACTCGATCCTCCTACCCCTGACATGAAGTAAACTCCTTTCTTATTCAGGCTCGAGATGGCCACCCTACCTTTCCAGACGCTCACAAAGCCGCTACCACTCAACACCGAGCCTCATGCGGCCGAAAGGTGTGGAAATCTATTAGGAGATCAAAGCGTTTGGTCCTGGGTGACAGTGTTGGCTTCGAAGACCTCTGCATGATGTCTACCTGTGCACTGGTGGGTCGTTTCTCCTACAAACGCTTGAGCCCTCAACCACTGGATGACTGGATTAAGATTAAGTGGTTACCTCTTCTGGGTTATTCACCGAAAGTCCAATACCTCAAAAAAGGCTCGCTTTGTTTTCATTGTAAATCTCCTGAAGACGCTACTCTTTTAATATCTTCTTTGTGGGTCTACGGTGGAAGTAGCCTCATGCTCAAGCGCTGGAGACTAGTTTTCAATCCGGACACTGAGTTTTTCCAACTCAGACATCTCTGGGTGCTCCTCCTGGGCCTTCCACTGCATCTCTGGAACGAAGGAGCCATGACAGCTATAGGCAACTCCCTGGGAAAGTTCATTGCTCTTGACACACAGTTTCTTAGTGGTCCTTTGAGGAAAATGGGAAGAGTGCTGGTTGAGATGGACATAACTTCTGGACTGCCGGAAACATTGGAGATCAAATGGAGAGGGCGAAAACTAATACAGAAAGTGGACTATATCGGACTCCCTTTCCGCTGCAACCTTTGCCGTGAAACTAGCCATCTCCGCAGCTCTTGTCCTGGTAAGTCACCTATCGATCCTTCTGAAGATAGTGATCTACACCTCAACCCTCCTGACTATATGGATGCAGACCCTTCCCTTTTTTACTTGGATTCGCCCCCTCATCCTCCCTCTCTTCCCTTACCTGGGCAGGCTGAAGCTCCGTTGTATAAACTGAACCAGCTCTGTCCATTCCTCTTTAAGTCACTTTCTGATGCCGAGAAGGAATCCATAAATGGACACCATTGGCTCTCCTCTTCTCGCAGTGAAAAGAACCCGCTCCCTGATGTCGATATTCCACCATCTCCAGTCCTTACTAACCCCCCAGCGGACTGTCTATTTCTGACTGTTGGCCCTACTGAGTTCCCAACATCTCCCCACTTCGCACCCTCCCTTCCCTCTTCACTTTCGGCCAAGCAGCAAAAGCCTCTTTCTTCAATCATGGTCGTGCAACAAAACCCTCCTTCCTCCTCCACTGAACAAGAAGTACCCCCACTGTTGCTTCCAGGTTTTAGTCAGCTTGAGGAGGACGATGTAAACTTACTGGCTGCACTGAACTCCTCGTCCTCTACCATTATCCTTTCAGACAACATCTCTCAGTTACGAGTTTATCGGGGTAAAGAACTCATTACTCCAGCCACAGAGACGGGTACTTCTTCCTCACATCCCACTGAAAAAGACGCAAAAGCCTTTGCTTGGTCGCGAGGCATCGGAGCTGAACTCTCCCCCCTCCAGACACGAAGTACCAGAAAGAAAAAGGAGCTATTGAGCTCACAACAATCTGCTTCTGTCATTCCCACTCAGGACGAAAAGGCCCTTAGAGTAGTGAAGGCCTTGGCACGATCTAAGTAATGATTGTTCTCTCCTTAAACATTCGAGGGATCGGAGGCCCCCTCAAGGTTGCTTCCTTCCGAAGACTGCTGGAGAAATCGAAGCCGGATATCATCTTTCTCCAAGAGACCCTCACGTCTGATCAAAAATCCAGAGATTTCGTGCATCAATTTCATACTTCTTGGGTCACTACGGTTGCAAGCTCCTTAGGAAACTCCGGCGGCTTGTTGGTGGCTTGGGATCCTGACCTTTTTGAGTTGAGACCCTTCCTATCGAGGGGGGGAATTCTGTTGACAGGCCGCTACTTAGCTACAAGTCAGGAGGTGGCGTTTCTAAACGTCTACGGCCCCTGCTCGAAGAGACCGCTTTTCTGGAAGCACCTGGAAAATAGTGGTCTTCTCTCTTTACCGAACCTCATTCTTGGAGGATATCTAAACATTATTTTATCGGCAGAAGAAAACTGGGGAGGATCCTTCTTGTCAGGTCCTACCGAAGCCTCCTACAGAGAGCTCTTCGCCTCGAACAATCTGATTGATGTCCAGTCGACCCATCTGGTCCCAACATGGAGAAATGGGCGATCAGGTCATGACGCTATCGCCAGACGTCTGGATCGGTTTCTAGTTGTTGATTCTTTCTTGTCCTCTTCAGCCTTTCCAACCTCGTGGGTGGAGTTTCCCTTCGTATCGGATCACGCCCAAATCCTCCTTCAGTTGTTGCCCCCTGCGCTTCACCAATCGACTCCCTTCAAGTTCAACCACCATTGGCTTCTGTCTGAGGACTACTCTACCTTAGTCCACTCTGTCTGGATGGACCTTCGTTTCCTTGCTGAAGACAATCCTCAGCTATGTCTCGTTTGGAAGCTGAAAGTCCTCAAATCAAAATCGAAATCATGGTACAAGGAAATAAAATTAGCGGAAAAGGCCCATTTAAAAAAGATGGAGTCGAAGATAACTAAACTCATTCTTATTTCAACTACATCCGCCTTGAATGTGGAGGAGACAACTAGCCTAAAGTCGCTAGAATCTAATAGAGCCTCCATCCTTCACGATGACGAAAATGTTTGGAGACTGCGTAGCCATGCAACGTGGCTAAAGAGTGGAGATTCAAACTCCAAGTTCTTTCACAGAGTGGCAAGTTTTAACAGAATTAAAAAGACCATTTGGTCAATTGATAGCAACGGGGATGGGATCATTCACGGGCAGGAAGCGTTAAAGGCCGAGGCAACCTCACATTTTAAATTTCAATACAAAGCTACCAACAATCTCAATCTCCTGGAGAAGGCCTTGACAGCTAGCCTTTTCCCACATATAATTTCTACAGAGGCTGCTACTGACCTTTTTAAACCCGTCACACTTTCTGAGCTCAAAGACATTCTGTTACACTTTAAAAAAGAGAGAAGTCTTGGGTCTGATGGCTTGACGACATAATTTTTCATTTTCTTTTTTGATCTCGTAGGTGTGGATCTCCTCCAGATGGTGGAAGACTCTCATATCAAAGGAAAGATTTCTGGAAGCCTAAATTCCACATTCCTGGTCCTGATTTCGAAAGAAAACAACTCGCTCTCCTTCAATGACTACCGACCGATCTCCCTTTGCAACCTCATCTATAAGGTAATCTCAAAATTTATCTCTAACCGGATCAAGCCCTTTCTAGGAAGGAGTCTCTCAGCGAAGCAACTCAGATTCTTTAAGGGCAGAAGAATCCAGGATGCTATTGGAGCATCCCACGAGTGCATCCACAACATCAAGCAGAAAAATTTAAAAGCACTGGTCATGAAGCTCGACCTCAAAAAAGCTTTCGACAACATTGATTGGGAGTTTTTGAGGCTAATTCTACATGCAATAGGTTTTGGAGACAAGCTTACAAATTGGATTCTAGCCTGTGTCACTAGTGCTAATTTTGCAGTAATAATCAGTGGAGAGGCTACAAGTTTTTTTAAAAGTGAGAGGGGGCTCCGTCATGGATGCCCACTCTCCCCCTATCTCTTTATCTTGATTATGGAAGGCCTCCGCCTCCTACTCACCAAAATCAGAGCTCTATTATAATAATATCCAAGTTAGGGTTCTCATACCCTCGACTCCTATTTATACTAAAAAGAAACATCTAGAGGAAGATCCTTCTAGAAGCATAAGCTTCTATTAAGTCTTCTTACATCCGCCTTATTCTATTTTATTGAAAGGCCTTATTAATATTGACCTTTATTACATCCAAATATATTGTTCTACCTATGTGCGGGTTAGGACCCTAACACAATACTTGTCTTTGGCAACTAAAAACTAAAATCATTTGTATTTTAGTTGGCTCTTATATATTACTATTGCATAGCTCACACCTAGATAAATGTCCTACTACTATATTGGTTTATGCACTATTTTTATGTGTCACTTAATCAAATCTTCCCAAAGAAGCTTAGACACATTGTCTTTGTGAATCCCCACTTGAATTCATGTGTTATGAGCATTGTCTATTCTTTTCAATATGAGAATTGACATCACATTTAGTTTACATGCTTCATATAAGCTAGCCACAACACCATTTTCTTTATTATCTCTACTTCCAATGTTTTCCATAATTTTCCATAATGTCATTTCCTTTGTTATCTTTGCATGCACTCTTGGCTTGTTGTGTAAAAAACCAAAAGAATTGGTCATAAGTTATGGATGTAAATTGTCATGACATTAGGAGCTTTTTAGTAATATTAATTACAAATGAGTTGTGGAGTGTCAATTTTAAAGAGAAAAAAATAAACATAAACATTGAGCAAACCCTCAAACTTGTTGATTCATAGTTATTTTATTACATTCATATTGCTATGCATTTACATGTTAAAATTCATGACATGACCATTATAGCTTTGGTATCTAATATGATTATTATTTTAGCATATTGGTGGGTCTCTCAACCACTTAGTATGTAATTCATGACATCCACAATGATACAATAGATAATGGGAACAAAACACATAGTTAAGAATTGAATGTAGATCTCTCAAAAATCCACCCAATCTTGTGCAAGTTTGATCAAGCATCTTCATAAAGAATATGCATAGTTTTTCTTTGTTTCACATAAAATTATTTAATGATTATGTTTGGGATTAAAAACTCTATTAATCTTGATGAAATTTTCTAACTTGTATGTTCTTAATTAAGTTTAGATATGAACTTGCACAAAATAAACCTTGTCAACATCACAAAACCTAAAATTGGGATTACAATAATGAGAATTGTGATGATGTTCATTCAATTTATAGTGCAACAATGAGAATTGTTATTATGTTCATTCAATTTATAGTGAAACAATGAGAATTGTGATTATGTTCATTCAATTTATAGCGTCATTAAATTATCACTCCTTTGTTCCCCAAAACGATCATTTCCCTTTTCTTGATTCCATGCATCTTTATCTATCACTTTTTCAATTTCTTCTTCTTGTTTCTAGCAACATTGACATCAATGTAACCATACTTTGTGAATATTTAGAGAATGCCCCATAAATCTCTTTCCCCCTACCTCATCCCAATCCCAAGGTCAAGGACATGCATCCTTTATAGCATTAATTCCTGGGAAAACATTTTTGAAGTTGGGTGGGATTCTTAAGAAAACTAGAGAGAAGGTAACATAATTTTTATTATCATCACACTTATGCAATAGAGATTGTGCTATAACATCACACTCTTTCATGCATTTTTGCATGGTTTGAGAAATAAAATGAACAATCAATATCCTCAATAAAAATAACCTATTTGGTGCTATTGATGAGTATTTTCCTTTAGTTTCATGTTTCTATGGATCTTGGGAAGCTCCAAATCATAAACATCTTAACCTAAATCACAAACAATGGATGGAATCATGCTAGATTGTCATGTTCCTAGAGGCCTCTATTGCATGTAGGGTTTCTTCATTGCTTTTATAGTATTTTGATAGAATCATCATCCTTCAACAAAGGTCTCAAGATCTATTACAATTTCTACTTTTCTAATGAGATCTAGATAGAACATGACTCACATGGTTAAGGAGGATTGGGGTATGTTCAAAATAAGAATATAAGATGTGATGCTCATGCATCATATAGATACATAGATTACATCCTCTCTTATATGCGTGTTCACAAAAATGTTCGATTTAGTGATTATATCTAAATTTTTAAATATATTATCATTTTTAACACTTTGAGATTCCTCCAAAAAAAAAAATGAAAATGTAGCTCAATGTCCATAAAACAAACTATATTTGAAACTGTACAAAATATGTTTATTATTACTTTTTATTGAAATTTCAACTTGGAAGATCAATATTTTATTTAAAATGTGCATCTAGTTTACTCTGGTGGATTGAAGTACAACCAGTTTATTGAATGAATATACCTCCCACTTGAAATTAAAAAAAAAAATCTTTCAAATTGAAATTAAAAAAAGAACCTTCTGCAGCAATGTATAATGTGTGAATTGAGACAACGTCGACCGACTTCGACCTATAGAAAAACGAGTGGAGTATGGAGAAATAACAATTTATATCTTAATTGAAAACAGAAGATCGTAGGTGTGATAATATTTTAATTATTAATTTTCTAGTAGTGTCGTAGATAGGATAGAATTTTGGTTTGCTTCTCAAATCAGAAAAAGCCGATGTCACGGCACTCTGCTTCCATCTAATCTAAATGTGTTGTCACCGACGCAGGCCTCCTCTTCCGTCAGACTTCTTCCATGGGTTTCCGATAAGATGTGTTCTTTCGTCGTATGGATAGGTATAATGCGTTTATTTCTGATGCCTTCTGTGCTAAATAACGCTCAATATTCCAGCCACCACTAATATGTTGAATTAGCCACATGTGGATATTTATCTTTTTCATGTTTATTTATAAACTATATCTTAACTGAGATTTTACGTTTTGGAGCATGTCTGCTATATGTTATCAAATGTATCATTTTTACTTAGCACTCACATTTCCGGCGCCCACAGCCATTGATTAACTCCTTCCCTCTTATTATAAGTCTCTATTGTCTATCAGTTGTGTTCATCAACCTCATATAAACGAGCCGGCCAAGGATTTTAACATCATTTCATCAGCAAACCAAGGATTTTCTCTGCGATTGTGGTTGATAATATCGCGGTTCCATCCGTTGTGTGCTGGGTGCTACTTTGTAAGTTATAACTTACAAGACTTTATTCTTCTTCTTCTTTTAAACATGAGCCGACGATCCTGTCTATTGGTTGTTGTAGCTGCCTTAAGCGCTGTAATCTGCAACCTGCAAATGGTTGCAGCTGGCACGAGCATTAGTGAAACGATTAAAGGATTTCTGGTTCCACAGAACGAGGCAAGGAGGCAAGTGGGAGTCCCTCCACTGAAATGGGATGTGAAACTTACAACTTATGCACGTACTTACGCAAGCAAAAGAAGGGGCGACTGCCTCCTCCAGCATTCGGATGGCCCCTTCGGAGAAAACATATTCTGGGGGAGTGGTAGACGCTGGAACGCTACAGAGGCAGTTGGTGCATGGGTGGATGAAAAGAAGTGGTATAACTATGCCAATAATAGTTGCAGCTCTGGGGAAGACTGCACCCACTACACTCAGATCGTTTGGAGAGCAACAAGTAAGGTTGGATGAGCCATCATCAAATGTAACAGCGGTGACACCTTCATCACATGCAATTACTACCCTCCCGGCAACTATGTTGGAGCAAGACCATACTGAAGTTTGGCGCCCACTTTTCACCATTCACTTTCCAATTTCCAATTTCCTTCTATTGCAGCAGCTATGACTTCACTTATAACACAAATTATCAAATCATAGTATTTCAATACGGACATATTTCATTATTTCCATATAATCGAGAATAAACTTGCTTGGCATTCATATTGATGGATTTCTTTCGATGTAACAAGATTAAGATTTGGGGCAGCAAAACTGATCATCAATTGCGGTTGACCCAACCAACCAGCCTGCTGCATCAATGAAATGTCTTGTATAAAATTGTTTTCATATTCATATTAATATGGATATTATTTATATCTAATTGATTGCAAGTTCCCGGTTATTCATGTCATACAGAACGTAGATATCGCAGAAACTGGTCTCAAATTTAGGATCACAATTGTGGTTAAAAAGTTGATATAGACCAAGTGGTTATATGCAAAAGAGTTATGACGTAAATTGTTGGTATCCGCTGAAAGAAACAACTACATGTGTTGTATACTTTTTTGCAAATAAAATTCAATATCAAATAAAGACAAAGCAATATACACCTAAGATCAAATTCAATATCAAATACAGGAAAAGTTGACTTTGCTCTTTGGTAGAGACCAATAAAATATATATTATCTTTAATAGTATATATCTATTTAAAAAAACATATATTAATCATTATATATCTATTTAAAATATATATATTACATATTTATTTCAAAAACATAGATTAATCATTATATATCTATTTCCAAAAATATATATTTAAGCAGCTTATCCCCTTATTGGAATTGATGGTTTAATCAACTTTTTAATTACAAATTCCAATCTTATGATCAACGATTAAAGATGCCAGTATATTCTTCGTCTTACTCCCAAATCAATGAATATGATTTACTGTTAATAACTTCCTTGCATTTATGAATGCATGTGTGAACATGTTTACTTTTTCACATTAACCTAATCATATTAAAAAATTATTGTAAGGTCGTATGATTGCCACATTAAAATGATTAAGAAGGATTAATATCTATACAATATTTTATTGCCATGTTTGAATGATTAGGTGGCATGACCTCAAACGGATTTGCACATATCATATTGGTGGCGGGAGTTATTTTTTGTAGGGTGTGAAACATGGCCATGTTTGGCCTACGAATCGATTAGGGTGTGAAACATGGCCACATTTGGCCTAGGATTTGATTTATTTTCTGGCGTTTGATGCTATAGTTGTATTTTTGTGATCTGATCATATACCTACAACTACTATTGGCGGGATGACTGGGAGTGGAGTGAGCTATGTTGCGGAACTTTGAGCTACAAGGGAAGAATTGCGAGAGTGTATCTATTTTTGTATTAGGTCGATAATTTCTCCTTTCGAACATTGAAAAATGCAATTCTGCATGGTATATTCAACAGTTTAGTTTTTCAGGTTTTAATATATATGCTTCATTTTGGTGATCGACGCAGGTGCAACTATGAGGGAAAAATTGCAAACGAGTTATATTGGATTTATCTGTTTTTGTTTTAGATAGATACTTTCTCCTTCTCAACATTGAAAAATGCATTTTTTCATGGTATATTTGATAGATTACTTTTTTCAGGTTCAGGTTATGATGTATATGCTTCCTTTAGGTGATCGATGCAGGTGCAGTTATGATGTATAAAAATCTCACCTCATTTTGATTCTGTATGTCAAAGAACGAAGAAATGTTAAGAAAGCTATTAACACAAGAGATTTTGTATGAAATTGTCTTACAGGTCATGAGCCAAGTTTCTCAGGCAGAAACTGCTTGCGCTGCTTGCAAGTTCAAGAAAAAAAAATGTTCAGAGAAATGCGTGCTCACACCTTATTTACCACAGAACGATCCCAACAAGTTCCTGTTGATACATATATTATTTGGAAATGGCCATGTCGTCAAACTACTACAAGATCATCGGATTGTTTAAATTTTAATATGGTTTTACTACAGCACAACAAAACATTAACTTTGTCAAATTGAAAGAACTTATATTCCAACATAGAATTGGTCCATTAAATTTGTTAGCGTTAATGTTTTTAAACATATGGTTACTGTTGTGATAGTAAATATCTGTCTCTATCTTCTTGGATTAGGAATATTAATTTACATGTTATGAGTGTTTATGTTTAGGTTTATTAGGATGTCATTCATTCATAGATATGGGAAAATATTTTAGAATTAAAAGAAGTTTTCAAAAAAAGATTGTATAATGAGCTTATATATGACCATGCGATAATTACAGGATCTCCCAGCAGAGCAGAGAGGTGATGCAGTAAGCATCCTGGTGTGGGAAGCAAGAGCAAGGGATGCAGATCATGTCCATAGTTGTGCGAGAGTAATCAATGATCTCCAGAAAAGAAGAGAAGAAGTTCAAGCGCAATTGGCTTCCACAGAAGCAAAGCTGGATAACATTATTGTGCAACATTCTAATATCTTAATTACCCTCAATAATACAGGATATCATCAAGGCTGGGAGCCCAATTTTTACAACACTTCACCCCAAAAGAGTCAAGACACGGAATATAGTAACCCACCTGTTTTAGACGACGAGGTAGATAGTCTGCAGTTATGGGAGACATAAACAAGAATGATTAGCTATTGTTTGATTTGAGAAAAGTTGTATCACAATTTTTTCGGTGTTTCTCCCTTCTTTTCGCCTAATCCCGCTTGTCGTGCATGTGCGTGAAATGTATCATACATTTATTTTATCAAATGCGATAATATGATGTTGTGTTCACCAATGTATCCTTTTCTCCACTGCCCGCTGCTTCTCCAAATTATTATTCGATGTGAGTTTCTGTGGCACATTTTAGGAAGAATTTCTCCAATCGTTTCAAGTTATGATTGCTTCGAATATTTCTAGTGTAAATGAAAATTGTATCAATGAGTAAAATGAGGAGGAAACTAATTAATTGCAGAGTATCCAAATCGTTTTTCACTTTAACTGTTCAACACTTGTAGATATTATTATAAACGTTGTTCAATTTTTAATTATATTCGACACTTAAACTGTGGTTATTATAATTTTAAATATTTGTTTAAATAAATGGTTAGTTTAGTTAGTTTTGTTGAGATCAACTGTATATATATATATATATATATATATATATATATATATATATATATGTTTAACGTTCTTTTTTTTTAATTTTTGGTTTTTCTTAAATATAAAAAGATAAAAAAAATTAAAAAAATTATTATATGATAGATATTTGTAGGAAATTTAATATTAGATATCTGTAAAAAAACATTTAGAACAATACTACATATAAATTTGGTTTAGCTTGAACAAAGTATATTCATGGGCAGGCAGAGCTCAAAATATAGTTAGTAATGGTTTGATAAAAACTTAAATATCTTGCTAATGAATTGAATGAACTGTTAACATTAAATAATAAGCTAGTGGGTTTGAACATAGTTAAATGGTTTCATGGGGACTTCTTTAACATTTTGAAAATGAATTGAATGGAATGTTAACATTAAATAATAAGTTGGTGGGTTTGAACATAGTTAAATGGTGTTATGGGTTCTTCTTCAACATTCTGGCAAAATTTCATGGTACTTCTCATTCACCAATAAATGTAAAACTATCATGAGTAAAGCTTGTATAAATCTATTTTCAAGTTTGAATAAAGCGATTTTAAGTTTTGATTTTTTTTAATCTTTAATAAAATGAAAATGATGTTTTTAATAATAAAGATATTAATAAATGCTGTTTAGTAATAAATATGTTTAATAATAAATATATTAATAAATGATGTGTTTATTTGTTATTGAGGTGTATGTCACCACCATAAATTTTACTATTTTAATTGAATAATGTAACTTTTGGATAATTAAATCAAACCTTATAACAAATTCATTGAATCTCAATAAATTTGGGGTTGTCATTTTATATTATTTCTTTATGAATTATATGAAATTCATGTTGTATATCGTGGACTTAAGTGATTATATATAATATATAGTATAGAATATATGAAATTCATGTTGTATATCATGGACTTCAATAATTATATATAATATATATAGAATATTGAATATATTATTTAAAATATTTTTCTTAATATCTTAAAATTATAGAATATGTATAAAGTTTATATGTATTCTTTTAAATTAATTTAAATTTAAGATCATATGTTATGAATGTGCTCAGAACAAGTATAATTCTAAGATTCCTTTTATGTAATATATCACATCACTTCAACATTCATATGTTTTTCACAAAGGAAACACTTAGATTATTTTTTAAAAGCTTCACCAAAACATCCTTTTCATAACGTGTCGAACACAAACCAACATTGTCATGTGACGAACACGTGTTAATTTGTCGAACACAAACAAATGTTAAAATGTGTCGCACATAGCCTTATTATCGCAATGTGATGAACATTTCCTCATGTTGCAATGTGATGCACATATCCCGATTGTCGCAATGTGAAAGACTTTTCCAAACGTCGAAATGTGTCAAACATAGTAACATCACAATATACCAAACAGAGTAACATCACAATGTGATGAACATATATAAACATCGCAATGTGATGAACATAGCCATGTCATCGCAATGTGACAAACTTATACAAACATAACATTTTGACATATATAGCCTTGTCATCACAATGTAACAAACATAGACCTATCATCACAAACATAATAATGTCGAACTGTGACAAAAATATACAAATGTCGCAATGTGATGAACATAGTCGTGTCCTCACAATGTGAAGAACATAAAAGAACATCACATTTCTACAAACATAGCCTTCTCATCGCAATGTGATGAACATAGACCTATCATCATAAACATAATAATGTCACACTGTGACAAACATATGCATATGTCACAATCTTATTAACATAGCCCTATCGTCGCATGACGAGCATAAATGGATGTCACAACTTAACGACCATAGTAATGTCACTATGTGACAAACATATATGGACGTCGCAATGTGATGAACATAGCCTTTCCATCGTAATGTGCAAAACATACACAGATGTCACAATGTGACGAACATAGCCCTTTCATTGCAATGTGACGATCACAACCCTATCATCACAAACATAGTCATGTCACAATGTGACGAACATATGCGGATGTCACAATGTGATGAACATAACCCTGTCATCGCAATGTTATGAACATAAATGGATGTCGCAATTTGTCAAACATAGTAATGTTGGAATGTGACAAACATATGTCGTAAGTCACAATGTGATGAACCTAGCTTTGTCGTCACAATATGATGAGCATAGCCATATCATTACAATGTGACAAACATTTAATGTAATAATACTTTCTTAATATATTATGAGTTTATTAATGTATTTTTAGTGTATTACTTTATTAATGTAGTATATTATATTAATACATTAATTATTATTGTATTAATTGAATTAATGTACTCATGAATATTGAGTTAATGAATGGATGCTTTAATGTAAAATTGTAATACATTAATGTTTTGTATTTATGTAATAATGTTATAAATTAGTTTTAATGCATTTTTACTTTATTAACATATTAATACTTTAACAATGTATTATTTAATATTGTATTAACATATTTATTAATTTTATTAATACATTACATTATACATTAAGTATAAATAATTCAATTTATACATTACATTAATTAAATCACGCAATTTACATTATTATTAATCAATTAATACATTACATTCATACAATAAATTATAAAGTAATCTCTTAATACTTTAATTTATAAATTACATTATTTTATTATTATTTAATACATTTAATACTTGTAATTATTATTTTATACATTAATTTATATATCATTAATGCATTATTTAATTAATACATTAATACTTTAGTACATTAATATATTAACTTATCACTATATTAATGTTTTAATATTTTATTAATATATAAATAATACCTTATTAATATATCAATAATGTTTTATTGTATTAATAATTTAATTCAATACATTAATGTAATGCTTAGATTTAATTACCAATACATTAATAACAATAAAATACTAATAATTAATTTAAAACATTATAAAATGTAAATCTAATGTATTAATACTTTCTTAATATACTATTGGTTTATTAATGTATTTTCAATGTATTATTTTATTAATGTAGCATATTGTATTAATTCATTAATGATTATTGTATTTATTGAATTAATGTTTTCTTGAATATTGTATTAATGAATTCACGATCATTTCTCAATGTTACAGTCTGATGAACGTATGTTAACATTGCAATTTGATGTACAAAACCGACAAACACAATATGACGTACACAAATACTACATTGCAATAGGAAGCACAAAGCCCTACATCGTAACGTCTCAATGTGATGGCAATAGTAACATTGCAATCTCACAAACATTGTAACATCACAATGTGATTATCATAAACAAATTTCGCAATGTGACGAACATAGCCTTGTCGTTTCATTTTGACGAACATATCTTCACGACACAATCTTACACACATATCATAATGTCACAATGTGAAAAATATTTCCAAACATCGTAATGTGATGAACATAACCCCTTGTCACAATGTGATGTATAGAAACCAATATCGCATTATGAAAAATATGTCCATATGTCGCATGTGATGAATATAACCCCTTGTCGCATTGTGATGTATAGAACCCAATGTTGCAATGTGACAAATATTTTCAAACGTCGCAATGTGACGAATATAACCCCTTATCATAATGTAATGTGTAGAACCCATTGTCGCAATGTGACAAACATAACCCTACATTGCAATGAAATGAACATTTTCTCACGTTGCAATGCGATGAAGATTGCAACATTGATATGTGGCGTTCATGCTTATACCTCATTATGTTACAAAACTCTTTCCTTTGTCACAATGCGCAACACTTTCTAACGTCACAATGCTACGCGCATAGACCCATCATCACTATGTGATGCACCATAGCACCACAATGTGATATACGTGCATATCCCGAAGCCACAATGTCACAAACATTTCCAAACATCACAGTGTGACAAACATAACCCCTTGTGGCTATGTGATACATATAAACTAATGTCGCAATGGGGCAGAAATAACCTAACATTGCAATGACAAACATAGCCCAACATTACATTCATACAATAAGTTATACATTGATGTTTTAATACTTTAATTTATAAATTACATTAATTTTTCAATTATTTAATAAATTTAATACTTGTATTTATTATTTTATAGATTAATTTATATAACATTGATGTATTATTTTAATTAACATATGCAAAGTTCAGGGAGTTGTATTGGTCGGTATTGGTTGATCGTGGCCTCTTGCTCTTGTGTAGTGTATCACTTCCCTCCTCTAGAATTTGCTCCCTGCTGCGCAGCTCCAGGCCGCCTCCATGGCCACGCTAGGGGGAGGGAATTCCCCTCCCTCCTCCCCGATCTCTACCGACGAGGCGTTTCAAAGGATGTTAGCATCGTCCAGGAAGAAATCGGCGGCCAAAGAGGCCCCGAAATTCGTCAAGAAACTTGACACAATACCAAAAATCATACTGCCAAAGGAGCACCGCATTAAAATTTCCCTGGCTCTCGCTGAAAGAGGTTTGGTTGGCCAATTCATGGGGCTTTGGCCCTCTGCAAAAACCATGAATAACTGGATTCAGCGTAGCTGGAGGCCCCATCTGAAGCACAGTGTCACCTGCTATCCGGTGGGGAGAGAATTCTTCGTCTTCGAATTTATCTCAAAAGAAGATCGCGATCTCATCTTCCAAAGTGGCCCCCATTTTATGGGAACCCAAGGACTCTATCTAAACCAGTGGTCTCCAGACTTTGACCCAACAGTTGATGTACCCAAAGAGGTACCGGTCTGGGTAAGACTCCCTAATCTTCCGATCCATTGCTGGAATATTCAAGCCCTGGAAAAAATAGGGAATACCCTAGGATGCTTCATTGACAAAGCAGAGCATAAAGGGAAGTACTCCTGCACGAGGATTTGTGTTGAAGTTGATCTGGAGGAAGGTCTTCCAGAAGCCATCAAACTCTCTGTAGGCTCTTGGTCTCATTTACAGAAACGCGATTATGAACAACTTCCCTTTAAGTGTCGGCTCTGCCATGAACATGGCCATTTCCAGCGCAATTGCCCAAAAGCCCAGCCAGAAGAAGAAGGCGAGGGATGGCAGAGGGTCAAAAGAGGAAAGGCCTCCTCCAAGCCAAATGAGAAAATAACACCAAGCAATGCACATAAATCAGATCCTAAAGCCCCGTCGAAGGAACCTGTCCAATCTCAAGTTATGATTCAACAGCCAGTCACCGCGGCCCTAGGAGCAAGTTCCTCGGTGGTGAATGCTCCAGAATCCACTTCGGTTATTGTCATTCGGGAATCTACTCCCCCTGATATCGGTATCCCTGTTGAGACGCAAGACACCCAAGGTGCCACCTCGTTAGAACCAGGGGAAATCCAACCAGAACTGGCAAATCCTTTATCTGGAATCTCTCCTACTCGCGGAGAAGAGGAAGAGGACTCTGACCCAGGAGGAGACACTGATGAAGGATCCACTGAGTCCAGGAGCCCGCATGCAACCCCAGTCAAGAACCCAAGGGGCCAGAAACCAAATAAAAATAAAAGGGAAGAATTCTCTTATGTAGATATTTTGCAAGGCTCCCAACAAACTCTTAAAGGCATGATGAATACAAGATCCAAGCAAGGCCAGGCCTCTAAAGGGGTCGTCCCTTATAAAAGTAAATAATGTGGTACATCTCCTGGAACTGCAGAGGTCTAGGCAGCCCATAGAAAGTCGAAGCAATGAGAGACTTAGTAAGAATCAACAAGCCTGAGATCCTGCTAGTTCAGGACTCAGGAGACAAAAATGGAGGATGACTCTGCCCTCCATGCAGGAAACACATTCTGGAAAAAAAGCTCTGGGAAGCTGTCAGCTCCAGGGGGGCCTCATGAGGTCTAGCCACCTTCTGGGATTCCTCCATATTTGAGTTTCTTGCTGTTCACAGTACTATGCACTGGATCTACACCAAACTCACTCACAAAGTTTCGGGCCACCAAGTAAGTTTGTTCAATCTCTATGTTCCTATTTTGTTAGCTGAAAAAGAAGATTGATGGGACTCAATTGAAGCGTTCCTAAGCCTCCACAGGCCTAAAAATATAATCATTGCAGGGGATCTAAATGTCACCCTAGACGCAAATGAGAAAAAAGGCGGCTCCATTGTCCGAGATCCCTCTCGAGAATGGGTTGAAGACACCATCTTAGGATGGGATCTTGTTGACATTAAACCCTCCAATGGAAACTATACCTGGACTAATAAAAGGCTAGGGCCAGGGCACATCGCAGCCTGTCTAGACAGGTTTCTGGTCCATTCCTCCTTCCTCACCTTGGGGCTACATGGCTCGTCCAAAATCCTTCCCAATTGTGTCTCCGACCACAAACCTATCCTCCTTGATCTCTCCGTTGACGAAAACCTGGGGCCCATCCCCTTTAGGTTTAGTCCCCTATGGGTCCACCAAGATGGCTTTAGTCACATTGTCTCTAGCTCTTGGAGTAAAAAGGTTACTGGAAACCCCTCCTTTATTTGGGAAGAAAAGATTAGACGACTAAAACTTGATCTTAAGAACTGGGCCAAGCTTCATTCCTCCTCGGTCTCTTGCAGGAAAGACACTCAAGCTGCCTTGGAAAACCACCAAGCCCTCATGGAATCGGTTCCCATCACTGAAAGCATTTCCCGGACAGAAAGTAACTACCAGAAAACCTTTTACAAAGCTTGTAGAGTCGAAGAAGAGTATTGGCATCAAAAGTCTAGAAGCCTTTGGTTAGCGAGTGGTGAAAAAAACACCTCTTATTTTCATTTACAAGCTGAAGCTAGAAAAAATTTCAAAATAGTGAAGGAAATATTCCATCAAGACAATCTGGTGAAATATTTTGAAGGCATTAAACAGGCTGCCTTTTCCCACTTCCAAGACCTTTATACAGCTCCCCCTGCTGAATCCTTAGACCCTCATGCTTACCCCCTCTCGCTAATTCCCAAAGTGATTCAAGCCTCTGATAATGACTCTCTTGCAGCTCCTATTACTATGAAAGAACTCAAATCTTCTCTGTCCCATATGAACTCGGACAACGCCCCTGGCCCAGATGGATTCACAGCCAGATTTTTTTCTAACTGTTGGGATATAATAAAATATGATCTTCTCCGGATGGTAAGGAATTCTCAAAGCCACCACAAGTTGGGAGGGAGCACAAACTCCTCTTTCTTGGCCTTGATCCCGAAGGAGCAAGGGGCCTCTAATTTCTCCAGGTTCAGACCCATCTCCCTCTGCAACACAGGATACAAGCTAGTCACCAAGATTATAGCCAATAGCATCAAAACAATTCTGCCGAGGATCATTCCCAAAAATCAAGGAGGTTTCATAAAGGGAAGAAAAATTCTAGACAATGTCATTCTTGTTCAAGAAGCCATCCATTCCAGCATCCACCGAAAAGAGAAAGGAATGGTTGTGAAACTAGATCTTGCCAACGCATTTGATAGAGTAAGACATGACTATCTCTTCATGGTGATGGAGAATTTTGGGTTTTCCCCTGAGCTCATTGGCTGGATTAAAGGATGCATATGTTCCCCTTGGATAGCCCCTTTGGTCAATGGGAGATCGACAAACTTTTTCCAGGCCTCAAGAGGGTTGCGTCAGGGATGCCCCCTGTCTCTGCTCCTCTATGCCATTCAGGCCTCTGTTCTCAACTTCCATCTAAACAACTATCAGCAAGATCTTTCCCTCCCTGGTCTCCGCATGGCACCAAATGTAAAAGAAATAAATCATGCCCAATTTGCAGATGACACTCTGTTGTTGGGAGGCGCCAGATTCAATTCTACAAGGAGCTTCAAGAAGGAGCTAGAAATCTACATTCAGGTCTCAGGAAGCAAGATCAACCTGCAAAAAAGAAAAATTTATTGTTGGAACTGCCCTAGAACAGAAATTGGAAGAATCTCTAGAGTTCTGGAAATGGAATGCTTGCAGAATTGGGACTCATTCACCTACCTGGGTGTCCCGATCTTTAAATCTGTCATCAACTCAGCGAACTGGAATCCCATCGTTGACAAGTTAAAAGAAAAGATTCAGAAGTGGGGGGTCGATTGGCTTACACTAGCAGGAAAACTAGTTTTGCTGAAATATGTTCTTTACAGTATCCCTATTTATCAATCCTCTATTCTTCTGGCCCCCATTACAGTCATCGGCAAGATTGAAAGTCTCTTCAAAAAATTTAGGTGGGAAGGAGGGAGAGGAAACCTGAAAAAGCTACATCTTGTCAGTTGGGACAAAATCCAAAGACCTTACAACAAAGGAGGCCTCCAAGTTAGAAGTATTCATGCTCAGAATTTAGCCATGGGATCCAAACTCCTTTGGCAATTGGTATCCGGAAGATCTAGCTGGAGCAAGAAGGTATTGTGGAAAAAATACTTCACAGGGCAGAGATAGCGGTGCTTAGATAAAAATCCTCCCATTAAAAAAGGATCCCCTATCTTTAAACTCTGTCTCAAAGCACTGGAACACTTCAGATCTTTATTGTACTGGATCCCTGGTAATGGGAAAAGAATCAAAGTATCGGAAGACTCAATCCTTGGGGAAGAGCCTTTGGGGAAAAATCTTGGAATACAGAATATAAAACAATGGCTTTAGGAGCAACATGTCTTCACCCTATGACACCTCTCTGCCTGGGATAATGAAAACAATAGGTCTGATTGGAATTTAAGAGGCCATCCCCCTAGGCTTGACGAGGAGGCAAAGCTTCTGTCCAAGCTTCTACAGGGCAAAGCCCCACTGAAACA
This sequence comes from Picea engelmannii, assembly GCA_009831015.1. Lineage (NCBI taxonomy): Eukaryota > Viridiplantae > Streptophyta > Pinopsida > Pinales > Pinaceae > Picea > Picea engelmannii. The sequence goes on along the minus strand of ML791286.1, from coordinate 145,962 downwards.
AGCTGCCAGGGACAAGAGAGGTTGGGGTACAAAATCTGGAAGTTTCACTATAGCAGAAGGCTATCAATATTTAATGGCGGTCCCTCATGCTACCCCAAATCCTATCCACTGGAAGTACGTCTGGTCCACTTTGTCCATCCCGAAAGTTGACTTTTTTTGCTGGAATATAACGCACAGAAATATCCTCACTGCGGAGAATTTGAGGAAAAGAGGCCTAGAAGGCCCCTCAAGATGTTCCCTGTGTAAGAATTATGAAGAAAACATTGACCACTTACTACTTTCCTGTCCCTTCTCAAGAGAGGTTTGGCAAGAAGTCCTTCCCACGAATATTCCCATCTTTGTTATGCCCGCTTTTACTGCTGATCTCCTTTCCAATTGGGCTGACTCCTCTCCCTTCCATCTTGCCAAAAAGGACTTGCTCAAAACATTCTGGATGCTGCTTCCTAAATTTGTTTTCTGGAAACTATGGCTTGAAAGGAACAATTGCCTTTTCAGAAGTGTGGAGAGCCCTCCCTCAAAGGTGGCAATGAAAGCCAAAGTTCTCCTTGGAGAGACCCTGGATTACAAACATGCTCTTTGGAATGCTCAGTCGTTAGATGACAGGGAAACTACCTGGCTTACAGCTCTAACCACAAATGCTCAAGCACCACCCTCTTCCAGGTCTCCAGCTCTAGCTGTTTGGGAAATTCAAATGAATGAAGAGGACTTTCTAAATTGGAGACTCGCGCAGGAGACTCATTGTTTGTTTTTCGATGGCGCCTCTAAGAGAAACCCAGGTCCTTTGGGTGGAGGAGGAGTGATCCTCACACTCGCAGACTCCACTCGATCCACCTTTTCTTGGGGGTTGGGAGTTCAATCTAATAACTTTGCTGAATTTTATGCTCTGTGGCAGGGTCTCTGGCAAGTTCTCAGTCTTAACATTCAAACCATCTCAGTCTTTGGGGATTCCAAACTTGTGGTGCAGGCCATGCGCACGAAGACTAGTCCCTCCAGCCTCCAAATGAATCGGATCTACCAGAAAATAATGATCCTAGCTGGTAAGTTTCAAACTATAAGATTCTTCCAAGTGCTTCGACATCTTAACAAGCAATCTGATCACGAGGCCAACCATGCTTCGCTCCTGAGCAGGAGCACTATTTCTGTCAATGGGATCGACTCAATCTGTAATATCCCATGACTTTGGCAGGCTTGATCTCGGACTTTGTAATCTCTGCCTTCAGTGTTCCACTGATCGTTTCCCCATACTTAGCCTCATGATTCTTTGGAATAAACTTGATGGAGATGATGGTTTCTTACGGGAAGAGAATGCAATGCTTAAAAAAGACAGTACTGACTCAATTGACCATGCCCAAAAATTGGAAGAAGAGGGCAGAGAGCTTAGATTAAATACACAGCAAATGGCTCAAGTGAAAGAGGAAGGAAAACTTATGTTGAATAACTCTCTCCAAACCCTGCAGCAAGAAAATGAAAAGTTGAAAGATGACCTTCAAAACGCCTGCAAAGAAAGTGATGATCTTGGAGAGAAGATTTATGTTATCAAAGAAGAACTCTTACAGCTACAGGAGCAAAACACAAGTTTAGAAGAACAAGTTGCTTCCAACCATGTTGAGAATGAACAACTTCAAAACCAAGTCTCAGCAGAGCTTGATACCATGCAAAATCTTGAGAAACCGGTGTCTTCTTTAGAGCATGATAAGATAAACCTCAACTCTGAGGTTGGATCCCTGACAAAACATATTCAAAACCTGCTATTACAGGTCAATGCGCTTGAGGATGTCAAAGAGAAGACGACATAAGCTTTAGTAATTGATCAAGAGAATTTACAACAACTAGAAATCACAGTGCAGGAACTGAAAGAATTAAATAACAGCTTGATGCCCGATAAAACCACACTGGAAGCAAAGTATCAAGACATATTTGAACAGCTTGAATCTTGTTAGCATATGTTGAAAGGGCTACAGGAAGAAAACTCTGAGGTGATGGGTCAGAGAAACAACCTTGTTTCAGAACTGGTAAGTAAAAGTGTATGCATATCTAATCCTGGAAAGCTCGATGCTCTTGTGATCGGGCCTCTATTAGGCCAAGCTGTCAGATCTTCTGCTCGGGCGAGTCATCCCCATCTACTTGGCTGTGCTCCTTTGGCTTCCCCCCCGGATTCATGGCCAATTTGGAATCTCTCTCCTCGAAGGAGGCCTCCCTGGAAGAACGACCGTGTAAACTGGAACAATCGCTGGGAAAGCTCCAGGCTTATTTCAAGGAGAAGAGCTCTTACCAGGCTACCTCCTCTAGCTCAGATGGGGAAAGATTGGGATCCATCAACAAGGTTCTATGTAATCTCCGAGAAGAACTTGAATCCTCTTTAGAGGAACAAGCCGACTTCAACGAGGGTGTATCCTCCCAATTCAAAGATACTGCGAACATGTTTGGAGACCAAGGGAAAAGAATCGCTGCTCTGGAGCTCGCTGTCAAGAAGATCCTCTCAAACCTGGGCATCAAAAGGAAATCGGATCACCGCAAAACTTTACTCCTTTGCAAATGTGTTACTAGCTTCTCGAGGACCCGTTGGTGTAAATTTCTGGACTACAACCACGCTCCTACCCTTCGAATGCACTATTGCTCCCCACACACTACTGTATCAGTGTGGGCAAGCTGTTGTATCAGATGGATTCCAGTTTTTGTGGACCTTGACCATCATTGGACTCTACCACTCATGACAGAGCATTATGTCTTGTTCAGGGAATCTCCCAGTGTAGCACAGCCCCCGGAAGCTGATTTTCCGGCCTATTATTAATCTATCCATCAGTTGTGGCCAAAAAAAAAAAAAACATTGATGTATTATTTTATTAAGACATTAATACTTTAATACATTAATGTATTATCTCATCAATATATTAGTACATTATTAATATTTGACTACTTTATTACTATTTTATTATTTTATTAATATTTGACTACTTTATTAATATATAAGTAATATTTTATTGTACTATACTTTAATATAATAATGTGATTAAATACATTAATGTAATGCTTAAATTTAAGTGTTAATACATTAATAAAGATAGAATACTAATAATTAACTTAATATAATATAAAAATAAAATGTAAATTTAATGTATTAATACTTTCTTAATATACTATTAGTTTATTAATATATTTTTAATGTATTATTCTAGAATATTGTATTAATGCATTAGTGATTATTATCCTAATTGAATTAATATATGCATGAATATTGTATTAATGAATTATTATTTTAATATAAAAATGTAATATATTAATGTTTTGTATTTATATAGTAATATTATTAGTAATTATTATCTTAATGAATTAATAGTTTAATATAAAAATGTAATATATTAATGTTTTGTATTTATATAGTAATATTATTAGTAATTATTATCTTAATTGAATTAATATATGTATGAACTAATCTTAATTGAATTAATATATGCATGAATATTGTATTGATAAATTAATATTTTAATATAAAAATGTAATATATTAATGTTTTTTATTTATATAATAATATTATTAATAATTATTATCTTAATTGAATTAATATATGCATGAATATTGTATTAATGAATTAATATTTTAATATAAAAATGTAATATATTAATATTTTGTATTTATATAATAATATTGTAAAGTAGTTTTAAAGTATGTTTACTTTATTATTATATTAATAATTTAATTATGTATTATTTATTATTGTATTAACTTATTTAATAATTTAATTAATACATTACATTGTATATTTATTAAATATATATAAGAAATTTAATTTATACATTATATTAATTAAATCATATATATATATATATATATATATATATATATATATATATATTTTATAATACATTTAATATTTGTATTTATTATTTTATATTTTAACAATATATAATTAATGTATTATTTAATTAATACATTAATATTTTGGTGTATTATTGTATTATCTAATCAATATACTAATACATTATTAATATTTTATTAATTTTTTGATACTTTATTAGTATATAAATAATGATTTATTGTATTAGTATTTTAATATAATAGGGAAATGTATTATAAATATATTTTTACTTTATTTGTTGTAAGACTTTATTAAAATATTTATAGTTTAATAATATATTTATTAATTAATTAATAGAACATATTATTAAGCTATTTATTAATTAACTTTTTTTTTTCAAAAAAGTCTTATATATTAAGGAAGGAATATAATTGTTTTGTTACAAAAATTTTTAGAAGTTCATAATTTCACTTCATTTGCTGGTGCAATAGAATTAGAGAATACATCATATCTTATCATACTCATAGAACTAGGAAGCTCTTTTATAGAGTTTTTAGAAAACAACTTCTTCTTTAAACCGATCAAAAATATCAAGTCTTTAACCAATGAAACTATGTAGTTAAGATATGTCTAATATGTTAAAGATTTATGCGTGTCCTTCTTTAACCTCTACAAAATATAAACCATCTTCCTCAAGAGTTAATGTTGTTTTTGAAAGTAGATCAGCTTCCTTGTTATATTCTCTGTAAATATGTTGGACTTTAAGTTGTGTGAAATTTCTGTTGATATCTCTAATCTTTTTCATCCAGTGCTACAATGAAACCACCTATAGACAGGGATGATTTTAGGGGCTAAATTTCGCTCGTGGGCTAATTTTCTATGGTTTTTCCAAAAATGAGATTCACTATTTTAAAAATGATTCGCCCAAATTCTATAGGATAAAATTATTTTACCTTTAAAATAGCCAAAATTTTATAAAAACTATATAAAATACTTAGAAATTTGAATATTTTTACAAAAAAACGCCAAACATTTATAGTTGACATATGAAGGATTAGTAAGATTCGCCAAGGTTTCTACATTTTAAAATAAATTTCCATCCTTAAAATCATCCCTGCCTATAGATTGTTTGCATTAGTAAACCAGTCAATAATTACTTTTGAATCACCTACCAACTGCAACCTTGTTGTCTTTTTAAAATGAGAAAAGTATAAAATACACCACAATGCTAGAAGTCCAGCCTTGGTATTAGAGGCATTGCCACAATTCATTTTGATTCTAAAAGTACCCAGCACCGAGCATTTTAAAATAGTTCTTGCTCCACAAATCTCTCCCCTTTCTTATGAAGCACCATAAAAAAATCCTACAGCTAGATCCCAAAAGAGTAATGGTGGCCTAATTCTCCTTTCCTTACTATTGTGACCTACTTGTATTTCTCCCAGAACCTGTAAAATACTTGAACAAACTCTGTTCCTATTCAGTGGTCTATCCTCAAAGATAGCAAGGTTTCTATGTTTCCATATCTCCCAACAGATTAAACCTGAGATTTCTATACTTTCTCCCTTCATTCTTTTCCAGTTCAAGATACAATCACTCACTTGTCTTCCTTCCCATATACCATCACACTTTAAATCCTTAAGTATTAAATTCCATATTTCTTTAGTAAAGTTGCAATCCACAAATAAGTGATTCACGGTCTCCTCACAAATTCCACAGAGAATACATTTGCTAGGGCCACGAAAGCCTCTTTTAACTAAATTTTCCCAAGTTAGTATTATTTGTTCTAACAATAGCCACATAAAAAGTTTAATTTTTAATGGTAATTGTCATTGCTAAAGATCACTATACCAGAAAACAGGTTCAGTCACTTCATCCTCCAACATTTGTACTTCATAGGATTTCTTTGCACTTACTTGTCCACTTTTGGTATCCCAGGACCACATTAATAAATATTTTTCAATATTTAGTTCAATTCCCAAGCTTGCTAAACCTTTTACATAGGTATTCGATTCATCTTTTGAGTCTCCTTCCAATCATAAATCCTCTACCTTTATCCACCCTGTTTTTCTTGTGTTTTCCAGATCTACTGATCTTACTTGTGACCACCTATAGATCAGTACCAATTCTGACATCCCTTCCATCTCCTGGCTTCCAGGCTATCCAATCAATTATAATACTTAGAGAAGAAGTAAGGGCCCTCCAAATATTATAACCACTAGTCCATTTTTTGTTACCTTGTTTAAGCCATGCAACTACAAACTTCTTCCTAAGGTATTGATTAACAACTACCTCATGCCAAAGTCTAGGTACCATGAGGCACCTCCACAGGCTTTTTGCTGCAAGGGCTTTCCCAAAAGTAAATAATTTTTTTATACCCCACCTTCCCAACTTTTTAGGTTTGGCTAGTTGATCCCATCTTATCAAATGTATCCCTTCTTTATCCTTTTTTCCAGACCTATTACATTAATGTATTGATACTTTAATTTATACATTACATTAAGATATTAATTAATCAATACATTAATACTTCAATATATTAATTTATTTACATATTAATACATTAATTAATTAATAAATCATTAATATATTAATTCATTTATGAAATATCACATTAATTTATTTATACACTATTAATACATTCTTGCATTATTAATGTATTAATACTTAATTTAATATAGTATAAAGTGTAAATTTAATGTATTAATACTTTCTTAATATATTAATAGTTTATTAATGTAATTTTAATATATTACTTTAATAATATAGCAAATTGTGTTAATGCATTAATGATTATTGTATTAATTGAAATAATGTATACATGACTATTACGTTAATGAATTGATACTTTAATGTAAAAATGTAATATATTGATGTTTTTGTATTTATTTAATATATTAATATATTAATGTTTTTGTATTTATGGATGTGAAGTATGGGGCTTTATGGATGTGAAGTCTGGGGCTGTAGAATCTCTCGTGAATCCTGAAGAAATATAGAGAAAATACAAAAGAATTTTATAACCTATAATCTCAAAATTAAAGGAAATACACCCTATCCCATCCTCCTCTTGGAAACAAACCTCTCCCCCATTGAGAGCATGGTTATGACTAGATACCTAATGTATAAGAACAAGTTAAACAACATGGAAGACAATATTCTACCTAAAATTGCTTCAAATTCAAGTCATAACCACCATCGAATCAAGAGAGGATGGCATAAAGACGCTCGGTCTTGGCTAAACTATTGGGGAATCATGGAAGAAACCATTTTGCAGAATAAAAATACTATAAAAAAAACGTCAAAGCAAAATTTAAGGAAAAAATGTGGTGTGATAAAGAGTTAGAGGAAAAAATAAAATTAGGGTATTATAAAGATGTAATCAACCCTAATCTAGAAGATCAAAATTATCTATCTGTTTTGCCAAGTGTAAAGAAAAAAATAAGCATTGCTAAGATACGAACAAATTCTCACGAGCTCCATAGTGAAACTGGGCGTTGGTCAATTCCTAAAACGCCATGGGATGAAAGAGTGTGTCACCTTTGTGATGCTAAGAAGGTAGAAGATGAAAATCACTTTCTCTTAGATTGTTCAACCTATACCCATATTAGATCTCATTTTCAAAATATTGATCACACTACCAACCTTCCTAACCTCTTAACTCAACAAAAGTATGGTGATCTTGTAAAGCTTCTCTTAATGTTTTTCGAGCACAAAAACAAAATTCTAAAGAACCACAAGTAATCACTTACCCTCTTAAGTTCTGATAGACCAATTAGGTCTTAGTGGACGTTAATCATCATCATCATAATAATAATAGTATTCTAAAATAGTTTTAATGTATTTTATTTTATTATAATATTAGTTTAACAATATATTATTTAGTATTGCAAATTAAAATATTTATTAATTTCATTAATACATTACATTATGATGGTGATGATGATGATTAACGTCCACTAAGACCTAATTGGTCTATTAGACCTTAAGACGGTAAGTGATTACTTGTGATTCTTTAGAATTTTGTTTCTATGCTCGAAAATAATTAAGAGAAGTTTTCCAAGATCACCATACTTTTGTTGAGTTAAGAGGTTAGGAAGGTTGGTAGTGTGATCAATATTTTGAAAATGACATCTAATATGGGTATAGGTTGGACAATCTAAGAGAAAGTGTTTTTCATCTTCAACCTTCTTAGTGTC
>ML791286.1:111145-135226 GCA_009831015.1 Picea engelmannii | reverse complement strand
CTTCACATCCATAAAGAATAACAGGTGTAACAAGAGTCTCAAAGAGGAGTTTCTTCTTATCCCAACTCCAAAGATCGGCTAATTTACAATTGTTTTCAAGCCCATAATAAGCTTTCCATCCCCCAATAATCTTTTTCTCAATGTTATAATTCCAATTGAGATTGTGTTGAATATCAATTCCAAGATATTTGTATGAAGTCACTTCCATCAAGTTGTTGTTGTCATATACAAAGGTATCATAAGGGATCTTATTGGATTTAATAATCAGTTGATCTTGTTGTCATTTACAAAGGTATCATAAGGGATCTTATTTATACATTCATGTATAAATAATTTAATTTATAGATTACATTAATTAAATAATGTACTTTACATTATTATTAATCAAGTAATAAATTATATTCATACAATAAGTTATACATTAATGTTTTAATATAATAATAATAATAATCTATTTTTAAGGTCACGAACAAGCAAGACACCAAATTGGTGTATGAGACCCCCTTGTTTGTAGGACCGTCCAAATTCTATGAAGGTATACAACCTGAGTGGGCCTAATGGTTAAGAACATGTGTTTCCTCTTAAGAGGTCACAAGTTCAAATCCAGAGGGGGGTAGGGTATGTATACCTCCGTAGACTTTACCAGTCAAATCGCTCGGCTTGTCCCACAAACAAGGGGGTCTCATCCACCAACTTGGTGTGGCTTGGCCATGACCTTAAAAATAAATTATTATTATTATTATTATCATACCCTACCCCCTCTGGATTTGAGCTTTTGACCTCTTAAGACGAAACACAAGTTCTTAACCATTAGGTCCACTCAATGTGTAAATTTTTATAAATACTTTAATTTATAAATTACATTAATTTTTTAATACATTCAATACTTCTATTTATTATTTTATACATTAATTTTTATCTCACTTGTGTATTATTTAATTAATACATTAATGTATTATCCAATCAATATATTAATATATTATTATTTTATTAATGTTTTAATAATATAATACTTTAATGTATTATAAATGTATTTTTACTTTATTCATGTTTTATTAATATTTTATTATTTTAATATATTATTGTACTTTTAATGTATTTTTACTTTATTAACTTATTGTTAAGACTTTATTAATGTATTAATGTATTTATAATTTAACAACCTATTAATTAATTAATTAATACAATACATTAATAAGATATTTATTAATTAAATTATTGTATCATTAATACATCACATTATACATTAAGGTATTGATCCTTTAATTTATACATTACATTAAGGTATTAATTAATCAATACATTAATACTTAAATATATTAATTTTTTTTTTTTAACTAAAACGGTTATGTGTTTTATTAATTGGAAAATCCAGTTGGTCGGAGCCTTACATCCTTCACAAAAGCCTTCTACCTTCTACATTCTTTTACAAGCTACTGTCCCTTTCAAGGAATACATATTTTTATTGGGTCTCCACCGTTTATGCTGAGTTCTCCTTGGGCCAAGAGGCAACCTTCGTTGGCTAATTTGTTTGCTTCTTTGTTTGAGTCTTTGAGAATATGGTAGCAGTTGAAGGAGGTGAAGTCTTTAAGAATGTGTCTTAACCTTTGCAGATTCTTGTTTAGGCCAACATCTTTAAACTGTCCTCTTGAATGAATCATTTTGATCAAGATCTCGGAGTCTCCAAACACTTGTAGCTCCCGATGTCCTCTTTCCTTGGCTATCTGGAAAACTTTTATCAAACTCAGGATTTCTGCTTGATTGTTGGTTCTCTTTCCGAGTCCCCAACAAAAGGTTTCTAGTATTTTCCCTTCGCTGGAGTAAATGATTCCTCCAGCTCCCAATGTCCTAGGGTTTCCTCTGGAGTCACCGTCGAAGAAGACTGAGGTTATGCCTTGCTTCTGCCACCAACTCTGTAATATGTCGTGATTGTCTCTTAGCCTCCATTCTATTTCAAGGTGGGGTTTTTCATTGCTATGGCTCTGAATGTTCAACACGGAGGTGCCGATCCACTTCTTTTCTCCTGCTGTAGCGAGGTATCGGTTTTGTGATTTTGGGAGGTCAAAGTTTCTAGGAGGAGGCCTTTTGCTTTCGCTACTACCATATTGGGGGTCCACTCTGTGTTGTTGAATATTTGCTCATTTATTGCTAGCCAAAGCTTCCAACACACGTACTTGGGGATGGAGATCCAGATTCTGGCCCATAATTTTTTCAAAGAGAGCGAAGGGTAACTATCCTTCCAAGTTGTAAATAGATCCACTACTGAGATGTTGGTGGGGGCAGCGACCTTGAGGCCATGGAGGATAAGATGCCAGACCTTGTTTTCAAAATGGCAGCCTACAAATAAGTGATCTGAGGTTTCCATGGCTTCTCTGCATAAAGAGCATCTATGTGGACCGACAATATTTATTTTCAATAAATTTTCACCAATCAATATCTTTTTGTGCATTAGCGTCCAGAAGAAGAAATTTACCTTCGGGATCGCCATTGAGTCCCATACCTCCAACCAAAACCTTGCCGAGAGTGGTCTATTTTTCTGTTGCTGTAGCAGAACGTAGCCTTTAGCTGTTGAATATGTTCCTGTGGGTCCCCAACCCCAAGTGTCTTTTTCTGTCATATGCACAGGAGCTGCCTCTCGAAGCTCTGCTTTGAGCATTTCAAGTTGTTGGAGGAGATGATCTGGGACATTGCTGAATTGCCACTCTGACCAGGAGCCGTCTTCATCCCACTTTGATATATCGTAGATGCTCTGCATACCTATGTGCTCAAGGAAATCGTGAATTTCAGTCAAGCTGGCGTTTAAAGCAAGAGGCAGATTCCCCATTATCCTATCTGTCCAGAGCTTGGTTCGTTTACCATTGCCAGGGACGCGGTACAGATTTTGGATGAAAAATCACGCCCCTTTGATGCACAATTGCCATAAAATCATGGTCTTCCTACTCGTGGCATTTTGAAGGTTTCTGATTTTGGCATTTGGAATATATCTGTGTATTAACATTTTGCTGACAGGGTGAGTGGGGTCACTATGCATCTTCCACAAGATTTTGCAACCAAGAGCTTTGTTGACAAGATCTGGATCACAAATCTGCAGTCCACCTTCTCTCAGAGGCCGCTTGACTGTCTCCCAACTGACCAAGTGAAACTTTCGTTGATTCCCTTTCCCACCATGCCACAAGAAATCTCTCAGCAGTTTGTTGATCTGCCCAACTGTCGAATTGGGTGCCAGAAGATAGGATGCTTGATATATCGACAATGAGGAGATGACTGCTTTTATCAGGGTTAATTTGCCTCCATGGGTGAGCCAATATCCTCCCCAGGCTTGGATTTTTCCTTTGATTTTTTCTAAGACTCCTTCCCACAGGCTGACTCTGTTTATACCCAATGTTAAAGGCAACCCAAGATACTATATATTTTCCCATTTGGAATGCCCTTTGAACCCCAAGGTGCGTGATATCTTTTGAATTTCATGTTCTGCAACATTCCAACTGTAGACAACACTTTTCCTTTCACTTATCAGAGCTCCAGACACCTTGCAGTACGCTTGAAGAGTGCCCTTGAATGCAGAGGCTACTCTGTTTGAGGCTCCTCCTAGCATGAGAGAGTCGTCCGCGAACAAAGCATGGTTTATAGGGTTAAGATTCTTCGTTATTCTCAAGCCTGGGGATGCTCCTATTATCCTTTCCTGTTCCAACTTCCTGCTGAGGGTGTCTGCCATTAATATGTACAGAAATGGAGAGAGGGGGCATCCTTGCCTCAACCCCCTCATAGATTTGAAGAAATTTGTTGGTCTCTCGTTTACCAAGGGGGATATCCATGGGCTGTGTGTACAGGCTTGTATCAATTTTACAAACTCTTGATCAAATCTGAATGAAAGAAGCACTTGATACAGGAAGGACAACTTTACTCTGTCAAAGTCATTTGCCATGTCTATCTTAATCAACATGCCTTTCTCTTTTCTAAGGTTGTTGGAGTGCATAGCTTCCTGAACTTGGATTACATTATCGAAGATATGTCTCCCTTTGACGAATCCTCCTTGTGATTCTGAGATGAGCTTCCCAACAAAGGTTTTATTCTGTTTACAAGGAGTTTTGCAATTATCTCATAAGAGGCATTACATAGGGAGATTGGCATGAATCTATCGAAGGAGGCAGGATTTGTTTCTTTCGGGATTAGTGCTAGGAAAGTAGAGTTGGTGTTGCCTCCTATTTTTGCTTTTTGGAGGAATCCTTTTATCATTCTGAAGAGGTCAGATTTGATTATATTCCGGCAGATCCTGTAAAAGTGGATAGTGAACCCATCTGGACCTGGGGCTTTGTCGAGATCCATGGACCAGATGATTTTGCTGATTTCTTCTTCGTTGGTTGGGCTCAGTAATGCTATGCTATCTTCTTTTGTGACCAGGGACGGGATGTTCGTGAGGAATTCCTTATAGCCTTCTTCATTGTCATCATTCTCTTTGCTGTAAAGTTGGTGGAAGTGTGAGACAACAACGACCTTTATTTGATCTATTCCTTTGCAATGCTTCCCGTCGTTGGTTGTGATCTCGGAGATGTGGTTCCTGGAGAGGCGGGCTTTAAATTGACGATGGAAGTAGGATGTATTTCTGTCACCATATTCCAGCCAAAGGCTACGCGATTTTAGTCTCCAATATTCTTCTTCATTTCTGAAGGAGCGGTAAGTTTTGCATTGGGTTGCTTGCTCCTTTTCCAAATCTGTTTTGGCAATATCTATTGTTTCCATTTCATTATGTGGCTGTCCCAACTGATGCACTAACTCCTTTCTTTGGGTATTGGGATTGCTTTCCAGGATATTGCTCCATTCCTTGAGGGCTTTTTTTGTTATTTTTAATTTTTGTTCCCAGACAAAGTTGGGAGAGCCAGTAACTGAGGTAGACCATGCCAATCAGACCGTCTCTACGAACCCACTCTTTATTTTCCACGATGGGATGAATCTGAACGGGATTGTGCCTAATTTTTCTTCTTCCTCTAGTAGAAGCAGGATGGGTTTGTGGTACGAGGTAAGCTTGGGGAGGATGGCAGTGGAAATCAACTTCCTTTCCAACAACAAAGTGCTTTGGACCAGAAACCTATCCAATCTAGCCCTTTGCGTGTACAACCCTTTGCGTGGTTTAAAATCCATTAGGTCCCACTGTTGTATCATATCTTTTACTACAAAAATCATTTGGTCCTTGTTGGACCTTCCTCCCCTCTTTTCTTTTCCATTCATGACTAAGTTAAGGTCTCCAACAATGATTATGTTGTTTGGGGAATTTTTTTCTAGAAACTCATTTAAAGTTTTCCAACATTCTTTCTTTTCAGAGTGCAAAGTCGGAACATATAAATTGAATAATGCGATGGTTAACTTACTTGCTATGTGCTTCAGCTCTGTAAAGCTCCAATGCTGAGTGTTGTAGGAGTTGACAAGGCTGAACTGTTCTGCCTTCCACAGTGTTGCTATACCTCCGGAGGATCCCCTTGCGTTGATTGCTTTCCCTGTGTTTTTCTGCCATTTGTTTTTGCTAATCTCTAGAAGGGCTTCCCCTTCAATTTTTGTCTCTTGGAGCATGAGGATATCTGTTGGTTCCACTTTCATCAGATCCTTGACCGCTTCAATTTTCGCCAGGTTCCCCAGTCCTCTGAAGTTCCAACAGACGATTTTCATTACTTACTGTTGGGGGTGGTTGGGCCTCCTCCTTTTAGAGACCTTATTCTTGTATTTCTGTCGATTGACATTTCTATGGTGGGTTGGCTTCCTTGGGTCTTTTGTCTTTCTTCCTCTTCCTCCCTTGCTTCTTTGCGAGATTTTCTTCCTGCTCTTTTAGTTGGCCTTTCTAGGATCTCGTCCTCCGAGGAGCTTGATGGATCTAGTGCCTTCTTTCTGGCTATGTCATCATATGAGGGAGAGGGGGATACTTCCATGGTTCCTACCGTTTGCCCAGGTTCTCCTGTATCTTTCCCATTTAGAGGGGAACTTGGTTGTAACCTGTTGTCCATGATAGTTTCTGGTTCTTTTGTGTCCTTGTTGGGATTTTCTATTGGAGGTCCTCGTTGCGGTGAAGGGTTGGAGCTCCCATCAATTTTCTCTTGCTCTAGTTACCCGGGGTTGCCATTCTTCATTGCTCCTTTGGTTCTAGATTTTGCTGTCCCTGTTTTCTGGACTGCGATCCACTGATTTGCTTTCGCGTTCTCACTCTCTTATGCATTCTTTTTTTTGCAGTGCCTTGCGAAGTGGCCGTAGCCGTGACAGTTCCGACATTTGAAGGGTAGTTGCTCATAGTCTAGCTCCTGAATATGCGTCCAGTCTGCAGCAGTGAGTTTGATTGCCTCTGGTAATCCCACTTCCAGATCAACCTCCACGCAGATCTGTGCGCATGAGTACTTATCTTTTCTCGCTGCTTGATATATGTACCTTCCGAGCGTGTTTCCGATTGCATGCAATGATTTTTTATTCGAGCAGTGTAAAGGGAGATGGGGTAGACGAACCCACACTGGGACAACAGAGGGCACATCCTGAGCTGGATCAAAATCCGGGGTCCATTTGTTTATATATAACCCTTGTGGCCCCATGAAGTGCGGGCCATTTCTGAAGATGAGGTTTTTATCTTCAGGGTTTTCGAAGACGAATACAAAGTATCCTTTCCCTACAAAATGACTCTTTATTCCTTCTGATATGAGTGGGTTCCAGTTCCTCTGCACCCAAGCTTCGACGGATTTGGGAGACGGCCAGAGCCCGATGAATTGCCCGATGAGTCCTCTGTCTGCTAGGTTGTCTGTCGTTCTGCAAGTTTCTTCCAGAGGTAGTTCAATGCTAGGGATGCATTCCAGTTTCTTCACAAATTTCTGTTGTGCTGCTAACGGCGGTCTCTTGGAGGCTTCGACGACCAGCCTCCTAAAGGCATCAAGTTCTAGCAAAGGGGGAGGGGTAGGGACGACGCCCACACCAGCGTCCATGGCTAGGGGGGCCTTGTTCGATGCACTGTGCACGTGCTAGGTCGCGTCCTCACACCCCTGCGCACTCCGATCTTCAAATGCACACTGGAATTCCAATATTTTTGAAATATATTAATTTAATTAGTATATTACTTTATAATTAATTTAGTGATTTATTTATTTTTTATTAATTTATTTATAATATACTAATGTATTAATATTTTACAACTGTATGAAGAATGTTTTATTTTATAAATGTATTATTACTAGTATATTACTTTATAATTAATTTAGTGATTTATTTATTTTTATTAAATTATTTATAATGTATTAATATTTTACTAATGTATGGAGAATGTTTTATTTTGAAGGGTAGTTGCTCATAGTCTAGCTCCTGAATATGCCTCCGGTCTGCAGCAGTGAGTTTGATTGCCTCTGGTAATCCCACTTCCAGATCAACCTCCACGCAGATCCGTGCGCATGAGTACTGATCTTTTCTCGCTGCTTGATCTATGTACCTTCCGAGCGTGTTTCTGATTGCATGCAATGATTTTTTATTCCAGCAGTGTAAAGGGAGATGGGGTAGACGAACCCACACTGGGACGACAGAGGGCACATCTTGAGCTGGATCGAAATCCGGGATCCATTTGTTCAGATATAACCCCTGTGGCCCCATGAAGTGTGGGCCGTTTCTGAAGATGAGGTTTTTATCTTCAGGGTTTTCGAAGACGAATACAAAGTATCCTTTCCCTACAAAATGACTCTTTATTCCTTCTGATATGAGCGGGCTCCAGTTCCTTTGCACCCAAGCTTCGACGGATTTGGGAGAGGGCCAGAGCCCGATGAATTGCCCGATGAGTCCTCTGTCTGCTAGGTTGACTGTCGTTCTGCAAGTTTCTTCCAGAGGCAGTTCAATGCTAGGGATGCATTCCAGTTTCTTCACAAATTTCTGTTGTGCTGCTGACGGCGGTCTCTTGGAGGCTTCGACGACCAGCCTCCTGAAGGCATCAAGTTCTAGCAAAGGGGGAGGGGTAGGGACGTCGCCCCCACTAGCGTCCATGGCTGGGGGGCCCTTGTTCGCTGCACTTTGCACGCGCTAGGTCGCGTCCTCACGCCCCTGCGCACTCCGATATTCAAACGCACACTGGAATTCCAATATTTTTGAAATATATTAATTTAATTAGTATATTACTTTATAATTAATTTAGTGATTTATTTATGTTTTATTAATTAATTTATAATATACTAATGTATTAATATTTTACAACTGTATGAAGAATGTTTTATTTTATAAATGTATTATTACTAGTATATTACTTTATAATTAATTTAGTGATTTATTTATTTTTTATTAAATTATTTATAATGTATTAATATTTTACTAATGTATGGAGAATGTTTTATTTTATAAATGTATCGTATTTAGTGTATTATTTTATTTTTGATTAATTTATTATTTTTTTTAATTAATTAATATTTTTCAGTATACATAAATGTATTAATATAATGTGTTAATACTTATGAGTATATATTACAATAATGTAAAAATTAATTAATCGATTAATTATTTAATTATATATTAATAATTGTTCCTCATCGATCATCAATTAGCAACAACCACTTTATAATTTCAAAAACATATATTATATTTTTTGTTTTAAAACTTTTATAAAAATCAAATATTTGTAAACTTTTATAAGAATCAATTTCAATGGAGATATTTTTATCCACCCAAATTTTTTCGTGTCATTAATGACTTTCGTCTCATTAATAGGACTATATATATGAGTACATATATTAATCGATAAGATAAAACTATGACTTTTAAAATACCTTAAAAATTTTCCATTAAAATGAAAGAATGAAAGTGGGTTAGGAGACTTTTAAATATCATTTTTAAGCATGTTTCATATAACTTTCATAATCTTGTAATTTTGGATGTTTCATTGATATAGTATCTATGACTTTCATAATCTTGTAATTGTAATTTTGGATGTTTCATTGATATAGTATCTATGACTTTCATAATCTTGTAATTTTGGAGCTCGAATAACTTATTTACATTAGTCTTAATTATCTTGTAAATCCTCAAAATTAATAAACATTTCAATAATTTTAAACTAAAAGATGGTTATAAATCAAGTGAATCTTATAATCCATTAACTCTTTCAATAAATCTTATCATTGCTTTTCATTTATCGTATCTTAATTCCATCTATTCTATTTTACTCATTCCTTGTTTTTTACCTTTTTAAGATTTTAATATTCTTAATTCCATCTATTCTATCTTACTCTTTCCTTCTTTTTTACCTTTTAAAATTTTAATCTTTTTTAGTAAGGGTTATTTTTTTTAATGTGAGTATCTATTTTATTCTTATCCTTGTAATATTTTATTATCATTATTAAATTTTATTTTATTCATTTATATATAGTTTTATTTTTATTTGTCAAATTTTTTTCATTGAATTTAGCGGTAATTTCATTAAATTTGGTGGAAGGTGAATTTTGGCGGTTTTGTTAAGTTTGGTGATAGTTTCGCTAATTTAACATAGTTTTTAAATTTATCTAGATGTTTCTACAATTGGGGTTTTTCTAAGTTTGGTGGTGGGTCTGCTAAAATTGGCAGTTTTGCTAATTTATCTAGAGGTTTCTACAATTGGCAATTTCGCTAAGTTTGGAAGCAGTTTTGCTAAATTTGATAGTTTTGTTAATTTATCTAGAGGTTTCTACAATTAGAGATTCTTGTGAGTTGGTGACAGTTTCTCTAAATTTGGCGAAAAGTGAATTTTGAATTTCCTACCCCCTCTCCATTGGCAAGTTGGGTTTTGAAGTCAAACTTTGCATGCTCATATATTGGGTTTCCAACCTCCTTTTCTCGAGCAATTTTTTTATTTAGGATAATTTTTCATGCTGTCTGCATTGGTGCAAACAATTTCTATTTTTGATGCACATATTTTTCAGATTATGAAAATTCTCACAAGTGACACTACACAGTTTTCATTTTGAAGACTTCAAAGGTTCGTATCTTTTTCATATGACTTCATATCAAGGTCATTATTTCTTTGAAAGTGCATTATTTTTCATGTAATTCGTAGTGGTACTATTTATTTCACTTGGTATTGATCCAACATTATACTTTCATCACATACTCATTTTTTGAGGATTTGTAAAGGCATTGAAGTCAAGTCCTCTTAGGGTTATCTTGCTAGTGGCAATTGTAACTGCACTAAATATAAAGTTCTAAATTATTTTTCTTGGGAGTTGATCAACTACAACACATGGCATGAAAATGCATGGAATGCCTTAATGCAACAACGATATACATCTTATGTTGAACAAAAGGAAATCAAACCCACATATGATAAGGAAAATGTACTCTAGATGATAGAACAAAAAAAATCTCTTAGTTGTCTTAGGAGTCTAGTTTTCCTAGATATAATGTTTCAACTTAATGGATGTACAAATTCACATGATGCATGGGAAAAATTAAAATTATGGACAAATGATGAAGTTAGGGGATATCAAGTTGACAATGAACTACTTTGAAGTCTCGATACTTAGTATTTTGACAATATTATGTAACAAAGGTTAATGACCTAAGAGCTCAATGTAAATCATGTGGAATATAGAAAAAGGACATACAACTTGTCTTAACTACTCTCTCTAGACATGGACCTGAATATGTTGCATTTGTTTCTAGCTTTCACACTCATAGGTTGACTATGGGATCTACATATACAATGCCTTCTTTTGCTTCCTTTTCATAAATGTTAATGCATAGCGGGTAATGCTCTTTCCATGGGTTTCCTTAAGCCATACTTTAAGGATGGTTATCCTTAGTGATTAAAATTGATTTTTTTTTAGTTTTTACAAGGAGTTCAAACTCATTTTAAAAGGTTAATTTAAAAAACATCATTTAAAAAAATGATTTTTTTTTAAATCATTTGTCATTTACAAAGGACAACAAATATTATATAACTCATAAATAACTCATAAATGTTTTCACTTTCAATGCTGGGTTGGTAAATGAGCATTGATTCATCACACAATACTTGTCTTTAGTATCTAAAAACTAGAATCATCTATATTCTAGTTGGCTCTTTTCTATTCCGATCACATAGCTCACACCAAGATAAATTTTCTACTACTATATTGGCATATGCACTATTTTTATGTGTCATTTAATGAAATCTTCCTAAAGAAGCTTAGACACATTCATGTGTTATGAGCATTGTCGATTCTTTTCAATATTAGAATTGACATCACATTTAGTTTACATACTTCATGTTTTTGAATCCCAGGCTCACCATAACACCATTTTCTTTGTTATCTTTCCCTTTGATGTTTTTCATCATGTAATTTTCTTTGTTATATTTTCCTTCACTCTTGGCTCACTGTGTAAAAATTAAAAAAAATTATACATACGTTATGGATATAAATTGTAATGACAATGGGAGCTTATTAGTAATATTAATTACAAATGAATTGTGCAATGTCGATTTTAAAGAGAAAACAATAAACATTGATCAAACCCAGGGAAATCATGTCATATTTCTTTTTTATCTCCATATATTCCATCTCAGTAATAGTATCAAACATGTTGATTCATAGTTCTTTTATTGCATTCATATTGCTATGTGTTTACATGTTAAAATTCATGGCATGACAATGATAGCTTTGGTATCTAATATAATTATTATTCCAACACATTGGTGGACCTCTCAACTACTTAGTATGTAATTCATAGAATCCACAATGATACAATAGATAATGGGAACAAAACACACAATTAAGAATTGAATGTAGATCTTTCAACAATCCACTCAATCTTGTACAAGTTTGATGAAGCCCATCATAAATATAATGCATAGTTTTTCTTTGTCTCAAAAAAAATTATTTAATGATTATGTGTGAGATTAAAACCTCTATTAGTCTTGGACAAATTTTCTAACTTGTATGTTCTTAATTAAGTTTAGATATGAACTTGTACAAAATAAACCTTGTCAACATCACAAAACCTAAATTTGGGATTACAATAATGAGAATTGTGATGATGTTCATTCAATTTATAAGGCAACAATGAGAATTGTGATTATGTTCATTCTATTTATACCATCATTAAATCCTAAGTCCTTTGTTCTCCAAAATGATCATTCCCCTTTTCCTCATTCCATGCATCTTTATCTATCACACTCTTTCCCTTTCTTCTTCTAACAACATTGACATCAATGTAATTATACTTTTCATATATTTAGAGAATGACCCATAATTTTCTTTCCCCCTACCCCATCCCAACCCCAAGCTCAAGGATATGTATCTTTTGTAGCATTAATGCTTGGGAAAACATTTTTTAAGTTGGGTAAGATTCTTAAGAAAGCTAGAGAGAAGATAACATAATTTTTATTATCATTAAACTTATGCACTATTGATTATGCTCTAACATAGCACATTTTCATGCATTTTTGCATGATTTGAGAAATAAAATGATGAGTATTTTTTAGGTGATTTTTTTAATTTGATTTTGTCTGAAATTGATGAAGAATAGTTGGATTTGCATGGCTAAGTTTGTATTATAAAAGTGTTTAAGAATTTTTGAACATATAGAATCCATTTTTTTATCAAATTTACATCACCCGATTCCAAATTCCATTTTGGATTGCTTCTCAAATCAAAAAACAGGGAAGGGCGATGTCACAGAAATCCACGTCCATCTAATCTAAATGTGTTGTCACTGGTGTCGTATTCAACCAAATTCAGACGCCGACACAGGCATCTTCCGTCAAGCTTCTTCCATGGGTTTCTGATAAGATATGTTCGTTCGTCGTTTGGATAGGTACAATGCGTTTATCTCGGATGCCTTCTGTGCTAAGTAACTCTCAATTTTCCAGCCACCACTATTATGTTCTATTAGCCACATGTGGATATTTATCGTTTTCATGTTTATTTATAAACTATATCTTCACTGAGATTTTACGTTTTGGAGGATGTCTGCGATATGTTATCCGATTTATCATTCTTACTTAGCGCTCACATTTCCGGCGCTCGCAGCCATTGATTAACTCCTTCCCTCTTATTGTAAGTCTCTCTTGTCTATCAGTTGTGTTCATCCACCTCATATAAACGAGCAGGCCAAGGATTTTAACATCATTTCATAAGCCAGCCAAGGATTTGCTCTGCGATTGTGGCTGATAATATCGCGATTCCATTCGTTGCGTGCTTGCTGCTACTTTGTAAGTTATAACTTACAAGACTTTGTTCTTCTTCTTCTGGTAAACATGAGCCGACGATCCTGTCTATTGGTTGTCGTAGTTGTCTTAAGCGCTGTAATCTGCAACCTGCAAATGGTTGCAGCTGGCACGACGATTAGTGAAACGATTCAAGGATTTCTGATTCCACAGAACGAGGCAAGGAGGCAAGTGGGAATCCCTCCACTGAAATGGGATGTGAAACTGACAACTTATGCACGTACTTACGCAAGCGAAAGAAGGAACGACTGCCTCCTCCAGCATTCGGATGGCCCCTTCGGAGAAAACATATTCTGGGGAAGCGGCAGACGTTGGAACGCTACAGAGGCAGTTGGTGCATGGGTGGATGAAAAGAAGTGGTATAACTATGCCAATAATAGTTGCAGCKCTGGGCAAGACTGCACCCACTACACTCAGATCGTTTGGAGAACAACAAGTAAGGTTGGATGCGCCATCATCAAATGTAACAGCGGTGACACCTTCATCACATGCAATTACTACCCTCCCGGCAACTATGTTGGAGCAAGACCATAYTGAAGTTTGGCGCCCACTTTTCACCATTCACTTTCTGACATGGATTTCCAGTTTCCTCTTCCTTCTATTGCAGCAGCTATGACTCCACTTATAAAACAAATTATCAAATCATATTATTTCAATACTGACATATTTCATTATTTCCATATAATCGAGCATAAACTTGTTTTACATTCATATTGATGGATTTCTTTCGATGTAACAAGATTAAGATTTGGGGCAGCAAAACTGATCATGAATTGCGGATGACCCAACCAACCAGCCTGCTGCATCAATGGAATGTCTTGTATAGACTTGTTTTCATATTCCTATTAATATGGATATTATTTATATCTAATTGATTTGCAAGTTCCAGGTGATTCATGTCATTCAGAATGTTGTGCATACAATGGGAACTCATATCTATGCTTCCTGGTAGACCATCTATGAATGAAGTTTCATCATTATCTTTTTTCTGGAAGAGGTTGCAATTTCTTTAACAATAATTTGGACAAATAATGTGGACCATTGATTCAATTGATTGGGTACCATGAGATTGGATGCACTCATAGTGAATGCAAATTTAGAGCTTAACCACTCCAATGACATATAAGTGTATCCCATCTTAAGTGTTCACTATTTTAGACGATGCAAGTTTTGTCCCTTTTTAAATCATTAATTGTATGGCAAGTGTTTTGATTGTAAATACATGATTATACATTAAAGGTTTCATCCCAACTCTTTGTAAATTCAATTATCACAATCTTCTCAAAATTTATCATGGACCAATCATTAATTTCTTTATTCCTTAATAATTTTTTGATTTATTAGTAATACCAATAATCGTAGCTTTTCATAAAGTGTTTCCTCCTAAGGTGTCACAAGTTCAAATCCAAAGGGGGTAGGGTATGTATACCACTGTAGACTTTAGCAATCAAATTGGTGGGCGGAGGGGGTCCCTTGTTCCACAAACAAGGGGGTCTCGTACACCAAGTTGGTGACCTTAAAAATAGATTATTATACACACACACAAAATTCAAACCAAGTAGAAAAAATTAATAATTACAAAATCTACACAAAATAGACTAAGTCCAGATGAATATTAATAAAATAGAATACAACTAAAGTTAAATGAATATTATATAAAGCATAAATAGTTGCAAAGCACCCTGCCACACAATGATCTCTGTTCAGAGCCAATTATTTCTTTAAGATTGCTCTTTTACCCTCTTCAAAGCATGCCCTTTGGTTACATGCTATGACAGATTAACGTCTTCATGGCCAAGCTCATGTGTATCAGAGAGCATTCCAGGCGTCCATGACCTATAGTTACCACATGCTCTGCATTCAATCCCGTCCAGCTCCTTCTTCTGCCCATCAATACATTTTGTTTAATATGTTATGAACCTGTCGATAAACCCAAAAAAGATAAAAAAAAAACATCAACATGGAACCTCAGACCAACGAAGCATGGCGGAAAATAAAGGACAAGGATTTCAATTTATTTTTTCATGATAAGAACCAAAAAAAATCCCGCTGGCGCAGTTAATCCATTGATGTTCATTAAATAAATGAAAAACTGGATAAATTTAGTACATGCAACATATCGGAAAAATCTTAGACTTGCGTCGGGCCTCATCCTTTTAAAAATCATAGAATCTTGAATTCATGATTGTGACACAGGTAAACCGGAGAAGGAATGGATCCCTGGCACATAGCTTGACACTTCGTGGACTTCACTAGTGATCAATTAAATCAATGCAAAACTGGAGAAACATTGGTTGTTTTATTTTATTGGTGAGGAAGGTAAACGATGGAGCTATTCATTATCGTTTCTAGTGCATAAATTCTAAGGGATGTGACAACAACATAGCTGGCACGCAACATGTTTATTTTTATAGGAAGGTGGCGTCTACTCTTGCAAAAAAATTTCACTAGAGGGGACACTTAATACAAAGAGACCTGCAGATTCTTCAATTGATTATGCCAATGTTTACCTTAGGAGAACAATAAAATACATGAAAACAATAAAATAAAAATAAACACCTCGAAGTATTCTCTCAAATTTATTGCCTACAAGGAAAATGCATGGAAAATCCAAATTCATTAAATGTTTTTTCTACACCTATTCTCATCGCTTCCTTCCAAGTATATCCTTAAAACACACAAACACATGTGGAATTTATCTGGTTGGGGCAGGTTTCCATCTGCAAAGAGGGGCGATCCAATGGACTACAGCCATCACAGAGAGGGGCATAAGTGACTGATGATTGATTGCATTGATTGGATACATCCACTGAGAAGAGAACTGACAACATCAAAAGAGGGAGGCACAACACACATCGACTGGCAGAGG
Organism: Picea engelmannii; assembly: GCA_009831015.1. Classification (NCBI taxonomy): domain Eukaryota; kingdom Viridiplantae; phylum Streptophyta; class Pinopsida; order Pinales; family Pinaceae; genus Picea; species Picea engelmannii. The sequence goes on along the minus strand of ML791286.1, from coordinate 119,183 downwards.
GGGGCATACAGTGATTGATTGACTTGATTGACTTGATAACATCTCTCAAGAAAAGCATAGCCCCATCTTCCGAAATACTTCTTATATAAGATAGAGTGTTGTATAAGAAAATGTATAATCTGTTGGAAATGTATAATTCGTTTGGAAGGTTGTCGTCCTTAAATATCAATTATGAAATATAAAAAAACAAATTTATCTGTGTCATGCCAGCATTGTTCCTTTTGGTTCAACAAAGAAAACTACCCTAACTGTCTCTCGCTAATGGCATCACTTCATCCAACAGAGGGAATTGAGATAGGGAATCACCTTCAAGTGAGCGTGACGTGTCAATCTAACCTAAGACATTGTCGACTAATGAGGTAGTTTTAGTTGGTATTGCAGTTTTGTGCGCCTAATGAGGTAGTGAATATGTGGAGGAGATATCGTCGATGAGTACCGTCTATTATTTGGATACATAACATCAAAGGTGTTGTAGAGTAGGAAAATGAAATGTGCTACTATTAATTTTTTTTTTTGCACGCTCTATTCACTGGGACATTATAAAGAAGGCAATTTTGTTCAGTTGGTGAGTAACACTTTACATTCTTGTTGTTTAGATCGTATACATTAAAATTCAGATACTTTGGTTTGTATATTGGTCTTGTTCTGAATTCATTATTGTTTTATTTATGTAGGTTCTGATAATCGAGTGGTTTTTTTTTTAAATGGAGGCAATTTTTCTAAAATATGTCAGACATGGAACTGGTAGAAAACAATGACAATTTCTGTAGGTTCTAATAATCGAGTGGCTTTTTTGTGAAACGAAGACAATTTTTCGAAAAGATGTCAGACACAAAAATGGTAGAAAATAATGATAATAATGGTTGTTTTTGGACAAAGGATTGTCAAAAATTACGTATTGGTATGTTAAATTTAGTACTTTAGTTGGACGACAAGGGGGTTTTGACTGATTTGGTAGATGTGGTTTTTTGCGCACTTAGTTTTGATTTGATTGTAAGGGTTTTATTTTTCAAATTAAGGCGATTCTTTATGTCTGCATCTTGTAGATCTCATCTCACAGCCGAACTTTATATCAAAGAGGTCCATAAATTGTACTGGGATAAGGAAGTGGAAAAATGGATATAGATACGGTGGTAATTTTCTATTTTTTTCTAAATGGCGGTACTGCATCGATTGAATATGAAAACCCTAGGTCTAACAGAGTTTCGAGGTCTTCATTTTCAGTTATTATCGACCTCTAGCACGAACCCCGTTATAATCCCTTGAAGGATGGCATATATTGTATCCTTTGTTAGTGTTATCTGTGAAATATTTTGGAAGGGTTTTTATTATTTTTTAATAAAAGTTTCTGATCTTTTTTTGGAATGTAAATTCAGTAATCTAATCGACCGCCAACAAACACTACTCCAGATTCTGAGAGAGGCATTCCCACAGACTAACCAGCAGAACTTTCCATTGCATCCAGACCTACAACTCCATGAAACCCACTCCCTACAACTCCACCTACCCGACGACATAAGAGCCAGTCATATCCAGAACCGAGAAACAGGGATCTGCTCAGGTCCCTTAATTAAATATTTTATTTATTTACTATCTAAAATATCATACTACAAAAACAATATTAATTTTATTAAATTAAGATTTTATGTTCATGTTAATATTATTAAATTTAAATTTTATATTAGTGTTTTTTAAGATTTCTACTCAGTTTGCGATACAGCTAATACCGTTGTTACTCGTCGAGTCACCTTTTAGTGATAGCACCACTTGTTGATATGTTGAAATTATACACTCAGGCTCTACAAATACATTCTCACGCATCTTCTGTCCCATTTCTCTTGATTATACCATCTCATTACTTTCTCCTTCGAAGGCATGGAGTTCACAGATGACTCTTTATCCTACTGTATCTCTCATGCTCCATTTCTTCAGAAAATTACCATAGGTTGTTGTGTTGGCCTAAGGACGCATGTTATCTCCCTGGTGTTAGCACCCATATTATTTTTATGATTGGCAGCATTTAACATCTCCAATTTAACATCTCCAAGGGTCAGTTTCAAAATGAAGCTTATTATTTATTTTTTTCATTTCCATTTGCAACTGCGTGCTGCAAAATTTGCTACACGTTGCGCAGAGCACTTCATCGTGTAGTGGATTTTGTCGCGCAGTGGATTTCCATCGCGCAGTGGATTTCACTGTGCAATGGATGCTGTCGCGCAAAGGATTTTGTCGCGTAGTGGATTCCGTCACGTAGTGGATTTTGTCGCATAGTGGATTTTGTCGCTCAGTGGATTTCGTCGCGCATAGGATTTTGTCATGCAGTGGATTCTTTCGTGCAGAGGATGTCATCATGCAGTGGATTTTCCTGCGCACAGGCTACAAGTCGCACTGCACAAATTACTGGTTTAGTGGTCAACTTCAAGATCAATTTCTAACCAATTGGAGAGGAATTTTGAAAATCCCCAAGAGCGTTTTGTCGAGGACAAACCAAATAAATAAAACTCTCACATATTTGAAAAATGTGTCACCACTTGGGAGATTCGAAGGAATCTTTGAGCCCTATTTTTCAGTTTTCGGGATTTCTTGTACGAGACATGTTTTTGCAACACGTATTCCGGCTAGGTGTAGATGAATTTCGAGAAATCGAGAGAGGTTTTAATTTATATCTATCTTATAAACAAAAACCTCTCTCAATTTCAGCAAATAGTTTTTTATAAGTGATATATGATGTCATATTTAACACCTATTTTCCCAGTTTGTTGCGAAATCCGCTGCGGTTTTTGCTATAGGTTATTGTTGCATAGAAGACTTGTTGTGAAAGGGTGACAAAGCATCCAATAGTGCACATGATGACTTATCACAACCATACGATTCAATTTTGATCATGATAAATGATTGTAAAGAATATTTCGGTTACGATTATGATTTGGCAAAGTCGGGTTTTCTATTTTTAGCGAATCCGTTGAAGTTATTATTCTCTTTCAAAGAAAATAGATCCATGATTCTAGGAGGGAGTAGTTCGACCCTAGCAGCCAAGGGTGACATTATTTTTCTATATATGGAGATCATTTTCATGTAAACAAGGTTGGTTGGCAAAATTGGTATAGACAGTAGCTATTGTATGAAATTTGAGTTTTTGACCGAAACTTAATACAAAGGTCCTGCAGCTTGATGAAAAGATTATAATTGTAGTTGTCAGATGTATTGTGCCTCTTTTATCTACGTACGTGCTTCATGTCATTTTTATTCATATCTTTTTATGTCTATTTCAGAATGAATTTTTGAACTTGTGGATTCGCTGTGCAACGCCCCTTGTTCGTGCCACTTGGAAAAAACATTTTCTTCTAAAAGCTAACTTTGAATTCGCCCGTAGCGGTGCTCCAAGTTACTTCCTTTTTCTTCTCCCCCACCACACATTACGATTTTACGCTGAAGATTGTTGCTTGTTTATCCTTAACCTCTCAAGTCCAGTCACCGAGTCATTTTTCTCTGTCATTTTCTCGAATCGACTCCATAGTCCATGTCTTACTTTCTTGCGCCAATATAACTAGAACTTATTTCTCAAAGGTGTTAAATCTAGCCAAGAGCTTTAAATCCATATCCCACGCTGAGACCGTGTCTCCTGAGAGAGCCCTCTCCAGATCCGAAAGGCTAATTTTGGGTCTCAAAGTTGGTTGAAAGAGTTACCTTCGTCGGATGTTTATCAGCCGAACAGATTTACGGAGTGCTAACATTCTTGTGTCGTTGTCGGGGACAAAATTGAAAATTTTTCCTGGGAAAGAATGACATGGTTGAGCTATGAGGTCTGAAAGAAGCAGACACTTAGGCACATATTGGTTGTATTTCTGCTCTGGCAACTCCACACATAAGAAAATCAGTTGAAGGTGATTCCACTGGTAGAAGAATCCAAAGCTAAAGTTTCATGGAGACTCCGATCAAGCTTCAAATGCGTTTCAAAGAATCCACTGGAGAATGAGACCTTTTGACAGAGATATGGAAGAGAAGTATGTAAAAATAAGGTACTCGAGCTTAAGTTTAGTTCAAGAAGTACTTTTCTGTTTTATCAATATCTTCTTGTCATTTCTTGAGTTTTTCAAAAGAATATTTCTTCACTTACTGCATTCAAATGAATCCCATAGATCTACCCTTGTATATTCTTCATTGCAAACTGTAGGTATACCTCCTTCTTGTATAGCCAATATTCACCAAGCTCCTTCCTCTAAACCATATGATGTTCATGATCATTCTTGTGAGCTTAATGAAACCAAAGTTGAGCTTGTACCCTCTGTTCTTAATCATGTACCCTCCAAGATTCAAGAAAGATACAATCCTCTTAAATTGTCTTCCATCCTTCATGACTTTCCTCTGAAACATTATAAGTACCTTCCTAGGTTCAATGGAGAGCTCGATGGACATTCAACTGAAAAACATATTCAAATATTTGAGCATTTTATATATCTTTTTTAGATTGAACATGATATTGTGTCTATGAGGGCCTTTTATCGGTCCTTACAAGGATATGCTAAAGCATGGTTCAGACATTTTCATCCTCATTCGATTAGCTCATGGGATGAATTGAGGGAAGATTTCCGTAGATTTTGGGGTGAGAGAAAATCATGGAATATACTCCTTTCAGAGTTTTATTCCATTAGAAGAATTAAATATGAAACCATCTCAAATTTCAGTAGGAGGTTTGCTAGTCTTTATTATAAACTTCCTAAAGAAGTCCAACCTCCTGAAGTCACTGCCATGCTCCATTATATGTAAAAACCTTTCAATCATAATTATATTTTCTTCTGATGGAGAGGAAGTCTATGTCTTTGCAACAGATGTTTAATAATGCTCAGGAAGTGGAAGACAATATTCAAGCATGTAAGGAGCTACAAAATCAATTTTTGGATGAGAAGTTGAAAGTTGAAGAACATGAGATTGTGCATAAACAAGAAGTTGATTTAAATCCTGATCTTTGTCATCGTGAGCAAGAAACTGATTTTTTTATGTATTCATTTGTAGAGAGTCACGAAAATGAATTTGCAAATCAGCTTGTTGAAGAGCAGGTTGATGTTCCAAGCTTTTCCTTGTTAGATGACATTGTAGATGTCGTTGATTTTCCTATATATGATGAAGATGATGATGATTATGATGTTGGCTTCCTAGAAAAACCAGCTTCATGTTCTCTATCAGAAAATGTTCCTTTTTATCAATGTAATGAGAGCAATCAACCTACATATCACTGTTACAAAGAAGAAAGTATTGAATCAGCTGAAGTAAATTATTTACCTTTATGCTTTTCTTCATTTAAGTTGTTGAAAAATTCGAAGATCATCACTGAAGAAAATGAATGTGTGCTGATGCCAAATCACACTAATTCACTGGAACAAACTGACAAGAAATTGCAACAATCTTCTCATGTGTTTGATGACCCTGTTACTTGTTATGTAGGAGGTCTTTCTAGTTCAAAATTGAAGCCATTGGTCGAAGATGAATATGAAAATGACTATGTTCAACAATCCAAAGAAATTGAAAAATGTGCATATGTCAGCAGTGAAGAAAATGAATAAAGTTTTGAATTAGATGAAAGAAATTTGCCATTGTGTTTTGCATCTTTCGAATTGCTGAAGAAAAATGTTTATAATGTTTCAAATCAGAAATCCTACAGGCATGATGTTGAATATGAAGAAAGCAGTGGACTAGCAAATGAAAACTATCTTCCATTATGTTTTTCTTCCTTTGAATTGTTGCAAGTAAATTATGAGATAACAGAGGAAGCATAGAAGTCTGACTGCATTCATGGTGACATTGTTTTACATGAGAACATTGTTATCAGTGAGGAAGACCAACAACCTTCTCATGCTTTTAATGACCGTGTTGTTGATTACATGGAAGGTTATTTCAGTTCAGATTTGCAGCCTGTGCTCAGATACCAGCCTGGAAATAAAGATGATGGTCAATCAATGTTGATGTTAGATATGGATTAGATATGGATTGCTTTCCACCAAGGGTTTCACTTCAGCCAGCACTGTCTTCTGATTCAGAAGATTGTTATTTCCAGCAGTCTCACCAGATTTTCATCCTCTTCGTGGAAATCAATAGGTTAAATCACATAAAAACGAGAATGCAGTGGAAGGGGTGAAACATGGTTTTTGTTTTGTGAATATGTTAAGCCCTAAATAGTGGCTCATTACCCCTTAATTAAGGCATATTATATTAGTAATTTTATTTTATTTATGTCAGCTTTAGTCCATTAGTTGTAATTATACCTCCTAGTATCCTATATATACCAATGAGACATTTTCATTTTGAATCATCTTGTAATTGTGTTGAGAAATACTGAGAGGGGGGGGGGTGAATCAGTGTTTTGAGCTATCAATCGATTTTCACTTTTCTTTCACTGAAAATCTTAGTCTACTTTATAGAGACCAGTTGTAGTATATTCTTATGAAAACTGGAGTACATTCAGAGATCTTGTTATGAATTTATTCATTCATCAGATGTCTACTAAACAGTAATTCAGTGCAGTAATAACAAAGTAAACTAACACAGATGAATGAGACACATGAACACCAGGATTTAAGGTGGAAACCCAACTCAAAAGAAAACCACCGCTGTCGTTGTCTCTGTCCTTAATGAATATTATTAACAGAACATTCTACAACAGTGTACTAGTGCAGACTCATACTAGTACGCAGGCCTCTACCTGCAGAAGGCTACAACCTTCTCTCGTTTACCAGCCTTTCCTGGAAGGGAGCTTCAACCCCCTGAAGATAGTAGTAGTTTCTACTGAAGGGTTTAACCCTCATACTCACTGCTGACCATGTTTCATTAATTTTCACACTGGATTAGGCAGTTTCATCTAGTGGCTATGACAACCACATAAATTATCTCTAGTGTAAACATAGATCTACAGACTGCCAAGCAGCTGCAAAAGCTTCCTAAACACACATTAAATAAGTTACTAAACCTGGATATGATGCTGCAGCTCTCGTGGTTGTTCAACCTACGGCCGAGAACTCTCTGTCAGTGCAGATCTGTCGCCTGTCTGCCACAATGAGGTTCCTCCATCCTCAAACCTTCCATGTTGTCTGCACAAATGACCTCAGTCACCTGTCGATTATCCCTTCTGTCAGAAAACGGCCTCCACATCCTCCAAAAGGAAGACCCCTACAGCCTATCACCGTCCTTACTTGGCCTTCTGTATTCCCTGTAGAAAGGGCATCGACCCCTTCTTAAACCCCTGGGTTCAGGAACAGTTCAACGCTCATTAAGTCCCATATTTATTACTCGGGGGAAATCAGACCCCCTTTTAAAATTTGAATTAACCCTGCGCGCCCTTTGTGAATTGGGTTTCGGGATTCCTTATGTATCGGTTTCTTTGCCACTTAAATTCACGATTTTTGAATACCCGACTTCCACCGTACTCTTGACACGCGTTAGCCCTGCTGGCTATAGGCCTTGGGCCATATGACCGTCAACACATGACCTCGGTCAAACCTTTTATCGGGGTTTCGGCATTTTCGATGTCACCATGCACATGCCTACAGAATCCCCGATCCTCCGATCCCCAATTCTCCGTTGAAGGAAATCAACGGTCTTGATCCTCTCTGGATTTGACGGTCCAGATTCAATCGGGATTTCTTTCATCGCTATTTCAAAATGCGCAAATCCCTTGTCACCGGGATCTCCGATTTCCCAACGGTGCCCGATCCTTTGCCACGCGTCCTTCCAGATGGACGGCTCTGATCTTTCGAGGTGGCCCACACACTATCTTTCGTATCGGGAAATCGCATTTCGTGATTTCGGGGTTTCTGATGCACTTGTTCACGGGAGTCGCAAAACCCTGATTCTCGATTCTCCGATACGGGCTGTGATCAATGGTCTAGATCTCATGTTGATCCGACGGTGCAGATTCAGTCGAGATTTCGCATATCGCGAAATCGAGATTTTCGTTGCATTGTATTCTTTGCATATTGAAACCCCGATCCCCGAAACTCCTATGAAGCCTCCTGTCTACAAGTGAATGGTCCCGATCTCTGCTTGA
>ML791286.1:62329-98467 GCA_009831015.1 Picea engelmannii | reverse complement strand
TGAGGAATAGATCCATTTCAGAGTATCTCATTAAATGGAGGAAACTATCAGCTGAAGATTCCACTTGGGAAGATGAGTCTTTTATACAAAAGCATCCAGAGTTACTCAAGCGTTGCGGACAACACTTGTCTCAAGGGGAGGGGAATGTTAAGCCCTAAATAGTGGCTCATTACCCCTTAATTAGGGCATATTATATTAGTAATGTTATTTTATTTATGTCGGCTTTAGTCCATTAGTTGTAATTATACCTCCTAGTCTCCTATATATACCAAGGAGACATTTCCATTTTGAATCATCTTGTAATTGTACATTTATGTGGGCATAAGGAGGTTGCCCCCTCGAAGAGGCTTATTATTTGAATTTCTCTCTTTTTCAAGGCGTTGAGTACTTATTCTGAGGTTTTTCTATGCTATATTGATATTTGGTTCTTAACAGAATATTTTAAAGGATCCATTTGTAGTTTTGGTGGAGGTGACAAATAGTCCCAATGTTTTTAATTTTTTGAGATTTGAATTTATAGATAAATTTTCGAATGACTTATCAGTAAACAGGCTTTGGAGAAAGAATGTGTAAAGAAACCAAAAAGTGGATAAAGTGCTTGCATGGTTGCATTGGCATTTTGATTTCACTTGATTCACATCTTTTTCAGCAGTTAGGGTAGGTGGGAGTGCGAATAAGATCGATACTACGATCATTTCTTTTAGCAATCTGTAGTTTTCATTTTCAGCTTAGTTTCAAATTTCAGTTTGGAGCATATACAGTTTTGGGTTTTCAGTGGATGGAGGTTACAAGTTACAGTTAGAAAGTTGAATTTGGGAGAAGCCCAATGGGTAGGCACCTGGTCTACTGTTCTTTGCTATCTCACAGGGAGGATAACATCCTCATTGGAGCCAGTTGTTAGCACCATGTTTTTCATATCTAAGGTTATAGGTTTGTCAACAATTTGCAAAGTCATGCATGTTAGCACCCATATTGTTTTTATGACTGGAAGCATCTAACATCTCCAAGGGTCAGTTTCAAAAGGAAGCTTATCATTTATTTTTTCCAATTCCATTAGCAACTGCACGCTGCAAAATTTTATATGCGCTGCGCAGAGAACTTCACTGCGCAGTGTATTTCGTCGCTCAGTGGATTTTCGTCACGCAAAGGATGTTGTTGCGCAAAGAATTCTATCGCGTAGTGGATTTCGTCGCGCAATGGATTTCGTCTAAGGATATGGTATGTCTGACATGCTCGAGATGCCCACAAATGACAAAATCTAAAGCTAACTTGCCCCCTACAAAATCATGGAAATGGTATTTTTTCAATTCTAAGATAAATGAAATTAAGTAAACAATAAAAAAACTATGGGCTACAATGTGGATGAGTGCATTCCTTATCTGTAAATAAAAAACTGTTGTAACATTGACAACAAACAACTCATATATAAATTTTAAAATGATTTTTACAGACCAATTTCCAATAGATGACCTTGGAAAGGAAGTTTCTTATTCTCTCTTGCTTTAAATTTCTTAAATGCATCCTCCTCTTCATCCTCAGTGCAGATATAGTCATAAAGAGAAGAAGAAACAAAAAAAATTATAAATCAAAACTTTAATTTATAAAAACTAAAACATATTGTTTCGTAAAGAGTTTTGGTTCACCATCAAAATCATTAGGCAAACCCCAACTATAGATCATTCCATATGCACATTGCTATGGAAGATAATTTTTGAAGCACATTCCTGATGAAGCAGCTGAATCCCCTGGTCGACCTGCAGGTAACATAAGAAACAAAATCCCCTAGTCGGCCTACAGGAAACATGAGCAGCAAAATCCCCTAGACTACCTGCAGGAAACATGAATTTCTCAACATATGGAAATAACAAAATGATACTCTTAGTGAAAGCGTACGGTTGTCATATCCACTCACTAATTTTTGTTTCTTGGAAACCCTGGTAGTGGTGTCCATACCTGCTCACCAATTTTTGTTTCTTGAGAAATCCTTTTATGGCTTATATTTAAGACACCAGTCACACCACTCACTCTAATTTTGAGCATTGGACACCTGTGACATCATAGGATATTTTAATTTTTTGTTAATTTTTTAATCAAATTTTTTAAGGATGAATCTAAAAAAAATAGACTACATTTGGCACACATGGATATAAGGTAGAATTTAGACTTCTCTAACTCTATCACAAATTATAAGAGATATTTGATGAAAATCCACATGGCTTCCATCAAGCAACTTGATTAATCTCTTCACCAAATTTTTATTCTTAAGAGGAGCATGTCCCAGGAAAGAATCATGATTGTAGTAGGTACTCAATGTGATATGGAGGATTATGGGCTATGGGAGGAAGAGGAAATGAGAAAGAGACGTAAAATTGATAGGCCCACAAGGCAGTAAAATTTCAAATTGGGAGGGGAAATCAAGATTTCAGGAGACAAAATAGTTTCATTTTCGTTTAAATTGTTTCTTTACAATTTAGGGTTTAGAAAAAAAATGTATGATACGGACAATCCTTTTTTAGTATTTATAAAAAAGATACGAACGTATTCTGTAACCAGGACTTTGATTATGACAACACAAAGTTGTTGGTTGTGTCTCCTATATCTTGAGTAAGTATGATGCTTTATGAAAAAATAGTGGCTAATGGAGACCGCACGGGTAAAAATAGGGTTTCCACATGTTCTTGGTTAACAAAGTATTGAATCCAAGTGACAAGGAATGGGATGAGTTGTCAAGTCAGGGATGGTGACAAAGAAGGAAGGAGGGGTAGAGTATTTGGTCAACCCGATTGAGGGACAATAAATCTGTGAAACACTTTGATTCATTCAACATAGAATACTAGTGTAGACATGAAGGAGGATATATATGGGGTCACTCCTACTAGAGTAAGACACGCTAGAAATTTTGGAAGATTTGGCTCGAAGCTTAGCCATTGGTGGCACTAGAGGTGGAGTGAAAATGGAAGGGTGAATCGCAGAGGAGGAGAGCATCCCAAGGGATTTAATGGCACATTTTCTATCCCATAGGTGGTGTACAAGGATTTGGATCTAGAATATATCAAACTGGATTTCTCTAGCCTTGACAAAGATGGAGGCATAAATCATGTTAATGATGGTGACAACATGTTTTCTTCTTCCCCTATTTCCTATGGAGATACTGCACTACACCTATGCAACTCACTTGGGAATTCCATTGAAGTGGAGGAGAGAGGGTCTATTGGCAAGCAATTGGATCTTAACCTAATGAGTGGATCAATTACAATGGAGGTAGGGAGCCTAGGGAAACCTTCACTAGACGAAGAAACGAAAACAAAGAGGAAATGAATTAAGAAAATGCCAAGGATAGTAAGTATAAATTTGGGTTATAAGTCTAGGTTAAATAACTTATGGTACTCAAAGAGAATACATTGGTTGGTCATTTCCTAGGAATAAAGGTGTCCTACCAGTGCTTAAGGGACTAGATAAGGTTAAATTGTGAACCTATGGTGGGTTATGTGTCTGGTATAATGACCTTGGAAAAGGGATGGTGATATAGGTTTTTAATTCTTCTGGAGAGGTAAATAAATTTCTACATAGTAGGTGGAAGTGGGGTTCCAAAAATATTTTCCTAAAGAAATGGCATGCCAACTTTTATGCAATATCAGTTCAAATACTTGGTCTACCATTGGTTTTGTGGTTGAAGTATGTATTTGCAAATATAGGAAACTCCCTTAGTTCATATTATGCAATTGATTTATCGAATTGGGACACTGGTTACTTCGAAATGGCCAAAATATTGGTGGGTTTAGAAACTAGAAAATGCCTAGTAGAGGAATTGGTTATCCAAACAGGTGAAGACCATTATTAGTTAACTCTTGTCTATGAAGGTGTAGCCTTCAAATTTGGGTGATGTCATAGCTATGGGAATTTAGTAGTGGAATTTGATTACCCAAGATAGAGAAAGGTATGGGCTCAGAGGAAATAGCCTAAGGAACTCAAGTTTGAATTGCCAGGATTTCCTCAAAACACTCAAAGGATAAAAGTTATAACTTAAAAGAGGCACTTGGAAGGACCCCCATAAAATATTTTGGATCCAATAGAGAAGCCTTTGGCCTAAAGTTACCACAAGGATCAAATCTTGGATACCATGAGTGACAACAAGGATAAAAAATCTTTCATGAGTAAGTCCCCATAGTTACCTTCCCGTTATAAAATTAAATCTTTGGAATATTTGGTTTTTAGAACTTGGAGATTAGAGGGAGAAACAAAATTCTCAGAGTATATCACTAAATTTCTTCCCATCATTTCAAACATTAAAAATCATTTTTCCTTGACCCTAATTCCTCTACCTAAAACTAAAAAGGATCTTATGGAAGAAGAATCTCGGGTGGGGACCCCTGAAAATCCTAAATTGGAATTTGAGACTAGGGGAACCTCTAGGCACTTTATATATCCGAAATATTTTACTTATAATATTCGATCCAAAAGAAAAGGCATCCTAGAATTCCCTTGGAAGGTGGAAGGGTAGCTGGGGTTCTCAAATAAATAAATAAACAAAAGAGAACCCAGAGAGGGAGAAAGTTCTATATGTCCATGACACAAAACCAAGCATCATCCCAGGTTAGATGTGGGAAAAACATTATCTGTAATTGGGGCTCTTAAAATATATTCCCTTGTGAGGGGCTTAAATGATCTTCATGTCCCTCAATTGTAGAGGGATATCCAATCCCTCAAATAAATTGACCATCATGAGGCTTTTAGAGACATTAAAACCCTTTATTATCCTCCTTCAAGAGACAATGATGAATGGAAAAAAAGTTGTTCAGGAACTCTCAAAATTTATGATTGGGTGGGATTTCGTTTACATTGTTGCTATTGGGAGATCTAGTGGGAATATCTCTAGATGGTAGAGGTCTTTGTATACCCTATATAACTCTTGGGTCTTTCCTACAAGCCTAGGGTTGGCCTTATTCTCAATGGAGGGGGGAAAAAAATATTTGCACTAAATGTTTGTGGTTCCCACTCTGATTGAGTGGAGTATTGGGACAAATTATTCAATGTGGAATGTATTCAGAGTGGCCTTGTGATGATAGGAGGAGACTTAAACTTTACATTATAAGCTTCATAAATTTGGGGACCTGCTACTCACATGGATTGTCTCTCAATATATTCTATAAGAAAGTTTGAAGGAGTGGGTATACTAAACATTGAACCAACAAAACTATCTCTCACTTGGAGAAATAAGAGAATAGGGGAAGATAGAATAACCAAAAGCCTTGATCAACTTCTAAAATCAGAAGGAGTTTTGGATGAATTTATTCAAGTAATAAAATGGGTAGCCTTCGTAGGGAATTCAAACCATAATCATATTGTGTTAGAAGTGGCTCCTCCCTAGGAAAAACCACCTAGTCCCTTCAAGTTGCACATGGAATGGTTGAAGGTGGAAGAGTTTGTTAAAAATATCAAGGATATCTAGAAGCCCTTTCATGAACATCTAAGAGAGTATTCCCCACTTTAATTTCAAAAAAATATAAAAGAGGCAATGAAGGTAGTGGCCCAATGGGATAAGGAAAACAAAAAATGATGATGGAAACTCAAAAAAAGTGGAAGAAGGTTTGGAGACCCTTTATCATAGTGAAGGGTTTAGATTCTTGACCAAGAACTAGAAATTAGAAGAAAATAAACTACAAGAAAAAAAGGGGAATATCTTACTAGAGAAAGAAAAGGAATGGAGGCTAAAGAGCAGGGGCATTTGGCTTCAAGTAGGTGATGAAAATTCTAAGTTCTTTCATCATTTTAAAATGGTAGAAAAAATATAAACTTTGTTTGGAAGATTGACAAAGGAAACAAATTTTAAATACATAGCAAATGAAGGAAGAGCTAATTAGTTCTCCAATCTCTTCAAGTATGAATCTAAGGCCACACTTGTTGAAGTGATAAGACTCTTCAATCATTTTTCTATATTTTTAAGCAATGAGGACAACTTGGAAATAATGAAAGAAGTGGGGAAATATGAATTACTCCAAACCTTATAGAGTTTCTAAAGGGACAAAATTCCTCAGCCAGATAGCATACCTATGAAATTCTTCCTAAGATGCTATGAATTCATTGAAGGAGATCGAAGGAGGGTAATGGATATCACTAGAAACATAAGTTAAATGCTTGGGGATTATAATACTACCTTCATTTATTTGATAAAAAAAGGTGATAATCATATATCTTTTGAAAAGTTTCAACCAATATCCTTATGCAACTACATCTACAAAATGATCTCAAAGTTCATACCCAAAACACTAAAAAAAGGTCTTATCAAAACAAATATCGAGTGATTAGTTAGAGTTTCCAGTAGGAAGATGAATCCACGAGACAACTGGGATAGCACAATAAGACCTCCACTCAACAATACTAGATATCAAAGCTTGATAGTAATCAAACTAGACCTCTCCAAATCCTTTGACAAGATAAGTTGGTTGTACCTAAGATTGATCTTCATTCACTTAGGATTTTTTCATAATTTTTTTTGTGTGGGTGAGGAGTTGCATTACATTTGTATCATTTATTATACTAACCAATGGAGTTCAACATCCCCATTTTCGGATGAGATACGTATTTCCCCTTCACGCTCTCCTATTTCTACTAGTAGTTGAAGGGTTGAGTAGACTATTAAAAGAGTCACCAGAAAATGAAAGTTTTAAAGGGATTTGCATCATCCCAACTTGCAATATCACACTTATTTTGTTTGTGGATGATATATTGATTTTCTATGAAGATACTAGAAGGATGGTTGAGAAGTTTAAAATATTATAGACTTATTCTGTAAAGTTACAAGTATGCTAATAGATCTTGATAAATTCACTTTGTCCATGTGGGGCATTCCAGAGCATGAGCAAGGATATTTATTCCATATATTCTCATACCAAGTGATAGATTTGGATCAAGGTTTAAAGTACTTTGGCTTCTACCTAAAACAAAATCTATACAAAAAAGGAGACTAGAAGTGGTTAATTTCCAAAGTAGAAAAGAAGATAAATCATTGGTGCAATCGGTGGCTCTCAAGAGGGGGAAGATTGGTACTTGTTAAAGCTATTCTAGAATCCATACTAGTGTATTGGATCTCATTGTCTTGGGTATCGAAGGGTGTATTAGAGATAATTAGGAAATGGTGGTACAAGTCTATCTAGTTAGGAGATAATAATAATAAAAAAAAGGACTTGTGTTGGCATCCTAGAAAAAATTGATGATCCCAAAAGTAAATGGAGTATGGGGTCTTAAAAATGTCTTCCTCTTCTCCAAGGCCCTATGAGAAAAAAAATGTACGAAGGTTGGTCCAAGAAAAAGGAATATGGGTCCAGGCAATTAGAGCTACGTACTTGTACCCAGCCACAATAGAGGATTGGGTTAATAACCCTATGAAACAGGTGCATAATGCCTCAATAATTTGGAAAATTGTGAACTCAACTTTCCTATTAGTTGGTAATTGGTTGATATGGAATATGGAAAAAGGGCATAAATTCCAAATAGGGATTGATCCATGGATAGGAAATAAAGGGTTTCACATATTACCTCCTTGGGTGACATAGGAACTTCGTAGAAAAGGATTTTATACTCTAAGACAAATTGTGCACTAGGAGAGGTCTACAAATTGGTGACAAAATGGCTCATGTGGGAGGAAATTGGATGGGGAGAATACCTAGGAGAAGTTTGGAAGCCATATACAAATTCTATGAAAGACAACAATGTCAAATTAGGAGAAGAACATGACCAATCTTTATGGTCTCTTAATACTTTCGGGACTTTTGTGCCCAAATTGGGATATAGAAAACTTGTTGGGGAAGGTTTGGTGGTGGAAAATCATGTGGAATTTAAGGTGTCCCTTCGAAAACAAATTTTTCATGTGGTTGGCATTAAACAACAAGGCCCCTACCTCAAAGGTTTTTCAAAAGTTTGTTTTTGGCCTAGGATGGTATGGTATTTGCCATCAAGTAGATAAAACTATAGATCATTTACTTTTGACTTGTTCCTTTTCCAAAGAGGTCATGAAAGGTGTTGGAAGTATGACAAGGTTAAGGTATTGAGCCAAAATGGATCTAGGAAGGCCTAAAAATAAAATTTCTCAGAATAGGACGAAACCAACACCATTGCATCCCACTCGTTGCACTAATTCCGACCATATAATTTTTTTCGCAAATGGACATTGTATGAGAAAGATATCGCATTCTGATCGATTTCCTAAATAGGCAAAAAGTCAAATTGGTCAAAGTCAGCAGTACGATAGGTGACATCCAAATGACATCATGATGATGTCAGTAGGGACACGTGGCAGCATGAGGAGGTGACACGTGTCACTTAGTTTGGATTTTTTGAGTTGATTTGGACCAGTACGAAATTGACACGTGGTAGTCTGTAGGCGACATGGCCTAACGACAGGCTGGCACGTGGTAGTACAAATGCCAAGTGGTTGTACGGATTTTGATGCAGTAGGTGTCTTGGTAGTATGGATGCTGACATAGAACAACAGGTGGTTGTACAGTAGGTGACATGGCAGGTGACTGGATTGTTGACTATGTTGGTGACTGGATCGTACAGTCTAATCATAGGGTGACACATGGCCCAATCAAAGGGCACCACGTGGCACCCTGGATTTAGCCAATGTTGGATAGAACAAAAAATTTTGTTACCCATGGGAATTGACCACCTGACCTCCACCTACAAAAATCTTTTGCAACCACCAGTGGACTGTCTGGGCTACACAGTTAGGTCTTAACCCCTATCAAGAACCTTATCATTTTGTTATGGATTTGGGCATAATTTTTGGGATAGGCCCTGGTCGGTGGGGGCTATCCTGTGACCAAGGATAAGAACCAGGAGCCATGTCATAATAGGAGGGTGCGTGGACTGTTAGGCCATGGCCACATGGGCCATACCCACATGGACAGGACCGAAGGAAAAGGGGGCTAGCACCCCGGCTTCCAGCTCGAGGGAATATGGTGCCTCCCATATGGACAGGAGCCCAGTAAAAGGTGCTTGTGTGCAATATTTTCCACTTTATGGATTTTTAAACTATATGTTATAATTTTTTTGTGATTTTTAGCCTGATTTTGGAGGATTTTAGCCATTTTTGGGGGATCTGGAGCCCGATTTGAGGTCAAATCTTGGGAGGAAGTTGGGAGGAGGATACCAACTCAATATATATATATATATATATATATAAACTAGGGGTTCATAGTATAAGAAAAGGTTCAAATTGATAGAATGAGGATATGCTTATGAAGCTAGAAGCCATTTTTAATGCAGGGAAGCCATTGAGGAAGTGAACTTTGAGGGCCAATTCTGGGGGCTACGCTCAACCTTTTTCAGTGTCGTCAGTTGTGTCGGATTATTGAGGTCGAGAAGAACATATCCAGACCAATTTGTAATCCTTTTGACACTTTTATGATGTACTTTTGAAGCATTGCAAATAATTAAGAAAGCCTCACCCACTGAGACAAAGGCTCGGAGACGTAGGCAATCTTGCCCAAATCCGTTAACAACTTTGTTGTTATGGTTTGATGTTCTTTGTGCTTACATTATGATTTGCATTTCCTTATGGTTTCTACTATAATCTCTCATTAAGTTCTTATTCTTTCCTTAATTCCTAATTGGTAATTAAACACATACTTAAAACATAGCCAAGTATTTAAAGATCATTTTCGGATCAAGTGGTATCAGAGCAGGTTGATAGTTGGTTGTTTGAGTTTGCATGATTACCAGGGAAAAACTGAGGCTTGGTGAAGGCGATATTGTAGAAGGGTATCCTGAGATTGGATCGAGAAAGAGGACTTATGAAAGTGAGGAGATGGCATCGGAAGAAGGAATGTCTCAGAACGAGATAGAGTTACAAAATAATTTATTCGCCATGTCTGAGATGGTAAATGTCTTATATGAGGATTACTTGGAGTTAAATAGGCCTTTCCAAGGGGAATATTCCAAACAAGACAAAAGTGAAAAAGGAGAGTATCCTCCTAAACCTCCTCCTTCACCTCCTTCTTCTCCATCATCTTCTTCTTCTTCAAGTACAAGTTCAAAATCCACCGCAAGAAAACATTCCCATAAACATAAACATGATATGCCTTTAATTAATCTTGATGTGAAATTTGAATTGCACATGTATTATGGTGAAGTCAATGCTGAGAGGCTTGATAATTGGGTCAGACAGATGGAAGTTTATTGCAGTGTGAAACAAATCAAGGATGAGGCAACCCAAATCAAGTTGGCATCGATTCTTCTTGCAGGCACAACACTCATCTGGTGGCAGAGCAAGTTGCAAAATGGCACGCAACAAGTTGGTAATGTATTTCCATCATGGAAAGATTTTGTTTTTGCACTTAGAAATGAATTTTGTCCTTTGAGTTATAAGGAGAAGGCTTTAATTGAATGACAAAGTATTAAACTAAGAAAATGACAAACGGTGCAAGAATACACAAATGAATTTCGTAAGATGGCATTAATGTTAAATATTCCATTACATACCCAAGAAAATCTTATGAAGTATATAGGAGGTTTACCTGCACATATTTGTAACACTGTATTTATGTTTGGACCTACTAATATTGATGAGGTTTATGTTCAAGTTGTTAATATATTAGACACTTAGGAGTTATTTAAGAACTACTTGGTCTAATGTGTCATTAGGTAAAAGTGTGTTTCTTCAGTATGCATTTGTAGTTAGGACATCTGACGGTCACAATATGTTACCGACATAGAGTAATCTGACGGTTCATACTCTCCTCAATCTTAACAGCCATTGATCCATGGCTTAACACCAGATTGGTCCATGATCTCTATTTAAATAGCATGGAGGATCATTTGCCGATGATCGATTGTGAGAAAATATCTTGTAAAACCTCTCTGTAATCTTTTTCTTTTGCATTAATAAACTGCTCCAAGTGGTCGCGTTGGCTAGGGCCGTGGATGTTTCCCCGTAGAGATTTTACCACGTGAAAACATCGGTGTGTTGATCTTTGATCTGGTTATATGATTGGTTACTGAAGGTGTTCGTCCTCTGTTGTAATACCTGTGTTGTTGAACATGGTATCAAAGCATGTTTGAAGACCCGCTCATGTTGTAGATCGAGATAGTGAAGCCGAGTTGTCTCATATCCATTTTCTATCATTTTCGTACATTTATTGGCTGAGGGGACTGTTCCATTATGTCTGGATCACTCATTTCATTCAGGAACACTTTTGGTTTCACTCGAAAAGGTTTATGTTTTCCCAATATACGACCATTACAGTCAGATTCGGAGGTATAAAGCTTGAATACGCATTTTTTAAATTTTTGCAGAGTAGTATTTTAGTTTTATTTCGGTTTTGTATTATTTATTTCTGGGTTGCTACTCTTTTAGATCTTCATATTCTCTTTTCCTCTCTCCCTGTGCGATCTTGACAAATCATAAACAGATAGGAAAAGGTGCATCTTCCGGGTAAGCTAACCGAGATCTAACCCTTGTTGTCATCGAGAAACGAAATTTGTTTCTTGTGTGAAAAGAGTTTTTTTTAGCATGCTCTCCAACAACAATAAAAACAACAACAATCCTCCTTCTGAAATTACAATATGTTTTGCTAGACCATTTGATTAAAAGTTGCCTTATTAAGTAAGAGGTCTTGAGTTCAAGTCTCTCTTTTGTTACTTTTTCTTTTTAAAAGTTCATGCTAAAATTGTAAAGTGTAACTTCATTGTAAAAGTGATCCCCACTTCTCTTTATAAAAGTGGGTCACTTCATAAATCAACTTACAGTATCACGTGGTCATTTGGTTATCGTTTACATTATCCAAAGTCCGTTTTCAGTGCCATTTTTTTAAAACTGCATAACTTTTCGAGCTCATTCCATCCAGATAATCAGTTTCAGTTTTTAAATCCATATTATCTGCATATTTAATATGGATTCTACAAGTAATGTCTTGCTTATCAGCACCAACTACTTCCAATGGAAATCTCATATGGAAGATTTATTAAGAAGTAAAGGCTTGTACCAGATTACATTGGGAAAGGAAAAAACACTCAGTGATGATGATAAGAAAGAGAAATGGGCTAATAGGAGTGACAAAGCATGTGGACTAATCAGAATGTCCATCTCTCCTAATTTAAGGTTCCACCTTAAAGAAATTGATGACCCCAAAGAAGCTTGGGAAAAGATTGAATCTGTGTTTGGTAAACTCAATATTATTCAAGCACAACAGTTAGAAAATAAAGTATTGACCTTGAGTCCAAGTGATTTTTCTTTCCTTGGAGACTATCTATCTAAGTTTAAAACACTCAAAATTTTATGTGAAGAATGTGAGATAAAAATGGAGGAAGAGCGTTGCATCTATCTTATTCTTTCTAAGATAGGTAGTGCATATTTTGTGTTTGTATCTACCTTTTATGCCATGAGAGAGGCTCTAGGGAAAACTTATCAAAAACCCACTCTTGAGTCATTTTGTGCTGCTTTTATTAGAGAGGAAGATAAGCTTGTACAACTTGGAGTGATCAACACTGCAGGTACCTCCAACAAAGCCTTAGTTTCCCAGCAGAAAGATAAACCCAAGTATCCCAAGAAGCAACATCCTCAATACAACAACAAGCAACATAAGGGTCCCAAACCCTCTCAGACAACTTCAGCTCCTAATGGTGACAAAGGAGAAAAATATAAAAATAAGAAGACTGATAGACATTGCAACTTTTTTGATAAATATGGTCGTGATGAGTCTAAATGTTTCAAGAAGATGGAAGCTTTAGAAGCAGAAATGAAGAAGCACAACATTAGTATTGATTCTAGTTCTTCTTCTTCTTCTCATGGACATGCACTTTCCGCTTCTGGTTTCTCCTTCAATACAACTTCTACTTCTTCTTCTGATGAGTGGTTTATTGATTCTGGAGAATCTTATTATATGGCTAAGGATAAAGACATATTTTCTTCTCTAAATGAATGTACCACCAAGAAAATATTTGTTGGTGATGATAGATCTCTTAGTATTGTAAGACCTGGAACAATTCAAGTAGATAATGGTCATTTCAATGATGTATTATGCGTTCCAAGTCTTTCTTGTAACCTTCTATCAGTCTATCAAATCATTCATTCAGGTGAAGGTAAAACCGTAGAGTTTTCACCTCACCAAGTTGTAATCAAGGATATAAAATGTCCTAAGCATGTTCTTGCAACTGGAATTGTTGATGATATTACTAGGTTGTACAAGTTTGACAACTTTGGGTCATCATCTTTTTCATTAGTTTTTGTTGCTTAAAGCGATGATTTGAGAAAACTTTGGAATGAGCGGTTTGGTCATCTAAACTATCGCTCATTGCAACAACTATGTAATCAACAAATGGTGACTGGTCTTCCTCTTGTTTCATGCAAAGATGGTGTTTGCGTCGGTTGTGTTCTCAACAAACATCATTGGGACAATTTTAACAAACATGCCTCTTGGCATGCCTCGAGCCCTTTGCATCTTGTTCACGGTGACTTGTGTGGTCCACTTTCTTCTGCTTCCATTTCTGGGTGCCAGTATTTCTTAATTTTCATTGATGATTTTTCCAGACGTACTTAGGTTTACTTATTAAAACTTAAGAGAGAAGTTTTTGACAAGTTTTTGGCATACAAGGCCCTTGTAGAAAAATAATTTGGACATCAAATTCAAAAGTTAAGAACAGATGATGGAGGCGAATATGTGAAAAATAATTTTACAAGTTACTGCACTACACAAGGCATCCAAATGCAACTGTTCCATATACAACACAACAAAATGGTGTTGCTGAGAGAAAGAACCGCACATTAAAATAAATGGATAATTATATGATCCAATCTAAGGGATTAAGTCTAAAGTATTGGGCGGAAGCCATCAACTATGCAAATTACATAGTCAATTGCACTCCCACAAAGTCTCTCAAAAATATAACACCGAAAGAAACTTGGACTAAAATTAAACAAGATGTAAGTCACTTTTGTGTATTTGGAAGTATAGCATGGGCTCACATTCCTAATGAGAAAAGGAAAGCATTGTAGCCTAAAAGTTAGAAGTGTATATTTGTTGGTTATTCTGAAGATGTCAAAGGTTGTAGACTTCTTCAACCACATTGTAATGAAATTATTCTTAGAAGAGATGTTAAATTTGATGAAAATCTCTTGGCCTGCGAGCCTAATTCGGCAATTGTGCCTTATTCGGCCTGCGAGCCATCTTTGACGTTTGTGCCTTCTTCTGTTCCTATTCTAGTTTCTTCTTCAAATGATGACAGTGAGGATGAAAATCCACCTTCGCCTACTCACCTTCCTCCAAATGAGTCCTTTGAACCTGAACTCGCACCAGTTCCACTGCTTCCTAAATGGGTTTGTTCAACATGAAAAGCAACTAGTGGTCTTGTCGGTGATCCTTCAGATCACCGTCGAACACGTTCACAGTTCCAATGAGCCTCTTCTCTTTTGGCTCAAGTTTCAGAGACTCGTGATCCAGAGACATTTGCAGAAGCTTCAGGTCATCCAGACTGGGATACAACAATGAATGTAGAGTATCTTTCTTTAACGGCAAATGATACTTGGGATCTTGTACCTCTTCCAAAAGGAAGAAAACTTATCAGATGTAAATGGGTCGACAGAACTAAGTATGCATCAGATGGAAGTGTTGAAAGACACAAGGCTTGGTTAGTTTTCAAAGGATTTTCCCAAGTTGAAGGAATTGACTATAATGAAACCTTTTCCCCTATAGCCAAAATGAATTCCATTTTCCTTGTTCTTGCCCTTGCTGCCTCACATAAATGGGAGGTCCATTAGATGGATGTTAAATCTTCCTTCTTGCATGGAGATTTGCAAGAAGAAATATACATGGAACAACCTCCTGGCTATGTCCAGAATGACTCTAGCCTTGTATGTCCCCTTAAGAAATCTCTTTATGTTCTTAAGCAAACTCCTTGAACTTGGTATGCCAAAATGGATAGCTTTCTTATTGACAGTGGATTCTCTAGATGTCATTCTGATCTTGATGTCTATACCAAGAAAGTAGGAATCCAGATCTCATTATCCTTGTCCTTTATGTTGATGGCCTTATCCTTACTGGTAGTGACTCAAAACTTTTAAACCATGTGAAAACCAGCCTTAAGAAGAAATTTGAAATGACAAACTTAGGATTTTTGCACTATTTCCTTGGCCTCCAAGTTTTGCAAACCAATGAAGGAATTTTTCTTTCTCATTCTAAGTATGCTTGTGACCTTCTTCATTGCTTTCACATAGATGATTGTAAACCAACCCCTTCTCCCTTCCAGTCCAGATTCAATCTTACTGCCACATGTACTTCTCTTGAAGTTGATGCCACCTTGTACCATGAGTTAGTTGGTGGTAGCCTCTTATACTTGACTCATACCCGTCCTGATATTTCCTTTGTTGTTGGTCTTGTTGCTCGGTATATGCAAACACCCCATGAAATTCATTGGAAAGTAGCTAAAAGGATACTTCGTTATGTCCATCGTACAGTTCAATTTGGGATACATTATAGTTCAGGGGGGACTCCTTTATTGGTTAGTTTCACTGATTCAGATTGGGTCGACGACCCTGATGATTGGAAGTCTACCACAGGTTATGTTTTCAGCCTTGGTTTAGGACCTGTCTCTTGGGCCTATAAGAAACAACGGGCTATTTCACTTTCTTCAGCAGAGCAGAGTACCGAGCAGCGATAAATGCAAGTCAGGAAGCCTTGTGGCTTCGACAGATCCTTTCAGAGTTTGGATTCGAGCAACAACATCTGACCAACCTTTGGTGTGGTAATCAGAGTGCCATCAAGCTCGCCAAAGACCCAGTTCAAAATCAACACATCAAGCTACGCATGCACTTCATTAGAAAGCTCATTCATGATCAAGTTATTAAAGTGCTCTTTTTCCCTACAAAAGATCAAGTTGCAGACATTTTCACAAAGTCTCTTACAGAAGCGAAGTTTTCCAAACTTCGCTAAGAACCAGGAGCCAAGTCAGAACAAGAGGGCATGTGGATTGTTAGGCCATGTCCACATGGGCCATACCCACATGACCATGACCGAAGGAAAAGGGGGCCAACGCGCCAGCTTCCATCCCGAGGGCATATGTTGCCTCCCATATGGACAAGAGCTCTGGTAAAGGGGGTTGCATTTAATAGTTTGCAATTTATGGGTTTTTAAACTATATGTTATGATTTTTTTGTGATTTTCAGTCTTATTTTGGAGGATTTTAGCCATGTTTTAGGGATTTGGAGCTCGATTTGAGGCCAGATCTTGGGAGGAAGTTAGGAGTAGGATACCAAATCAAAATCTATATAAAACAGGGGTTGTTAGTAGCATGAGAGGTTCATATTGACAGAATGATGATGAGTTTATGAAGCTAGAAGCCATTTTTATGTAGGGAAGACATTGAAGAAGCAAACTTTACAGGCCAATTCTGGGAGCTACACTCAACCTTTTTTAGTGTCGTTAGTTGTGTTGGATTCTTGAGGTTGAGAAGAACACAACCAGACCAATTTGTAATCCTTTTAACACTTTTTTGATGTACTTTTGAAGCATTGAAGAGAAATAAGAAAGCCTCACCCACTGAGACAAAGGCCCGAAGACGTAGGCAATCTTGTCGAACTTCGTTAACAACTTTGTTGTTATGGTTTGTTATTCTTTGCGCTTACATTCTGATTTTCATTTCCTTATGATGATTTCTATAATCTCTAATTAAGTTCTTCTTATTTCCTTAATTCCTAATTGGTAATTAACCACATACTTAAAACTTAGCCAAGTCTTTAAAGATCATTTTCGGATCAGGTATGCTTAGGAAGGAGGAAGTACAGAGGAAGCCTCCATGTCTTGGTATACAAACAAGGACACAAAAAAAATGAGATCTATTCCACTTCATATATCTTGGCTAATATGGCTCGCTAGAAACCTCAAGCTTTTTGAAGAACAATTTCTAAATATACAAAAAAGACCAAGTTGAGAAAAAAAATTTCATTAATATGGATATTCCTTTTACTGATTAATATAAATTTATATTATCTGATTCCAACTTAAAAAAAAGTTATTAAATCTCATTTAATATCTAACTTCCTTAAAATTATGTTAATAAGATTATTATTATGATAGAATTTTGGATTGCTTCTCAAATCATAAAAGGCCGATGTCACGGCACTCCGCATCCATCTAATCTAAATGTGTTGTCACTGGTGTCGCATTCAACCAAATTCAGACGCCGACACGGGCCTCTTTTTGTTCGTCGTTTGGATAGGTATAATGCGTTTATTTCGGATGCCTTCTGTGTCAAATAACTCAATTTTCCAGCCACCACTAATATGTTCAATTAGCAACATGTGGATATTTATCTTTTGTATGCTTGTCTATAACTGAGATTTTACGTTTTGGAGGATGTCTGCGATATGTTATCCCATATATCATTCTTACTTAGCGCTCACATTTCCGGCGCCGGCAGCCATAAGTCCGTCCTGTCTATCCGTTGTGTTCATCAACCTCATATAAACGAACCGGCCAAGGATTTTAACATCATTGCATCAACCAGCCAAGGATTTTCTCTGCGATTGTGGTTGATAATATCGTGGTTCCATCCGTTGAGTACTGGCTGCTACTTTGTAAGTTATAGCTTACAAGACTTTGTTCTTCTTGTAAATATGAGCCGACGATCCTGTCTATTAGTTGTCGTAGCTGTCTTAAGCATTGTAATCTGCAACCTGCAAATGGTTGCAGCTGGCACGAGCATTAGTGAAACGATTCAAGGATTTCTGATTCCACAGAACGAGGCAAGGAAGCAAGTGGGAGTCCCTCCACTGAAATGGGATGTGAAACTGACAACTTATGCACGTACTTACGCAAGCGAAAGAAGGAGCGACTGCCTCCTCCAGCATTCGGATGGCCCCTTCGGAGAAAACATATTCTGGGGGAGTGGTAGACGTTGGAACGCTACAGAGGCAGTGGGTGCATGGGTGGATGAAAAGAAGTGGTATAACTATGCAAATAATAGTTGCAGCTCTGGGCAAGACTGCACCCACTACACTCAGATCGTTTGGAGAACAACAAGTAAGGTTGGATGCGCCATCATCAAATGTAACAGCGGTGACACCTTCATCACATGCAATTACTACCCTCCCGGCAACTATGTTGGAGCAAGACCATACTGAAGTTTGGCGCCCACTTTTCACCATTCACTTTCTGGCTTGAATTTCCAGTTTCCTCTTCTTTCTATTGCAGCAGCTATGACTGGAGTTATAACACAAATTATCAAATCATATTATTTCAATACGGACATATTTCATTATTTCCATATAACCGAACTTGTTTGGCATTCATATTGATGGATTTCATGCTGGAAGACACTTAACTTGGCATTCATATTGATGGATTTCATGCTGGAAGACACTTAACTTGATGGATTTCATGCTGGAAGACACTTAACTTTGGCATTCGTATTGATGGATTTCATGCTGGAAGACACTTAACTATTTGATGGATGTAACTCTTAAAGTCCATTTTTCGTACCTTTTGCTTAGTAATTGTCTCAATGCCTTGGTTCTAAACTTAACACTTGGAAACATAATAGCACTTATCATATTTTTAAGGCTATAAATGGGCAAATGGATTCATCACATGGCTCTCACTATTGGGTAAGACGGGTAAGAAAATCTAAAGTATTCATGGTTTAACTTTATCTTATGGGCATAACACTTTCAAGCTAATAAACCTCTTGATATTTTTCATGCGTTTCCCATGAATTAAGTTTATAACATGAACACTTTCTCTTGTTTTCAGTGGTAATTACATCATTACCTTGCAACATTTAGGCATATTGGCAATTTTAAAGTTATTATCAAACAAATAGATGCAATGCACCATAACATGGAATGACTTGATAACTAGGCCAATGATTTGGTATTTACAATTTTGTTATGAAAGGTTTCACGGTAATTTTGTCATTTTAATACAAAGAATTAAATAATATGATTTGATGGTGATTATGTACATAAGATACACATTGACTACATTTTAAACAATTGATGTCTCAAGGTTACACCACTTAATAAAACACTTAATTCACACATTTTGAAATCCCACAATTTAAATGTCATTGTCCTATAATTAATGTTATTTAATAAAACACTTAATCCACACATTTTGAAATCCCACAATTTAAATGTCATTGTCCTATGATTAATGTTGTAATAACTTGAAGTTGGTACAAGGGATTATAAGAGTTTCATTTTTCATTTGGAAAGTTTTGAAATACACTTTTGAATAATAAATCTTCTACCTACAACATAATATGTCACACTCAACAATTCTTGTAATGATGGTGGTTTGAAATTAATTCATAATCAATGTTGTTCTAAATATGACAGTAACAAATTGAGTTTCTTGACTCGTTTATTCTATCCTAAAATCAGAGTTATTATAGTTATTACAATTGTGGATTGATAAGAATTGAATATAAACTTGTGACACATAATCTCACTTGTTGGCATACTTAAGTTGATTGAAAATCAAGTCTTCTTATTCTGGAATCTCAATGTGTGATGACAATTTAATGGACATAGTGGAACACATGACATAATCTTTGGGTCAAGCCTTGTGGTGCCATTTTATTTTCATCTAATATTTCAGTGTTTACATGGTTGTTAATGATGATATATTGACCTAATGAATGTTGAGTAGCTCAATTCACTCAATGCCATATTTTCTCTATTAGTTTTCCAACACATCATAATCACACTTTACAACACAATCACATTCATCTCATTTTCATATCATTATAGGATTGTCTTTAACTATTGAGAGTAAGTAAAAGTTGCTACTTGTCATAGTTAATCTAGTCTAAATAAATCTCCATTGCTACAACTCATTGGGATAGATAGACTATAGGGATTCCCCCTAGGCTAGGGTAGCTTATTTTCCTTAGCATGAAGTGGGGTGAAAGCTACCAAGGTGACAATGGGTAGCTTCCCTATTATACCTCTAGGATCTCTCACTAAGGTTAAAACTTTTCTTCCTATGGTAGAGTTTGAGAGATAATAGAAGGTATGGGATCAAAGTAAATGGCCTCAATAAATGGGGTTGGAATTGCCATAATTTCCTCAAAACATTCAAAGGGTAGAAGTTATAACTGAAAATAGGCACTGAGAAGGACCCCCACAAAATATTTTGGAACCAGTAAAGTAGACTTTAGTCTCGAGTAACCACAAGGATCAAAACTTGGATGCCATTAGTGACAATAAGGATTGAAAACCTCTCACGAGTAAGTCCCCATAGTTACCTTCCCCTTATAAAAGAAAATCTTCTGAATATTTGGTTTTGGGAGCTCGAGGGTTAGAGGTAGAAACAAAAGGATTAGAGCATATCACTAAAATTCTTCCCAGCCTTTTAGACATTCACAAACTTATTTCCTTGACCATAATTCCTCTACCTAAAATTTAAAAGGATATGGTAGAAGAATAATCTTAGGTAGGGACTCTTAAAAGCCCTAAATTGGAATTTGAGACTAGGGGAACCTCTAGAAACTCTATATGTCCAAAATATTCAACATATAACCTTCAAACCAAAATAAAAGGCATCCTAGACTTCCCTATGACGGTGGTAGGGGGGTTAGGGTTCTTGAATGAAAAAGACCAAAATCCAACCTAAAGAGGGAGAAATTTCTATATTTCCATGGCACAAAAACAAGCATCATCACAGGTTAGATGTGGGAAACAATTATCTCCAAACCTTACAAAGATTCCAAAGGAACAAAATCTTTAGGCCAGATGGCCTACCTAGGGAATTCTTCCTAGGATGTTATGAATTCATTGAAGGAGATCTAAGTAGGGTGGTGGAGACCACTAGAAGCACATGTAAAATTCTTGGGGCTTATAATACTACATCCATTGAATTGATCCCAAAAGAGGATGATCTAACATCTTTTCAAAAGTATTGACCAATATCCTTATGAAACTACATCCACAAAATTATCTCAAAGTTCATAGCTAGAAGACTTAAAAAGGTCTTATCAAACAAATCTCAAGATATTAGTTTGGATTTCTAGAAGGAAGATGAATCCATGAGGTAGTTGGGATAACTAAAGAAATCCTCCAATCGATCAATACCATAAATCAAATATTGATAGTAATCAAAGTGGACCTCTCCAAATCCTATGGCAGGGTAAGTTGGATTTACCTGAGATTGATCCTCATTCACTTAAATGATTTTTTCAGATTATTTTAGTGTGGGTGATGAGTTGCATTACATATGTATCCTTTGTTATCATAATCAATGGAGAAACATCCTTGTTTCAGATGAGGTAGGGGTCTTAGACAGGGTTGTCCCATTTCGCCTCTCTTATTTCTACTAATGGCTAAAGGGTAGAGTAGACTATTAAAAGAGGCATTAGAAAATGACAGTTTTAAAGGGATTTGCATCGGCTCGACTTGCATTGTCACGCATCTTTTGTTTATGGATAATGTATTAATTTTTTGTGAAGGTACTAGAAGGATAATTGAGAATTTTAAAACATTCTAGACTTATTCTGTAAAGCTACAAGTATGTTAATAAATCTTGATAAATACACTTTTTTCATTTGGGACATTCTAGAGAATGAGTAGGGATATTTCTCCCATTTTTTCTTGTACAAAGTGATAAATTTGGATTGAGGTTTAAAGTAATTAGGCTTCCACTTGAAACCAAACCTATACAAAAAAAAAAGGAGACTAACAATGGTTAACTACTAAAGTATAAAAGAAGATAAATCATTGGTGCAATCAATGGCTCTTAAGAGGGGGAAGATTGGTACTTGTCAAAGCTATTCTAGAATCCATACCAATATACTTAATCTCATTGGTTTGATTCCTAAAGGGTGTGTTGGATATAATTAGAAAATTGTTCTACAAGTTTATCTGGTTAAGAGATAATAAAAAAGAAAGGACTTGTGTTGGAATCCTATAAAAAAAAGAAAGGACTTGTGTTGGCCTCCTAGAAAAAAAAAGGACTTGTGTTGGCATCCTAGAAAAAACTGGCAATCCCAAAAGCAAATGGAGGATGGGATCTTAAAAATGTCTTCCTCTTCTCAAAGGCCCTACTAGAAAAAAAATTATAGAGGTTGGTCCAAGGAAAAGGACTATGGGTCTAAGTAATCAGATCTAATTACTTGTGCCCGGCTAGAGTAGAAGATTGGGCTAAGAACCCCATGAAACATGTGCATAATGCCTTAATCATTAGCAAAAACTGTGAACTATTTCTGTTGGTTGGTAATTGGTTGATATGTAAGATCGGAAGAGGGGATAAAGTCCAAACACAACATGATCCATGGATAGGAAATAAAGGAGATTACCTCCTTGAATGACATAACAACTTTGAAGCAAAGGGTTTATACTCTATGATAAATTGTGTGCTAGGAAAGGTCTACAAATTGACAACAAAAATGTCTTACCGGGGAGGAAATTGAATTGGAAGAATACCTTTCGGAAGTTTGGAAGCCATATGCAAATGCTATGAAAGACTATAATGTCAAATTAGTGGAAGAAAATAGCTAGTTGTTATTGAATTGGAAGAATAACTTTCGGAAGTTTGGAGGCCATATGCAAATGCTCTGAAAGACTATAATGTCAAATTAGTGGAAGAAAATAGCTAGTTGTTATGGTCTCTTAATCCTTTGGGGACTTCTATGCCCATGTATCATTCTTACTTAGCGCTCACATTTCCGGCGCCCACAGCCATTGATTAACTCCGGCACCCATGAGACTATATATGTAGTCATATATTAATCGAGTAGATAGAACTATAAATTTTAAAATATATTAGAAATTTTTCATTAAAATGAAAATGGGCTAGGACACTTTTAAATATCATTTTTTTTTAGCATGTTTCATGTGATATAATATCTTATAATATCTATGAATTTCATAATCATCATAATCATGTAATTTTGGAGATGGAATAATTTATTTACATTAATCTTATCATATCATTATAGAAATTCTCAAAATTGATAAACATTTCAATAATTTTAAATTAAGAGATGGCTATACATAAAGTCAATCAATCTTATAATCCATTAACTCTTTTAATAAATTTTATCATTACTTTTCATTTATCCTATCTTAGTTTCATCATATTTTTTACTATTCATGTTGCTTCTATTCTATCTTAGAAGCATTCCTTTTTTTAACCCTTTTAGGATTTTAATATTCTTTTCTTTAATAAGGGTTAATTTTGTATGTGAGTGTTTATTTTTATCCTTGCAATATTTAATTATCGTTATTAAATCTTGTCTCATTCATTTATATATAGTTTACTTTTACTTATCAATTTTTAAAACATTTATATATAGTTTTACTTTTACTTATCAATTTTTAGAAAATAAAATTTTTTTCTAAGGAAAAAAACATAATTTTTATTCAATAAGAATAAAAATTACAATTATAAGGTGTCCATGAGGGGTGATTTTAAGAACCCCTAAATTTATATATATAATAAATGGGTGAATCTCCATGATACATAAGAAAAATTGAAGGTTATTTTATCAATAATATAATATGTATATATAATTTTTTAGCGAATCTTTTGGTCAATTTTAAAATTTTGTAAAATCTTGGTGAATCTTTCACTGAATTATAAAATCTTGTAAAATCTTGGCGATCTTTCATTGAATTATAAAACCTTATAAAGTCTTGGTGAATTTTTGATAAATTACAAAACCATATATAATAATATGAAAATGTATTCATTAAACTGTAATATACTCATTTTACATATTTGGAAAAAGAAATATAATTCGTCCATCCTCTAGACAAGCATCAAGGGTTGTGTTTTTCAAGGATCTCATTGTTATGATGCCTTATGACACTGGCAGTGGACAAACATTGTAGGAAACTCCATGTCAACAAAAAATGGTATCATACTAGATAGTAGTGATGATGAATTTGAAGGACTGTTGAAATCCCAGTAAAGTGCACCACTAACCACTAGTGAATTGTGTTGGATGTCAGTTCTCATATTCCCTTGAGTGGGATATTTATATTACATAAATCAGATCCAAAAATAACCTAAAGGGTGGTGCCCCTTCTACTACCCATTACAACATAAAGCATGCATGAATATTTCACCCTCTCTATTGTTTCATTATCTCCAAGTATCACCTTTTTTTTTAGATAAAGCAGTCATCTTCTCCTTGAAGGTTGTACCCTGCCATGAGTAAAAATGTGAAATAATATCTCTAGGAGTGTGCATTGTTTCCATTGGGAATGGGCCTCAAGAAATTCTTATTTCATCACAAAAACCCTTGCAATAATCTCATTCTTATTCATACATGTAGTTTAGTTGCAATTTAGTTTAGTTTAGTTTAGTTGCAGTTTCATTCTTATCCATACATGCAAAACATATCTCCAACAATTATTGACTCAAACAAATTTATCACATTCTAAACTTAGGCAAATAAGTTGGATGTAAGTTGTATTTTCAACAAAACACTTGAGAAACAAGGTAACTGCAGTAATATATGTTGGAGTGGAGTGAAGATGGAGTTGCATCTATGGGAGGAAACACTTGTTTGGCTTGATCCTTGGTGAGGAGAACCTTACCGAGAGGAAATCTTTTTTTATTTCATAATAAATTGATAAATGTGGATGATATAGTATAGCTTGAATGGGCCTAATGGTTAAGAACATGTGTTTCCTCCTAGGAGGTTACAAGTTCAAATCCAAAGGGGGGTAGGGTATGTACACCTATGTAAACTTTAGCAGTCAAATCATTGTGTAGAGGGGGTCCCTTGTCCCACAAACAATGGGGTATCATACACCAATTTGGTGTTTGGCTTGGTTGTGACCTTAAAATTAGATTATTATTATTATTAGTTCAAGCCACCCTCAGTCTTCATGCAGTCTGCCTACAATACTTGTTATGTAACCAATGGAAGTAACTAGTTAGTGTAAGGTTTTAAAACCAAACATAATGTAATTACTCTCTTTCAAAGTAAAATTCCTTTTCATCCAGGCATAACTGACAATGTATTGTATGCCAAAGATTACCAGTTGGGTAAGGTCAACATCATTCCAAAATAAGGGAGAAGATGAATGGTAGTTAAAGTAAATGGTTGTTTGTTGTTCACAACAATAAATATATACTTTATGTTATATTCATTATTTGACTACTTGGAATATTTGGGAATGATTTAGAGGTGTTGGGAATTTTTTTTAAAATGACTGGCGAACTTACCATACATCATAGGTATATTTTAGTGGAAGAGTATGCTTGTAAAGGTCCTTATTTAGGTTACACACAAATTGTTTGGTATATTTCTTGATATATACTTAGTTTTTAGAAGACATTGATTGTAGAACAGAGTTAAAGGTAGCCACATTAATATTTTGATCATGGGTGAATAATCAATTTTCCCACTCAATAAAATTTGTTTTCATTACAATATATCTCTATGGGATAAGTGTTAAGATTTATCCATTGTAAGAGGGCTATATGATATCTGTGTGTGTCTCATCGATGTAAATATCTTCCATTCTGAAATTAATATTAAATATTACTATTTGGAAAAAAAAAGTGTCTTAATTTTTCAACAAATGGTGTCTTCTGCTGGAATGAAAGTCATATATCCCCTTAAATAGCCACTCCAAAACAGTTCCTATCTCAAATACTTACTCAATACTCACAGACAGACTTTGTAAGGTAGGAGAACTTGAATCATCTCTAGAATTTCAAAGGACATGATGCCCTGGTCATCACATCTTCATACAACTAATCCCACTACCTATGCAGTATTGATTGGAGGACTCTATAAGTCATGCTAAGTTGAAAATACATTTGAGATATCTCTTGTAATGACTAGAAGAGGTTACATTCCAGATATAACCATTTTTGCCCATTTGATTAAGGGGATTTGTATGTTATGAAAGAGAGACAAGGAACTTAAGTTTCTCCATGCCATATACAAGATGCAAGTTGGAAAATAAGTTGATTGAGACTTCATATTTAGGGGGATTATTACACTTCAATCCTTACACTGTATGTCTGGGTGATTGGCAATGAAATGTTGTACAGTGCATAAGTTAACCTTACAAATGCACCAAAGGCATGCAAATTTTATTTCATTTGTGTATTCTGCAATATACATTGTTGCAACAAATTGTAGCAGAAGCACGACAAGTTGTAGCAGAAGAGAAACAACTTTGGAGGATGATTTAGAGGCCTTCCTTGATGAATTTTTTGATGAAAAAGTTATGAATGGAAAGATGAAGATTTCCTATACACCCTGGAGTCACTAATCTAAGCAAAAACCTACATCTAACCCCTTCAAAATTGATTTCAAAACAAGTTGTCCAAAAGCGCAGCGAATTCTCCAAAAGCGCAACGAAAAAAGAGGGGTCGAATATGGATCGATAAATATTTAACCATAACACATTTAAAAAAAATGAGAGACAATTTTGTATATAAGGTTTTTTTTAAGACAACCCTCTCTTAGTTTTTTGAAATTCATTCCCATGTTCTTGGAATATGTGCCACAAAATAATGACTAAAACAGGCAATTAAATTGGAGAATTTGATTTTCTGAAATAGGCCTCCAAGAAAGTTGAATATCTCCCAATATATGATACCTGTGTAAAACCTGAATGAGGATATTGTGATTTTTTATGTCCTTAGAAAACGCCTCCTTTTTTTTCCCCCAAAATTCATCTTCATTTGGTCAGAAATCGCTTTTGAAAATGATGACCAAAAATAGAGTCAAAAGCGCAACATGGTCTAGTAGAAGCAAAACACCCAACTTGTCATTAGAGTCATCAATAATTGCAAAAACTTGTTCCAAGACACCTAAAAATCCAATCTCCTAAGACTACTCTGGAAGTGCAACAACTCTCCTGTAGAAACTATATTTTTGGAATTTATCCCAAATAATAATACCTGTGTATAAAATGAAGGAGGTTTTTGTTCCTTATTCTATTATTGACAAAAACCTCTTTCAATTTTGTCAAATTCATCTTCCTTACATCAGAAACCAATTTTGAAGTAAGATTGTCCCTATGTGTGGCAAATGATTTGTCTCTTGAAATGATTTCTTGAGAAATGGTGAAGACATGATATCATGTGATGAAGTGGGATCATTCCTGCTGATCTAACCTCCCTTATGCCTCTTCTTCTTATTTTTCTCTGATTCCATATTAAACCCTAGCTCAATGGGAGGGGAAATTAGGGTTTAGTGTAGGAAAAAACATGGTAGTTGGGAAATTTAGAAATGAAGGTAGATGAAGGGGTTAGGGGGTTTCTAAATTTTTAGGAAAATTTGGGAAGGTGGGGATGGATGTTAGGAAGTGGGGGAAAGTTAAATTTCATGGAAAGAGTGAGGGGAAGGGGTCCAAAATTTCAAAACATAGTCCTAGCCTAGGAAAGTATAGTCTAGGCTAGGGTTTGTTGGAAAATGATGATTTTGAGGGATAGGAGTGAGGGAAAATGTCTATGAAAAATTGGAAATTCCAACATCACATATATTTGGTACTTGTAAACTTGTTGTTCAACAACAACCTTTATTACAAATCCATTCTAGAAACAGAGAAAAAATAGTGCTAGATTTAAGATATCCTGCTAAAAGGACACATCAAACTAAGTGCTTTGGCTTGTGGAAGTCCCATTCCACTGTAAACAAATAAAGATGCTACATAACACCTCTACAGTGACTATTGTTCCCTCAACACCATTATAGTCAATGATAGACATCCAATCTCGTATATTGAAGACCGTCTAGACACATTGAAGGGAGTCAAGATCTTTTACCAAGATTGACTTTAAGTTTCACTACCATCAAGTTTAAACCAACACTTTATATGTTTGGAACAGTAGATTCAAAGAAAGAAATAAACTATTTGAGTGGTTGGTGATACCCTTTGGCATAACAAATGCACCAAAAACCTCCATACAGTTGATGAACGATGTTTTGCACCCATTTATAGATAAATTCATTGTGGTGTACCTCAACGATGTTCTTATCTTCAATAGGTCATGAGATGAACACTTCCAATGTATTGTGAAAGTATTTAAAACTTTGCACCAACATAAGTTCCTTTATAACCTAGAGAAATAAGCATTTTCCATGAAGTACATACTATACATTGGCTTCATTATTGATTAAACAAGTGTGCATGTGGATCCATAGAAAATACAAGGCATCCACAATTGGCCTACCCCAACCAACATCAACGAGTTATGAAGATTCCTCTACTTGGCATAATTTTACAGGGGATTTTTCTTGGGCCTAGTTTGATGTTACACATCCCTTGCATCAGGTCTTGCATGAGAATGCCAAGAAACTCATTTTCAAATGGGATCACATGTAACAAAAATTATTTGA
This sequence comes from Picea engelmannii, assembly GCA_009831015.1. Lineage (NCBI taxonomy): Eukaryota > Viridiplantae > Streptophyta > Pinopsida > Pinales > Pinaceae > Picea > Picea engelmannii. Next base: position 70,162 of record ML791286.1, on the reverse strand, counting down.
AGAAGTTAAGGTGCCCTATGATAGTCTTAAGCCTACTTAATCTCCATTAGGAATTTGAGAATCAAACCAACACCTCTTAGTATGCACTTGGCATTGTTCACATCCACCATGGACACCCAATCACATACCATTCAAAAATATCCATTGATGTTATTCACAACTATTCAACCTACAATCATGAGCTCTATGTGATTGTTTAACATGTCAAAAAATGGTGATAATACATATTGGGTAAGGAGATTTGTTTTCATTCCAACCATAGGCCTTTGCAGATTGTGCTGACATAGATTCAGATCATTCTGATTTTCTTGAGGCACAAGTTATTTTCTTGCTTCACTAGTCCCTCAATTGGCTGAGAAACACATAAACTGCTAGTGAAAATAACAACTGCAAAGGTTCCTAACAAGAAATACAGTTGTCCCTCAACTGACATATTGGCTTGTAATGTCAATAGTGCAATAGATACCTCAAGACATGTAAAACTAGAAAAACAGTCCACCAATATGAAACTGAGTTCTGACCAATTAAAAGGGAAGTCCCCAAGTCTACAATTATGTATTTTTTAAGGAAAAGGATTGAGTTAGGAAGTGGGCCTCAACAAATGGAAAAAAGGACAAGCAACCAAATACTCCCATATCACAAAAGAAACAAGAAATCCTTGTAAAAGGGTTGGCCATGCTATGAATATAAAGAAAAAATACCTTGACAATCCAGCATTTCCCTTCACCGTTATGAAGGGCATCCACTACACTAGTGTAGTTCCAATTCTTTATTACATTGTATGGTCCATCATGAATTTAGACCTCTATAGTGTATTCTCCATTTTTAATCAGAAAAATGATAGGATTCTTCCCATTTCAAATCATGGTAGACACATCCTGGATTGTGCCCTGTTCAAATAAGGAAGAATACATTTGGGGATAAATACTCATTAATTTTTGGATAAAACAAATAATTCAAAGGAATTCAATATTTCAAATCTTATAGACATTGGTACTCGATCATTGTTAATCGTAAAACAATGTTTCAGAATTTGAAATAAAAATCCTTGCATCTGCACCTGGAAGCTTCCATCACCAATGCATGCAATTACATGCTTTTCTGGCATTGCTTGAGCATATATGAGTGTTTCTCCTACAAACCAACCAATTGATCCAACTGCATTTGGAACTCATACCTTCCAAACACACATTTACCATAGGGAAAAAACTACTTGCAAATACACAGGAAGTTATACCTACAAAAAGAGCACCATGAGAGTAGGTCCCTCATTAGAGAAAATCATTTCTCTTTCATCACTCATTGTATTTTTGGTGTTAGTGTTATTTTTTTATTGATTAACAGTAACATACATTGGGACGAAATAGTTTTCTTGAAAATTAGGAATACCTATGCATTTAGTCCTTCCAAAATTTCCTGAGTAAAGCTAAGAAACTAATGGACAGGAGAAGAGAAAACTTTGTTCCTATCCATATTATTCGAAACACACCCTGAAATTTAACATTTCATTATGTGATTCATATTTTGATAAGAAGAATAAAGGGTAATTTTGCTTCATAGACAAAACCTTGAAACCAGAAATGATATGCAATAGGTTTCCACCTATTGGCAACAACAGATTACTAAATTACAAAGTGTCCTTTACAAAGAAATGATGTTTGACTTACCCACACTTTTCTGGCAATTTAATCTTCTGGCAATTGAACCAAGAGTCACCAGTTTCAGCAATTACAACAATTTCATTTGTTAGCATGCCCTGCAACCAATCATTTTATATTAGTGAATATCAACAATAATCCCACTACAAATGTACCTCATAAGAACAAAGCTGACTAAAATACAATTGTCTGACTAATTTTACTTCAGACTTTGGTGAGATTTTTTGAGGCCTTTCCTGGATGTGTTTGAACAACACATTGACCTTTAAGGGCTCATTTGGTGCACTTTGGAAGGGAACACATTCAGGTACAAAAATACACCGATAATTTTCCAAACATGTAGGGTTGTGTTGCACCTTATTCACAAGGGATTCTAAGAAACATTTCATCAACACACCCAAAACTACGCCCATTTCCCACAGTCACCCTGTTAGGATGCACAATTATATCTTTCTCCTAGTTTAATAGCAATGAATATCCCACTGAACTATAGTCATCGAGAATCGACCCTGCAAATAAATATGCATATGCAGACACAACTATTTCAACATAGAATGAAGTACTTACTGCACCCCAGTAAATCCCTATGAAACGAGGATGATTTTCTAGAACCTTTCCCTTAGCATATGATCTTACAGCCATGGGATAACCCAATGCATTTGCTAATTCCACAAATGCACTTTTTTCTTTAGCAACCTTCATCTTTGGCCCACCTAACAACATTGGCTTCACTGTTGTTTTTAGGAATTTTGTTGTCATGTCCACTGCAGCTTCCAAACTTTTGGGATTTCTTAGCCTACAATTGATATAGTCTAGAGGATACCATGTAAAAGAATTTTTAGATAAGCTAAACATCAACAACTAATACTAGAAGTTCATTATTTCAAATCTAAAGCCATAATTAGATTTGGAAACCTCGTATCAAATTGAGAAAATTTGAAAAAACCAAGTAAAATTACTTCAATTAATACCACACATACACAATTAGCATGGGTAGCCAAAATACCTTGGCTAGTAGACTATACAAAGAATTATAAAATGATCAGAAGTGGCAAAATCCAAAACCTCTTATCAACTGAGAACCTCAATATATTTGAAAACTACGCAATGAAGCTTAGATAGTCCAGAAAAGGTATTTAAGATATTGAATATAGACTAAAAGTCTAATACCATCCTTGTCAAATAAACCAAATGCTTGTACACAGAATGGTCTAGCTCAAGTACTAGCTAAGGTAGTAGAACTCCAATGGAAACAGAAAATGAAAAATCTCCACGGTATTGTTTAGCGAGTAAAGAACTGGACGAACCCAGATGGAAGCACATGAAAACAAATTAAGATAATCTCAAAATCAATACAATGTGTTTCATGCAAATACTTGAAGTGGCCATGACATCTAAATTTTACAAACGGTCAAACATATATAGTGAATATGAATTTAAATCGATATCTTGACCGTGAAGCAAAAACGAATACACAAATACTTTATAAGGTATGGGAAGTGTCAACGCCAATAATACCAAAACTGCTAACATAAATCCATTAGAAGGGCAGGGAAGTATCAATGCCAATAACACCAAAACTGCTAACGTACTAGAGTATAAGGAAGCTATAACATCCAAATCAACATGATTATAGTTACTATGCACTCATGGTAAGCCTTTCGGGGTAGATGGAAAAACACCTTTCCCAAAATATTGAAAAGTACTCAGATCCTTTACTAATCACATCTTCTCCAGTTGCATATACTAGTATATTACTACAATTATTGAAACACATAATGGTATTAACTGAATCTGAATGACAACATGGCGTAACCCACTTGACCCATATCCTAGGACCATACAAACCCGTTACATGAAATGCTCCAAATATGAAACAAGCTACTCCTGAGAGGAATAAATGAATTCCATCCAATCATTAAACACACTATTCTAACTTTTTTACGTACTAAGCCATCATTTACACCCTAAATATTGTTATTAATTGGTGGGATTGAATCTCCTTAGATTATGTTTTATGTGTGATTGGCTCCGAGTCAATGAAATAAAATTCCGAATGAAGCCCGATGGTCCATTGAAGTCTCTAAATTGGGGATGGACAGGAATCAACGGAACACAAGAAAAAGAAACGCATACTAGGGTTCATCCAACCTTCATGTCAAGCCTAGGTTCAAAGGACATGACAAGCTCATAGCCTTCCGATGTAATTTTTTTGGTGTCTAAAGGATGGCTGGGAAGCCAACTCCATGCATTTTGAACCAACATAGGTTGTCGAAAAGTGAACCTGTAACTAGTAAATTTCTTATTATTATTATCATCATGAAGTGGTCGAGATTTCTAGTTTTGTAAACCATTTTTGCAGACTTGTCGTGGAAAGTAAAAGTGGTTTTTTCTGGATATTGTGCATCCTCGTACAATTTAAAAGGAGTTTGCGTTTCCAACCAGTGCTACCATTGCAGCTTTCAGAGTAGAGTTGGAATTCTACTTCAGACAAAAATATTTAAATTGTCCGACTTCTTGACATAAATTATCCATCTTCTTGATAGACAAAATCTCTAAATTATACGACTTCTTAACGTAAATTTTATGTCTTCTTGACAGAAGTCCTGAAGCTACATTGGCAAGGAAAGCGAGAGGAGGATACCTTTACATATAGCGCTAGGTTGGTTTAACTTTTATTTGATTGAAAATTTTATGCGGATAAAGACTCGAAACACCGACCTGTCGTTGAGTGAAGCTTTCGAAAATTATGACCGATGAGGCAGTTGTTGAAGCTTCGCTACATGGACCCACCACCTAACCTATGAAATATCATACTTGGTAACTATGTAGAATGACCAGTTTATGAGTGAAATATTACAAATGGCACAAGCAACAAATGTCAGTGTTATGTTATCCATGCTTATCACAAATGGAAACACCAATATCACATGCATGCCAAGTGGTGAGGAAAACATGCTCTGAAGCTGTATCTGTAACTTGACTTTGCAATGCCCAACAAGCCTCGACACAACCAATTCGTTTGCATGAACATGCTCGAACCCAATACTCAAACCCTAGTCTTTTGTACAACAAATGTTAACAGGATGGAACACCAGTTTTCTATATAGGAACAAGCACCCGCTAAAGGGGAGTGAATGTCTAATATTAATAGGCTCGAACACTAGTTTTCTGTACAGGAACAAGCACATGGAATGATATCTCTATCCATGTTCTTACATTGTCCTTCTCTATCATCAGAATCCCCTAATTTCTTCTACAACCCATGATTGTTGTCATCTCTCTTGGAACCCTTTGAATTACCTCGAGTGAAAAGAGAGACCAGAGGTACTTCCATGACCTTTAATTTCATAGTGAATGATCTATTCTTCCTGGGCACAACATGGTCCATAGCAATACCAGTGTCGACATATTCAACACAAGGAGACTGCAACTTCAACTTAGAAGTAGTTTTGAGCAACTTGGGGAACTGGATCTTGACTCCAGAGATGTTAGAAGACTGTGGAAAGGCAATATCGATATCAATATCATCCAGTGGTGTTGTAGGAAGTTGGAGGGGCAGCAACTAGCCATGGTAAAACAAGTTACCCATAGGATAAATGCAAAAGAACACACCAGCCTAGACAGTGGCATTGAGAAGAAGAAGAAGAACAGAACGATTCCACCAAAAAATGCAGCGACTCTGAAAACTCCGAAGAGAAGTCATAGGTTTGAAATCAGGATTTTGGATGAAGTTTTTTCAAAATGCACAGTTCTAACTCCATCATATTGATAAAGATCTTGAATGAATTCTTTTAGTAAATATAAAATTGTAACTCATTCGTTATTGATGGTTATTCAATCGTTATTGATAGTTATTCATACGTTATATGATATTTAAAGGGATAGGAATTAGATCATACACTTATTGGTAAGTGTATGATATCATAGAAACTGAAAATCATAAGAACACAAAAGTTATATTATGGTAAGATTCATGAATCTTACGTACAAGCCAATACTGTGATTTTGAATACTATTCCAGCCATCCCACCTGCTCTCTCGCCCCACCGGGATGCAGGGGATTAAACTAAATCTATGGATGGAAGAGTAGCAATTTCCCCACCGGGATGCAGAGGATTAAACTAAATCTATGGATGGAAGAGTATCAAGAAATCAATCACAACGAAGATAAAATGCGGTGAGGTGGTGCAGAGAAGTACTTTGAAAACCTTTTACTATTGAGGCGATAAAATGGAGCCCTGACATACGCGGATCGATTTGTTTGATGGTGTTCTCATGGCAATGGATACGGTGGCCACAATTTTTAATGTGGCCACAATTTTTAAATCCATCACATACATTGATTGATCGGTTTGATGGTGTTGTCAAGGAACTGGAGATAGTGGCTACAATTATTAAATCCCTCTGTGGGTTTTATAGTCAATATAATGTAGATCTTTTCAAAGAAACTAAAAATATGTATGTCAGGATTTCCAAAAACATTAGGAAGACATTAGGCAGTCAATATAATGTAGATATTTGTGTCAAGATTTCCAAATCCTCGTCAGGATTTCCTATAATGTAAACGTCCAAACTTATGATACATAAAGGTATATGTAAATGCATAAAAGAAACTCGACAATAAGAGTTGAAGATTATTAACCAATGGGAAGTCAAATAAAAGTAAATAAAATATCTAAAAAATGATTATTTTATTTTTCCTATTCAAAACTTTGAAGATCATACAAAAATACATTTGGTCAACCACAAACTAATTGAAGGTCAATGCTCTAGCGAACGCTAGAGTCCTAGCCTTTAGTAGGGACTAATAAGAGAATTATTAGTACCATAGGCAATCTCTAAAATGCATTCACTGGACCATTCATAGTTAGAAACAGGAGTAGTTTGAACTTCCCAAGACATTGAGAGAACATGTTCATCTAATAAATGGAGAGACACATTTGAGCATTGAGTCTCGCCATCTTGAAGTCAAAATTTAAAAACTAAGAAGGTTACTAGAGGTTGTTGGACATATATCATCAACAAAGACTCCTGCCAATTCTAAATATTTTAATCAAACAACCCAATCTACCTTTTCAAGGTTCTTGTTGGTGCCTTTTTGGCATACATCTCTCAAGATATGTCTTCTATAAGAGATATAACTTTATTTATTCAACTCATACATGAAGGCATATCCTCATTAAAGTTAGGTTTTAAAAATCGGGCATGATATGCATCACAACTGGGAAAATATTTACATGGATTTGAAAAACGATAGTCACCAAATTTTCCCAGCTCCGTTTTCCATTCAAAAAGACTAGAAACTAACTTATGAAAATTCATTGATATAAAAAAAAATATTTCCCTTAAGATTTAAGCTGGAAGATGAACACCATAGTATCCTAAAATTTTCGCTCACGCAAAAACAACACCAAACTTTGTATAATTGAATTTCTCAATGTAAATGTGTTGAACCTGCACATAATAGATCTAGCTAAAAAATAATACACACATTTGCAGAGAGAATTGGAAAAGGAAGAAGATGGAGAGAAAGAATGGAAGAATTCTTATTAACCGTTGTGAATAATGAATAATTTACACATGATATACTCTGTATAACTCAATGAGTTCGACTTGAGGTGAAACAAGTCGCCATAGTGGTGGTCTAGAGTGATCTGGACACACACCAGTAGTTACGGGAGTGAAATGCCACCTATTCTAGTCTCTCAGGCAGTTATGGGAGTGAACTGCCACCTAGTTGAGTTAACTAGTCAACTAGTCTTCAGTTAACTGACTGAACAAAAAGTAGTGAGGAGTTAACTCAAGGAATCAAGGCTAATGCACCACTCTGGTGATGATACCAAGGCAATTTCTAATTAACATGGTGATGATCCCAATGTTGCATGGTGATGATCCCAATGCAACATCTAAACTCAACTCAACTAGTCAAATGGAAGTGTCAACTGAAAGAGAATATTCTCTAGGTGGAATATTCTCTCCTAAAATATAGGAGACTGGATAATGAATAATTATGACTAATAAACAAATAAAAACCTTAGGAAAAAGAAATCCTAGGTGTGTGTGAAGTAACTCCAATACCCCCCCTGAACATCACTATGGTCAAAATAAAGATTGGGTCCTGGCAACGAGGCCATGTTAGGTACCCAAGTACAAAAGATACATTGAAAATAAA
>ML791286.1:43548-62323 GCA_009831015.1 Picea engelmannii | reverse complement strand
ACAGTTGCTAGGACAATGTGTCCTTCACTCCAAGACGACCTCACAGAGAATGGAATTTTTTCTCAGTGAAGGTCTTGGTGAAAATGTTTGCCATCTGTTCTGCCGAAGGACATAACTGTAAGTCGATGATCCCCTCATGTACTAAGTCCTGGATGTAGTGCATGTGGATCTCGATGTGCTTCATTTGCTGCCTCTGAACTGGATCTCTACAAAACTTCAGAGTGCTCTAGTTGTCACAGCAGATGACGATTGGTCGATGAAACTGAATGCCCAACTCAGTGAGAAAATGTTGTAGCCACATAGCCTGAATGGTTATGTTAACTACCCTTTTGTACTCTGCCTCGGGTGAAGATAGAGCAATGGCAACTTGCTTCTTGCTCGACCAAAAGATAGGCCTCGGACCAAGACTGAGTGAGTAACCAGATGTGGACTTGCGATCAATGCTATCAGCCTTGTCGGAATCAGTAAAACCAATGAGATCTAATGTAGAGTTTGTTGCATAATGAATCCCAAATGTGATGGTGCCCTGTACGTATCGAAGGATACACTTTGCAGCTTTCCAATGAAGCTCATGCGGTGCCTTCATGAACCTGGAAACTGCACCAACTGCATATGAGAGGTCTGGTATGGAGTGTGTGAGATACAACAAGCTCCCCACTAACTGTTTGTATAGTGTGCTGTCAACCAGTGGAGTCTCCTTGCCATCCTCAAGTTTGACTCCTGATAGGAAAGGAGTCGGAGCAGACTTATAGTCTATCGAGTGAAATATCTCAAGGAGATCTCGTGCATACTTGACTTGAGACAGTTTGATTCCTGATGCATCTTGATTGATCTCAAGTCTAAGGAATAACAGTAGCGGACCAATGTCCATCATAAAAAACCTGTCATGAAAAATCCTCTTGACTGTAGCAATCGTTGAAGTCGAGCAACCGGTGATCAACAAATCATCAACATACATAACTAAAAGTAGAAGTGAATCAGTTGTCCTGAGCATGTATACATTAAGGTCTGATTTACAACGTACAAAGTTCTATGACAACAGGTAGGAGTCCATCTTGGCATACCATGCCCTCAGAGCCTGTTTGAGGCCATAAAGTGACTTCTTCAGTCGACAGACCAAAGATGAGTCCTGCATAAATCCATGGGGATGCTCCATGTAGATCTCCTCAGAGAGATCACCGTGAAGAAATGCATTCTTCACATCCATATGATGGACTTCCCATCCCTTGGCTGCCGCAATGGCAAGTGCCAATCGTATGGAATCCATCTTCACTCTTGGAGCGAAGGCCTCATCATAGTCAATACCATGAACCTGCTCAAAGCCTTTGGCAACAAGCCTGGCTTTGTATCTACTGATCTGTCCATCCGATGCACTCTTGGTCCTGTAGACCCATCTGCATATGACAAGTTTCCTCCCAGAAGGAAGGGGAACCAGATCCCAAGTCTGGTTCTCGAGGAGGGAGTTGTACGCCTCCTGCATGGTGGATTCCTAAAAGGGATTTCCATCAGCCTCGCCATAAGACTGTGGATCTGAAGACTGAACCAAGAAAAGATACCTTGAAGGCAATGGTTCAGTGGAATGTGAGTGCAACATTAGGCTCCTCAAAATCAGATCGAGTCCTCCTAGTATCGATTGGATCACCGACGAGATCCCCTGCATCCTAAAGAGTAGTTTGTGCCCACTTGGGCCTCTAATCTGGCCCTGCAACTGCATCTGGATGCTGTGATTCTGCATCCAACTGTACTAACTCTAAATCTAAATCTTAATCATTTGATTCCTCCAAATCAAAACTCTCGTCTGAAGAAGATTCAACATGTGCATGCTGATCATCTCGAACAGGTGTAAGAGTGAAGGTGTCTGCATGCGGTTGTTGAGGTACATGCAAGAAACTTTCCTCGAATTGGACACTACGCTCAATGATGAGTCGGTCCGAGGAAAGATCAATAAGCCTGTATCCCTTCACACCATCATGGTATCCAAAAAAAATGCACTCAGTTCTCTATGGATCAAGTGCATTCCTCTTTTCAGAGGGAATCTGGGCCCATGCACGTGAACCAAAAATGTGAAAGTGGGTCACTTCCGGTTTGAGGCCACTCCAAGCCTCGTAGGGGGTATTATCCTTGACAGATCTATGGGGAGATCTATTTTGGATGTACGTTGCACAGTTAAATGCTTCGGACCATAGTCTCTGTGGTAGTGACTTTGCATGCAACATGCAAGATGCCATCTCCTTTAGAGATCAGTTTTTCCGCTCAACAACTTTGTTTTGCTGCGGAGTGTAGGGAACTGTATGCTGCAACTGAATCCCTACCTCATGGAAAAGATTGTGGATCTCATGATTCACATACTCTTCCCCATTATCAGTTCGGAGGACTTTGATCTTCTTTCCAGTCTGTGTCTCAACCAAAGCTTTGAAATCTTTGAGGTGTTGAAAGACCTCAGATTTTTGCCTGATAAAGTAGATCCATTTAAAACGTGAGAAATCATCAACAAAAATGAGAACAAACCTCTCTTTTTTGATTGATGGATGCAGAAAAAAAACCATGAGGTCACTGTGGATCAGATCCAAAGGTGCGGAAGCTCGCTAAGATTTTCCCTTGTCGAATTTCTCTTGAGGGTGATTTCCAAGAACACATCCCTCACATAATCCCTTGGAGAAATGGATGTCTGGTAGACCATCAACTAATCTGTGCTTGCTAATTTGTTGCATGTATCTGAAATTAAAATGCCCAAACCTTTTGTGCCATATCCTACTACTTTCATCAACATGAGTAAGCAGTAAAGTAGAATCAAGTTCAATGAATTCATAAAATGTATACAATCTAGATTGATGATTTACCTCACTGGTAGCAACCCTGAAGTTGGTTTGCATGTCGTAGATGTCCATAGAATTTTGTGTGAAGATGAATTTCTTTTCGGTGCCAGAATTCGTCATCTGATACACACAAAGAAGGTTGACAGAAAGCTTGGGAACATGCAACACGTTCTCGAAGCTTTCGTTGGTGAGTTGAATCCTTCCTTTGCTGGTGACTTCGACAGAAGAGTTGTCCCCCATCAGAATAGGAGGACCTTTGCATGCATCCAACGAAGAATATACTGCTTTTGAGTTATCCATGTGATGTGATGCTCCTGAGTCTACGATCCAAGCATCGAGAGAGGAGTTGATGGCAATCAAGGCATGGCTAGAATTGCCTTTCTTGGAATTCGGATCTTCTAGCTTCTTCTTCTTTGCACCCTCAGGGATGCGATCTCCAAGGTTGTTTTGCTGAAGTATATGAGACATCAGATATATTTTTTTTTGCATGCATGCAAATTCCAAATGGAATCCTTTGTGACAGTTTGTACATTTCTCTCCTTTTCTCCTTTGGATCCGGAGGCATCGGTGAAGGGTTTTGTGTACCCTTCCTTCTTCACATGTGCATGAGATTTCCGCTTATCTTTATCTTTATATTTTTGATATTTGTGTCTTCCACCATGCACAGTAAGTGCATGCGCCCTTGGGCCTTTGATTGTGCCCATGTTGATGAGCTTGGTTTTCTCTTGTGTCAGGGATTCGATAAAGTCCTCAAGAGAAGGCATCTTCCAGGTGGCTCCAGAGGTGAATCTGATAGTATGGAATGTAGATATGAATACAGATAATTCAGGACCAAGATTGGAGAGAATGGTGAGAACCATTTGTTTCTCCTCCTTCAATTTATCAACCCCGCAAGCTTTGAGTTGCGACAGTAAATCCTTGAATTTTGTAAAGAAATCTTGGATATTCTCAAATCTTTTTGGATCGAATGTGACCAACTCCACCTCCAGCATGTGTCCCCTCATCTCATCCTATTTACCAAAGAGACCTTCCAATATGGTCTAGGCTTCATTGGGAGTCTTACAAGAAGATATATGAAAAAGGAGATCGGGAGAAATAAGATTGCAAATTGTTCTGAGTGCCTCATCCATGCAATTTAAGTACTTAGATTTTTCTATGGCCAATGTCGGCTCTGTATCTGTATTCATGATTAAACTATACAACCCTCTGTATCAGATATGTATGGCTATTTTCTCCTTCCATGCAAAATAATTGTAAGGTGTAAGAATGAATTCTTTTTGGAATTCCATCTTTCCGTTGTCTTCAATCTTTTGTACCTGCAAATTTTTTTGGTGTAGATTTTTCTTAGCAGTCCGTCGGATATGATACCATGTAAATGTGTTGAACCTATATAGAATAGATCTATATAAACAATAATACAGACATTTGCAGAGAGAATTGGAAAAGGAAGAAGACGGAGAGAAAGAATGGAAGAATTCTCATTAACCGTTGTGAATAATGAATAATTTACACATGATATACTATGTATAACTCAATGAGTTTGACTTGAGGTGAACCAAGTCGCCATAGTGGTGTTCTAGAGTGATATGGACGCACAACAACAGTTACGGGAGTGAACTGCCACCTATTCTAGTCTCTCAAGCAGTTACAGGAGTGAACTGCCACCTAGTTGAGTTAACTAGTCAACTAGTCTTTAGTTAACTGACTGAACATAAAGTAGTGAGGAGTTAACTCAAGGAATCAAGGCTAATGCGTCACTCTGGTGATGATACCAAGGCAAGGTCGAATTAACATGGTGATGATCCCAATGTTACATGGTGATGATCCCAATGCAACATCTAAACTCAACTCAACTAGTCAAACTGAAGTGTCAACTGAAAGAGAATATTCTCTAGGTGGAATATTCTCTCCTAAAATATAGGATACTGGATAATGACTAATTATGACTATTAAACAAATAAAAACCTTAGGGAAAATAAATCCTAGGTGTGTGTGAAGTAACTCCAACACTCAATAGGGATTCTTGGTAGTAAAATAAGTACTTATAGATTTGAATTGAAACCATTCATAATAAGAGGAGGAAAATTTTCTCCCACGTCTAGTTTTCCTTGGGAAGGGAAAGGTGCATCTGGAAAGCGAAGATCTATTCTCTCCAACACCAAATTTTACCCTTTCCCAAATTTTTGTTGCAGAATGTTTCCACTCATCCTGAATCCATGTAGGCATAACAATATCACTCTCACCACCTCCTTCATCTCATTGCGTTCCACTTCCCCCTTGCCCCAATTCCCCATCTAATCCAAACTCTACCAAATTTATTTTACAAAAATTGAAACTGATTGCACCCAGTAATCTCTAATTTTTTCGTATCAGGAAAATCCAATAGAGGAATTCAATAACTCTCCATAAATTGAAAAGAAAACGAATGAAATCTTTGCTCGCTTGGTAACAAATCCCCCCTTTTTTAAAAATTGGGTGAACAAAAGTTTATATTTTCCCCATAACCTGAAATTCAGGCGAATTAAAGCATAAATCCTGAAATATATCAAATGGGAGGGTGAATTCGTTATCAGTAATTCCCATATCTGTAGAAATTGGGTGAATGGAAGTTGCGGTTGGAAATTTCATGGACGGAATTTATTTTTTTATCCCTTTCCCTCATAAAAACCTGGGCTAACCCTATCAGTGATTTTTTTTTTAAATAAATTAGGGGCTAATAATAAAATAATAAAAAAACCAATACAATACAAAAAATTTGCCCCAATCAAAATTCGGAACCCCTTAATTTCGCCCCTAAAATCATCTATGGTGCCCATATCATTGTCCAGAAAAGTACTTCAAGAGATCAAAATAGTAATATCATGCTTAGAGAATAAACATAATCACATTTATGATTCAAAACTCTTTTTCACTTCCAAGTCCCTGAGGGAAATATTACATTCCAAAAATTGAGAGCTTCAAGGTTTCCAATCTATTATGTATCAAGTAAATATTGGATCATAAACAAAGTATTTGTTTAAACTAAATCAAGAGTATAATGCCTCACTACAACATAATGGCCATCATGTCCTTCAGAAAGTACAAAATGACTTTCCATTAGTTCAAGTTCTTCTTTAGAGAGTTTGTTGGAAACTTGGTTTTGTTCTCTAAATATATCGGTGAAAGAGATGTCCTGGAAGTTTCCATCAATAAGTTTAAGTTGTACTGCAACGAAATATAAACCATTGTTATGAATCTGTGTTTGACCAGTCATACACTTTATAACCAACTAAGAATCACCAAATACCTCTAGGGTACTCATGCCCCTATCCAAGGAAAATTTTAGTAAATAAAAAAGTGTCATTACTTATCCCAAGTTGTTAGATCCTCTACCCATATTAGATTTGAAATGAAAAAAGTGTGTATCTAAAAGATAGTAAGTGAAACCAAGTCCAACATTCCTATTTTCACCCTAACAAGCTCCATCAAAATGTCCCCAAGGATGGGATTTTTCCACTTGTAATTCCTCTAATCTCCTAGGAACATGTTGTTTAGGAAACTCCTTGTAGTAAGGTATCAACCCCATCACTTGGGTTGAGACTCTAAAAGAGGGAATCTATATGTCTTCAAATAGAGAGGCATTCCTTGCAAGCCATATACCTCGTAGCACAAGGTAGGGAACTGCCCTAAGTACCTCTGATTCCTTTTGTGAGAACCAAGAGAAAAAACAAGCTTCAACATTAAGTCCACCCCATAGTGAGCTAAGACCAAGGTATTATTCCTCTTTCTAGACATGAATAGAGAAATCAAACTTTAGGAAAAGATGGGAGTTTGTTTCCTTTTGATTCTTACATAAAGGGCACCTGTTAGGCCCCATTTTACCCCTTCTTTGCAAATGATCTCAAGTCAAAACCTTATCTAATAGTTCAAACTACAGGAGAAATTCAGATTTGGTCACCTTCCATAGATATTTCCACCACCAACACACTTTTGGATCATCAATTGTAAACAAATATTGATACCCCATCTTCACTGAATCACAACCTCTAACCTTATTATACCTCCAGATAAGTTCATCGGGATTCTAACATGATATAATATGATCCCTATGTAGTTATATGACAAAGATCTCGGTCCATTACATCAAAAATTCACCATTCAACTCCAAATCCCCCGAGTTCAACCAACCTTGTCTCTATAAGGTTGCTTCCATAGGATTATTAATTAAATTAAGGGATGTTCTCTTAGTTTATCTTAGATGAAGAACCAAGTCCTCAAGTAGAAATATATTCCAATTAAAACCTATAATAGCATCCACTCCAATCTTCATTTGAGTATCATCACCCACCCATCAAGCCAGGTGAGATCCTATAAAAGAAAGGATGGATTCAAATCCTTCCATTGGTTGGACACATTCTAAATAGATTTGTATCATTTACTAATCCAATCTACCAGTGATTTTGGAGCTATATACTTCTGGAACAAGATCCTGCTCCAAAGGATATCCTTTATAAGGATTGACCATAAGGATTTTGTTGCCAAGAAGAGACCAAACAAGTGTATATTCTCAATCCCCCACACCCCCAATTCCTTAAGACTATCCTACTTTTTCCACCTCACCCAATGTGACCCTTTAAACTCATTGGAACCCTGCCAAATAAAATTATAGTAGAACTTCCTGATTTTCTCCAGTAAACCCTTTGGAATGTGAGCCAAAATATACTAGTAAATAGGTATGGCCTCTAGGACTGATTTGATTAGAACTAGCCTGCCCCTACGTGACAGACACTGATTTCACCATAGTTTTATTTTTTTCTTGACTTTATAAACCAACCACCACCAATCAGCCTTCCCATAACAATTTTGTTTGAGATTAAAACCTAAATATTTAATTCCCTCATTCAAATCATAGTGTTGGTATGGAAAATACCTACCAAATTCAATAACCTGCTCCTCACTCAAACTTGTATTAATCAGACAAGACTTTTCTCCATTAACCTCCATCCATGTGGCCATAGTAAATAAATGAAGACTATCCTGGACCTATAAACCTTCTACAGGACCCAAAAAATAATAACAGAACATCATCCACAAATAGCAAATGGGATAGAGCTTCCCTTCCTATCCAAATACCTTGTACGCATATCAACCTCCTAACCTCTAGAATAGATCTAGTATCTACTCAAACCTTCTACCACTAGAAGGAATAGGTAAGGTGACGAAGGGAATCCCTGTCGAAGCCCCCTGGAAGGCTTGAATATACTAGAAGCAACACCATTGATCAAGACTAAAAAAGTAGATGTAGTTACACAACACATTATCCAATTTAGAAAAAGTAATGTGAACCCAATATGTCATAGAAAAAGTTTCAAATACAACCAAGAGACCTTGTCATATGCCTTGGAGAGATGAATCTTAATATTGTTGTTGGCATACAAGATAATTTTATAGAATTTAACCCCTCTTGTGTTGTGTCAATAGCCTCATGAATTTTTCTCCCTTGGAGAAAACCAAACTGTTTAGTAGAAATATACTCAGATAGAAATGGCTTTAGTCAAAGTGATATTACTTTTACAACTATCTTATATAGACAATTGCAAAAGGAAATAGGTCGAAATCCATCAAAAGACTTTGGGAAATATTTCTTTAGTATCAATGCGATGAAGGTGGAATTTAAACTATTTTCCATTCTTCCAAAAGTTACTAACTCCTCCACCACTCGCAACAGTTCATCACCCAAGAACTCAAAGAATTCTAAATATAAATCCACCAGTCATCCATCATATCCATGTCTCTTGTATTTCCTAAAATATTATAGGATAGCAACAAGCTCCTCCTTATTCATGGGTTTTTACAAGTCCTCATTAAGCTCCTCGTTAACCATCCTTGGAAAATAAGAAATAGCTTTTAAAGTTTCAGTCAAATTCACCCTCTCTAGTTCCTTAAACAACCCTTCGAAAATATTGACCCCTAGTTATTCCAATCCTTCAAAACCTTTGATCCTCTTAGTTCCTCCTTGATATTACAACTCCCAAAAGGTATTTATCATTCGTCGATTATTAGAAAAGGAGTGAAAAAAAATTGTATTATTATCCCCAAATTCTATCCAAGTAGCTCGAGACTTAAGGCACCAGTGTTCCTCTTTATCCAGTAATAAATTTGTCAAATTTTCCTCAAGTTCCTTTAGTCTAACTATCATATCCTCTCTAGGATCTTCTTCACGAATTCATGTTTTCACCTCCTCCACATATCTTTCCATTTACACCAACTTGTTGTCTTGGGTTCAATATCTCTTCCTCACCCAAGCTGTTACTTCCTTCTTCACATTTTTTAAAGCTAGTAAAAATTGTTCACCAGTAGCAAGATCCAATGAGGGGTCAAAAACCTTCTAATTCTCCTTTACCAATTTGATGAAATCCTCCTCCTTCACTCACCCTGTATTAAACTTTAAAGGAGTACCAGGCCTGGCCTCGTCGAGGTCAAGATCAAGGAAAATAGGGAAGTGAGTTGAGCATATGTTTGAATTGATCCATGATCTATATTGAGGCACCTTCAATAATAAATGGTTATGTACCACAAATCTATCAAACCTTTTGAATATCCATTAACTCCCATTTATGTTGTTACTCCATGTAAGATTAAGTTTAATTGGTTTCACATCAATAAGGCCATAGGCTTCCAAAATATTATAAAAGATGTCCAATAGACAATCAATCCTCGCACTTTACCCCTAGCATTCTCTCCTATTTATGGTGAAATTCAAGTTCCTTAGGACAATAAGGTTATCAATCTTAATCCAATGAGAATTGAAAACCATGTCCCAACATAGTTGTCTTTCTTCATATTAACCATAAATGTTAACCACTGTAAATGTCAACCCTAGAATTTTACTACAAATTTCAATACACAAACCAGAGGAAAAGGAAAATGAATTTAATAGAGTCATATTATGATTCCACCCAGTTATCAAACCCCCCAATAGACCATCAGAATTGACAACAAAAAAATCACAACTGCAAAAAATCTTCCTCAAATAAAAGATCATTGTATCCCCCCTTCCCATAGTCTCATGAATCAGAATCATACATTAGAGGAAATTTCAACTCAAAAGTGTCATCCTAAGGAAAAATCAAGAAATTAATAAAATAATACCATGTAGACAATTTTTTAATATTCTTTTTAAATATATTTAGCAAAGAAACCCATGGTTATTTTACTTTTATCGAGGTTAAATTAAATATATATTTTATATTAAAATCAATTTTTTTTTGTTTGTTAATTTGTGCAGGACCTGCGATTAACCTGTGGCTTGAGAAACCGTGACTCAGGGGCATCTAAGCCGTCAAAATCACCCGGGGATCGCACCCAGCCTGAGCCACACCAACCCTTAACATGGTTGGATTTTTTGTCCCCGCAGGTTTCGAACCGGTGACTTTAACATCACGGAGTGGCTTAACAACACACTCCGTCACCGACTGTCCTACACCTCGGGGACTATATTAAAATCAATTTATGAACATCAATTTCGATGCAATGTTTTCTCCAAAATAAGGAAAGAATATTAAATACACAATACCATCTTAAAAGTTAATGGACCAACTGTCCAAGGTGTAAATTTCCCCAAAACAACTATTAAATATTATTTCACTCAATTTGGTTCATCGACCATTGACCAAGGGTGAATGTAATTGAATGTGAAGGGCCTCCTCTCAGTTATGTTTCCTCAACCATTGTTGACAAAAATGGGCACAAATTTCATTGAATTGGAAACCCTCCTATCAGGTATTCAATTTTTCCTCGAAGATCTCATACATTTATTTATGAAATTATTCCTTGGCCAAGCGGTGAATTTGATTGAATCTGAAGGGCATCCTCTCAATTCTAGTTCCTTAGCCTTTGTTGAAAAAAATGGGTGTGATCGGCATCAAATTGGAAAACTTCCTCTTAGATTTTCAATTTTTCCTCGAAGATCGCATGCATTTATTTTTCAAATTATTCCTTGGTTAAGAGGAAAATGTGTTTCAATATGAAGGGCCTCCCCTCAAATCTAGTTCATTGGCCATTGTTTACAAAAATTGGTGTGAATTCCATTGAATTTGAAACCTTCCTCTCAAGTCATCAAATTTTTCTCAAATATCTCATGCAATTATTTCTCAAATACCACCAAATGTAGATTGAAGGCATTGGTTTGAGTAATTTTTCACCAAAATATGGCCAATGGAAAAAAAGATTTGGAATTGAGTCTTAGTGTTTTGTGGTAAATTCTCCCAAACAATTTGTGGGTTTGACTAGATATCTATAAAATTCCATCAAAGACAAGGCATGTTTCTTCTAATAGGTATGTTGTTTTTCATGGTAAATTCTCTCAAAAAATTCGAAGGTTCGACTGACTATCTCTAAAATTCCATCTAACATTGGGAATGTTTCTTTTGATATGTATGTTCGTTCCTCTTGAGGCCTGCATTGCTTATTTTGGTTCACTGTTTACACTGGTTGTTTGTTCTTTTCAGGAAATAATTATATTTCGTCTTGGATGGGCATGTTGTCAAATCCTTGGACTTAGTAGAGTCTTTTGATATAATTAGGGAAGACAAAGAGAAAACAAAGCCGAACAAATATTGCTCATCTACTTTATCATCCAAGGAACCTCTTTAATGCCATGATTTCACTTGTTGTGACCATCTTGTTAATTTGTGATTATGGTTGATTGGTTGGATTTTTTTGATGATCATAGTATGGGCCTATTTATGATCCTACTTTCCCTCAACCTGGAGTCTATGGGTTGCTTGTATTTGTATGTGTAAAATTATGCTTGTCCTAGACTTAGAGCAATTTGAACTTGCAAAATTTGGGCTTTTTAAGTTTGAATTTGGGCTAGAATTTCTTAGGATTATTACCTATTTTATCATGGTTAGGCCTTTATAATAGGTAGCACATACACTCCCAATTATTATTCATCATTCTTTATCACTTGCTAGTAATTTTGTAAATTTTGGGTAGTGGCTTAAACCTACAAGACAAAATAGCTCCAAGCAATTTTGTAGATATGTTAACTTCCTTTCCTTATTGTTGTGCATGCTATTAGCTAATATTATGGTTGGGTTACCCTTTTTACCATGTTTGGTAATGATATATAGAGTAAATCCTTAGGTTATTTCTTTTTCTTAAAACAAGAACGTCATTATTTTTGTATTAAAAAAGGAGCTGCAGCATAGGATGAATCAACAAATATTTACATAGATTTCAAAAAATAAGGTCGACTGGCTAAAACAAAGAGTTCTTGCTTTGGACTTTCAAAAATATCTACTTTCACATGAAGTAACATAGTCTGAATCAACATATATTTACATAGATTTCAAAAAACAAGGTCGGATGGCTAAAAAGAGAGAGTTGTTTCTCTAACCCAAAAATATCTACTTTCTCATGAAGCAACATAGGTTGTATCAACATAGATTTACATAGATTTCAAAAAAGAAGGTGGATTGGCTAAAAAAGAGAGTTCTTGCTCTATCCTTTCAAACATATCTACTTTCTCATGAAGCAGCATAGGCTGAATCAACAAAGATTTACTTAGATTTCATAAAATAAGGTTGACTAGATAAAAAGGGAGAGTTCTTGCTTTGGCCTTTCAAAACACTCTACTTTATCATGCAAAAGAGTATCCTTATATGATGTATATATTTGTACATGCATACGAGTGTAGAAGAAATATTCATTTGAAAAGCATAAAAAAATAATTAATTTAAATTAAGAGTTTTGTCCACTATCCATGCTTGTTCGAATTCCTGGAGTTGCTCAAAATGGGGCTGAGGATTTTGATCCACTTCCTGCAGTACCATGGAGCCCTGTGAAGAGACAAGGGGCTGAGGAATTGAGAATTGTTGCATCAAGACCTAGATAAATTATTTTTCTCCTACTTGAATGAGCATATTTGTCTCACCTGCTTGTTCATTGATTTGATAATGATGGTTGTTTCCTTTTCATGCCTCTGGTCTCATGCCTCCATTTTAGATTCAAGTTGACCAAGTTTCCCTTTCCGGGCTTCCAATTCATATGGTTTTGTTCCCATTGTTTCCTTGATTACCCTGGATTCACAAGTTGTGCACTGGCATGGCGCTTTGTTGTGTCTTCACATTGTCTTATTGAATTCATTGTGGAAAAGACAATCATTGTTGCCTTCATATTGTTGGTTGGGAATCTTATTCAAGGTGGTGAGAGCAGAGGAATATTGTATTGAATGGAGGATGGAGCCTGAGGATCATTCTTATGATGATTAACCTAGAGAAGCAATGTGGCTCATGCCTTTCCATGTTGTTCCACATGACGAATAGTTGTGTGAACTGGTATGACCATGTGCCTATGGTACATTCCCACATTCCATATATAGAAAATATGACTAGGAAATAAATGGAAACATGAGTGAAGTGACATGGGAAGATCCAGGTGGGGCGTCTAATTGATTGACGGTAGCTATGAAGTGTCATGTGTCCAATTGTTGACATCTTATTTCCTAACGTGGTGAAGGATGTCATATCACCACATTTTATTTGAGCTTGCATTTGATGTCATATTTTTTAATTCCATTGATGACTAATTATGAGACCCCGAATACAATAATGTCATTGTTTTGAATTTCCCCTTTTATTTTTAATCACAATCCTTGGGTTGCCATATTATTTGATTATCTAGTTTTGATTATTGAGTTTTTTTTCACTACTCACTCAGTACTAATCAATTTCTTTGGAAACTTGTTTGTCTTCAGTTATATATTCAGATGCAATCTTGTGAAGCCTTGCATTTATTTATATACATTTAGTGTATGTTTTTTCTAGGTTGAGTTTTGAAATTATGTTGTAATAAATATTGTTATGTGGGATTGATTTTTCTTAGGCCTATATGGTTATGAAATAATTGATTTATCATCTGATTGTTCATTTCCTTTGGTTATTATTTCAAGTTGTTTTTTTTGGCAATAATCTCATGTTATTATTGCAAAGATTGTTGTTGGATTTTAAAGTTGGTTATATTGTATCTTTTACAAGGAACCTAATGGTTTTGTTTTGAAGGAAAATTGCGTAGAAATCTTTACAAATTCTAGGTCAGCAAAATTGTGTGATTTTCATTAAGTTTTAATTGGTTTATGGTGAGCTTGTAGCAAGTTGTATTCTTGGATGTACAAGTTTAGTTGGTTATTTTAGTTGATTGGGAATATAGAAATTATGGTTTTAACCTTGATAGTGAGAAAATTACCCTTGCCTCAAACTCGATTTACTATTTTTCCTTTCCCTTAACTTATTGACGCATGAAGGCTTGTTTTGTCTTAATTTGTGGTTGGTAACCCAACTTTATTGATTATTCTCCATGCATAATTTCCAACTTTATTGATTATTCTCCATGCATAATTTCATTTAAGCACATGTCTTGTTGAGTAATTTTCATGGATAGGATCTTTAGTTGTGATTGTATGGATTATGATATTTTTGGGAATAGGTTATTCTTAGGGAAAATAAGAGGAGGCCCAAATATAAACACTTGGATAGGTGGTCGAAGAAAGAAGATTATATTTTTTTGTACATTTTGATGTTTATTTTGAAGAGTTTGAGAAACTTGTATACGCATGTTATTTATGTATGGGATATCAACACTATAAACAAACTCCCATTGTTTCCCTTTCCTTTTAATTTGTGACCTCATCCTAGCATATAACAAGTAAATAATGATACCCATGTTATTACACCATATTTGAAACCCTCTTGGCAGTTTGATCTAGTTGCATAAATTTATGGTTGTGGGAAAATTGTTGATAATATACTTATCGGTTTGAGGGATGTAGTTGATTCTTCATCCCTACTTTCCTCTACTTCACATAAGTGTTCCCTTGATGTAGTTATTTATGTAATTTCTCTAGTACTTGATCACCTTAAAAAACCTATTGATGGTTCATCCCTACTTCCTTAAGGGTCTCCAAAAGTCATTTTTGGAAATCCCCCCACTATTCTTACTATTGTTAATAACACGGATACTCCTAGAAAGGGCCACATTGATAATTCTAGGCATTGTCACCCTTGTTTCCATTTTGTATCAACCTTTTCAAGGCATGCAGATATGTACCTTTAAAGGATCCATATGGGAATGTTGGAAGATATGCCCAAGATTAGAGTATATGTAGAATTATACATATAGTTTGATAGCCTACATAGGTCGGTGAGAAAATATTTGAATGGAACATTGGAGGATGTGGTGCATAGATCTCAAGTGGATAAAAAGGTGAATAAAGTGTTGAAATCAATTTTGAATGCACTTATTGGGGATCAAAAATAGGACCTCTATATCCATCGATGCAGATACATGCACCAAAATGATACAAATCTTAAAGAACACCAAAAAAAAAGAAACATGATGGGAAAAATATTATTCTTCAATTTCATTAGAGATACAAAAAGGATACACTTCAATTTCAACAACTAAATAGAAAAATAAACAAGCCCGGGCTAGAAGGATATTTTTAAGAATGTTTGTTGTTGTAAGATTGTTTTCTTATATTCTATTGATTGGTTTTTAATTTATGTTGTATTCAGATGAAAACATAGAATATTAGTTGGATGTACCATATTCTACAAGATGCCTTATAGCTTTGAGGTATGCTTCAATATATAAAAAAAGTTGGTTTTTCCTTAAAAGATCTCCCAAACTATTCTGAACTGAAACTTTGATTTTCTCATTTTGGTATTTTCCAAACATTTTGATTTTCATAATATTGGTTGTTTCTAGGACTCTCCAACACATACATATGTTGTAAGAAACTATCACCATGTTACCCACATAAATTTAAGTAATGATATGGTGTCAATCCATAAACAAAATAAAAAATTGGTCCCTAACATTGACTACAATGCATTAAGGGAAAATGGAGCTAAAAAATTGGATCTTTGGGTAAAAGGAGAACTCTATCCACTTGACCATGTGGCCAACTCTCATCCTAATTTCAAAAAAATAATATGATTATGCCGATTTGTATGCTAGGGGGAATAGTGCTCTTTTAGGATACTATAAAAACTTGGAGTGTAACCACATTTCTCTTGAACAAAAAATTCAAGATATTAATATCAAACTACAGTAGCTCGATCACTAAAATATGATTCAATATTGTGAAAACGTGATATTGAACCAAACAATAGAAATTTTGAATCAAATACATGTGGAAAAACTACTTCAAGACAAATCCAACTCATCAAAATAAATTGAGAAGTTGAAAACGGATATCTCTCATCTCCAAAATAGACTCTCTATGATAAAGAAAACTTCAATGGGTTTGAGTTTCAAATCAAAAGATATGAAACCATTATCATGTTTGGAAAAGAGGGGAGGTACCTTTAGAAAAAAAGTGTTTGGGCTAAAGATGATATTAGATCCAACTTGCACTGCTTCTGTGGATTTGTGCAAAATTATGTTTAAGAAAAGAGACATTAAAACAATGCTCAAAGACCCAAAATTTGATGATTTGAGGAAAGAAGTAGTTAACCAATTAATTGAAAACTTTAAAATTGATGTAAAGGATGTTCAAGGAGTTTGTGATGATAGAGGGATCGGTAAGGAAGCATATGAAATCTTTTTAAAATTCTAAGACAGAGAATATTGAATGGTGGCATTAAGAAGATTTTGGATCCTCACCCTTTTCATGTGAAGAAAGGGTGTGCACTATGAAACACAAAAAAAATTGATTCATTGGGGGATGCATATCAATAAGAAGTAGTGTATGAAGTTGCAAGTGATATTAAAAAGAAAGTATGAAGTGAAATTATTCCATTAGTTAAAAAAAATAACTTGCGGTATGACTTAGAACGGGTATTACAGTTGATGGTGAGGTACTACGACATGTCTATTGAGGAGACATGTGGGAACTCAGTTGATTGTCGTCCTAAAATTGGATGAGATGGAGTTAGTCAACAATGAAAAATATGAAAGAGTTTCAATCACATTAATGAATCGTGCATTAGATCCATTCCTTGATAAGACAAGTGATAAATATTTTCAAGTTCAATCTGAACATCACCGTTTTTAGTTGGGAATTTTTCATGTCAACAAGGAGTCTCATGAGTCCTTGAAATTTGTTTTCAGAAAAACATATTTACCATTAATTATGTATTCACATTCTACATGGGAAAAATTATGTGTGGAACGATATGGATCATTTTTATTGGAATGGAATCTTGCAACTGATTCAAAAACTCTCAAGTGTATGTACAACATTTCTCATGGTGCAAATGCAATGTACGATTGCTTATATTGCATGAAAATAAAACAAAAAGATTGAAGTTAGAATAGTGGTATCTTGAGTTGTCCTCAAGACCTTCCTTCCGACCATGATCAACTTGATCCAAATTTATATGAAGTTCTTCCTATACCTTTGATTCTAAGGGTGCACATTTGCACTTTGCATGCATTTGTGAGAATTGTTGATAATATGGTGTATTTATCTATTTTGGTTGCTTGGAAAAAAATCCCAACAGAAGAAAGTAAAAAGTCAATTGAGGCAATTGAACAAGTTCTTTCAAAAGCAGGTTTTCATGGTGGCAATGTTAAAATTGAAAAAAAATATTAAGAGTTCAGGTACAAGAGGTAATACACCAACAAATCCATCAATGTCAAGTGTCAATGCACATCATTTTATTGAAAATAAATGTGGACATGGATGTTTGGAATTTTATGTAGAATTGATTGATGTAGAAGATGATTGCACTAGTGGAGGTTGTGAATCAACTAGAAAGAAGAAGCATGCTTGGAGGTCACTTTCATGTTTATTTTTGTTGATGGATAAGGAGAAATTCATTCAAGGTGATGCAACAACCTTTCAAATTTTTTTTACAGACTTCATAAGAGTCATAAAAGAATCCTGGGGAGAGAACCATAAGACACATTATATGGTATGCATATTAATTTTCATCCCACTAGTACTTTCCTTTGTACTTATTTTTACTTTACAAACTTTTATCGTAAATTAACATCATTTGATACATTTGTTTGGTATTATAAGATAGATTGAACTATGTATGTTTGCAACATCAATTATTTGCACACAGGCCATGGTTTGCAGAAAAATATGGAAGCTTGGCCATTTGGGGTACACAAGTGTTGGTAAATGATTAACAAGGAGTATGCTTGTCTTTGATGGCAAGTACAACAGAGGATATGGCAGGATAAGAAAACGGGCGCAACAAAGCTCAAGAGGAATAGCTCAGGGGAAACAACGGTGAGGAAAATGTGCGCAGCAGCTCAGGAGAAAGAGCGTTGAGGAAAATGTATGCAACAAGGCTCAAGATACAGGAGTTCACAGAGGATAAGGAAGACAGAGATCCACAGCTGTTGGATCTCATTCAGAGATCCCGTCAGCCGTCAGATCGGCCAGAAGTTGCGAGGGAGATAAACCATCGGGAAAAGCCAAGGTGAAATCCCGACCGAACGAGGGCCATCAGATCGGAATATAGATCAGAAGAGCACACTAAAGAGGAGGATAGGTCTCATCCGTCAGATCGGAGCGCAGGGTCCGACCACCGTTGGATCAATGAGCAAAGGTTTGGCTAGGTAATGAGGATAACGGTCATATGGACCAGGAGCGTAGTCATCGGAGTTTCTAGGATCGCGAGTTGGATATGTCAAAGTTCATTGACATCACAAACCCCGAAATCGCGATGAGTGAAATCCTCACTGAACCTGACCATCGACTCGACCCACGTCAACAGACCACGTCAGCTAAGCGACATGTGGCACAACCAGGTAGTGACAAGTGTCAGACTGATTCAACATTTCAGGCACATGTGGGTAACGAATCAAAGTGACACATGGCAGTATTTAACACATGTCAAACCACGTGTGACGTCAGCAGAGGCATCAACGATCGAGACTAAGAAATGTCAAATTCACTTGACAACGAAAACCCCGAAATCGCGATATGCGATTTCGCTATTTGATCGCAGCCGTTA
>ML791286.1:14032-37197 GCA_009831015.1 Picea engelmannii | reverse complement strand
AAACCTGTGGGTACACCTATGGTAACTGGATGTAAATTAAGCAAGGATGATGATTCACCTGATGTTGATCAAAGCTCATATCGATCAATGATAGGAAGCATGTTGTACATCACATCATCTCGCCCAGACATAATGCATGTTGTCGGAATGGTAGGAAGATATCAGGCTGCACCTAAACAAAGTCATTTGCAAGCTGTCAAAAGGATATTCAGGTACTTAAAAGAAACAATGACTTATGTTCTGTGGTATCCCAGAAATCAAGGTCTTCAATTGACTGCTTATTCAGATGCAGATTGGGCAAATTGTGTTGATGAGAGAAAAAGCACCAGTGGAGGAGCATTCTTCTTGGGTAACTCCTTAGTAGCCTGGCTTAGTAAAAAGCAAGGTTCCATCTCTCTATCAACCACAGAGGAAGAGTACATTGTTGCTGCCACCTGTTGCACACAGGTATTATGGATGATTCAAACACTTGCAGACTTAGAGGTAAAATATACTGCACCGATCCCAATTCATTGTGATAACATGAGTGCCATCAGTGTGTCTAAAAATCCTGTCTTCCATTCCAAGACGAAACATATTCCCATAAAATATCATTTTCTGAGAGAACAGGTCACCAATCAGATGGTTTAGGTCCAATACATTCCCACTACAGAACAAATTGCAGACATCTTTACTAAGCCCCTAGCCAAGACACCGTTTGAATATCTTAGACAAAAGCTGGGTGTCATTTCGTTTCACACCTAAAAGAGTCCATCTTGTTAGGGGGAGATTTGTATTGTTTGATTATCTAATTCCTCCCAAATTTACTGCAACAGCTCAGGGGGAGCATGTCTCTTATTTGACATTGATGTCAAAGGGGGAGAAAAGAATTCGGGTGCAGTAGTTGCCATTAATGCCAAAGGGGGAGATTGTTGGTAAATGATTAACAAGGAGTATGCTTTTCATTGATGGCAAGTACAACATAGGAGATGGCAGGATAAGAAAATGGGCGTAGCAAAGCTCAAGAGGAATAGCTCAGGAGAAACAACGGTGAGGAAAATGTGCGCAGCAGCTCAGGAGAAAGAGCGTTGAGGAAAATGCACGCAGCAAGGCTCAAGATACAGAAGTTCGCAGAGGAGAAGGAAGACAGAGATCCACAGCCGTTGGATCTCATTCAGAAATCCCGTCAACCGTCAGATCGGGCAGAAGCTGCGAGGGAGATAAACCATCGGGAAAAGCCAAGGTGAAATCCCGACCGAACGAGGGCCGTCAGATCGGAATATAGATCAGAAGAGCGCACTAAAGAGGAGGACAGGTCTCAGCCGTCAGATCGGAGCGCAGGGTCCGACCACCATTGGATCAATGAGCAAAGGTTTGGCTACGGTCATGAGGATAACGGTCATATGGACCAGGAGCGTAGTCATCGGAGTTTCGAGGATCGTGAGTTGGATATGTCAAAGTTGATTGAAATCACAAACCTTGAAATCGCGATGAGTGAAATCTCGACTGAACCTGACCATCGACTCGACCCACGTCAACAGAACACGTCAGCTAAGCGACACGTAACACAACCAGGTAGTGACAAGTGTCAGACTGATTCAACATTTCAGGCACATGTGGGTAACGAATCAAAGTGACACGTGGCAGTATTTAACACATGTCAAACCACGTGTGACGTCAGCAGAGGCATCAAAGATCGGGACTAAGAAATGTCAAATTCAGTTGACAACGAAAACCCCGAAATCGCGATATGCGATTTCGCAATTTGATCACAGTCGTTAAATCAAGCAGAGATCAGGACTGCCCATGTGTAGAGGAAGCGTGGTAGCGATCGGGCGCCATCGGGAGAAGATCGACAGAAGGCTTCATCATAGTTTCGGGCATCGGGATTTCAATATGCAAAGAACACAATGCAACGAAAACCCCGATTTCGCGATATGCGAAATCACGATTGAATCTAGACTGTGAGATTCAGAAAATATCAGGACCGTTGATCTGACCTCCCATCGGAGTTTCGGGGATCTCAATTTGGAAGTGACAAGAACTTGGAACATTAGAAATGCCGAAATCGCGATATGCGATATTGCGCTTCAATCATAGCCGTCAAGTCAAGCTCAGATCTAGACCGTTGATCTTATACCATATCGGAGTTTTGTGAATCGGGATATGGTAAGGATTGAAACATGAATTGAGAAATCGCGGTATGAGAAGTCACGATGGATTTGCAGCCGCTAGATCAAGTAATGATCTGAACCGTTGACCTGATTTCCTTATGGAAGTTCGCAGATCGGAATTTGGAGATGACAGGAACATTCAACATAAGGAATTACAAATTCGCGATATGCGAAATCGCGAAAGCACCTTTCACAATAAAACCTTGGTCACAACCCTTGGTCACAGGAAGAGAAGGAGTCAAGAATAAAGTTCACCCAGGAGGGCTGAAGCGCATCGCGAATCGGGAAATCGCGAATCCCGTGGACATAAACATTATGTCATCGAAAGTGCCAAAATTGCGATATATGAAATCCCGATTTGATCTGAACCGTTGGATCAAGAAATGATCGGAGGGATACTGAGGCACGACACAGTGAGACTGCCAGAAACCATTGATGACGTCTGCCAGAGAAGTCGAAGAAGACCGTTGTGTAATCACCAGAGAAGTTGAAGAGTCATGATGATGATCAGATAGAGCACTCAAGAGGTGGAGGATAAGGACACAGAGTCTTCATGAAGAGGCATGGAAAACATTGCATGCACAAGGTGCACATACGCTATAAATACACGGTACAGAAAAGAGATGAGGGTGTTGTTGTTGTTGGATTTTGTGGTTGCTATTGAAGGTTGTTGTGGTGATTCATGTGTGAAGAAGAATCAGAGTGCATCAGCTGAATGATCTGAGCAGAAAGGTAATAAGGTGGACAGAGCAACGAAGTGGAGCAGAACAGTGATAAGTCAGTACGCCATCATTGAACATCATATTACTGTAATAAATTCAGTAGCAAAGAGTTATATTTCAGGGTGGTTGGGAAGTGCTAGGGAGGACTGTTGTCCTCAGAGGTTCAGGTGGGTGCTTGAACACCGGGAGTTGGTGCTTCCTTCTAGTGGGTGCTAGAGAAAACAGAGGGTTGGAGCTCTCAGCAAGTTGCAACTTGCAAAACTGAGGTTGTAGCCTCATTATGGGTCGGTGCTCATATGTATGATACTGTAAAGATTGTAACCATTACTTATCATATAAAAGAAAAGAGGTTTTTATCCTGCATGGGTTTCCTCGGGAAATATCTGTCTCTATGTTTCTCATATATGTGAATGATGTTGAAAGTGCCATTGTTTATTTCCCTGTATTATTGTGATTATCATTCAGAGTCTCTACTAAAAGTTTAAAAGAACCCTAATTGTTTAAGCACGGAAACAACTGATTCACCCCCCCCCCCTCTGAGTTGTCCAACAACAAGGTATGGAGAAATCACATAAACTAGCTCATACCATTTACCATACAGAAAGGAGGGGGTTCCAATATTTTAGATGTTCTTTTGCAAATGGGTCAAGCATTTTATGGGAGTAAAATGGTTGGATTTAAGAGCAAACACCAACTTCTAGAAACAATTGAACTTCGTAGAGTGATATGACAAGCAAAGCTAAGTATAAAATGTAGGAGATCTGATGTTTCTAAAGGTGGAGTTGGGACAAGTGCAAGGTATGCAATATGTATGTTAACTTTTCTACCTTTTCCATTTCATTTATTTATTGTTTTTAAAGGCTCATTATCGCTATTTTTTGTAGATGTGACCGACCTTCCGCAAATCATTCAATTTTCCTATAAGTGTATTCTCTTCCAAATAATTATGGAAGTTTTAAAGTTTATCTGTTTCGTGAAGCTTATATTTTTGTGTGTCAAATAATTTCCTAAGGATAGCTAGAAAAATACACTCTTTTGTATCAAAACTAACCTAGCTGTGCAATCATGTGGCGCGGGTCTAGAATTATGGAGGATCACACATATTGGTATTTATCAGCACATATTTTATGGTTTACATTGCAACAAATCCACTGTTATGAGTGAGCATGATTCCACACATAGCGGTAACTAACATACCCCAAAGTGAGGGAAAGGAAACGTCGAAGTGAATAAGAGTGGTTATGTTGTTCAAAGATCGGGGTATTTTGTTTTTGGATGGAATATGATATCGATAGTCCAAATTGCATGAGATGGTCATCACCTCAACAATTTGTAGTCATTTATGAGATGTTACCTAGTCCATCATTTGTGGAATATGAAGGTCGTCGATGGTTTCACCTAGTTTAGGATGTCTACACAATATTGTACTCATTAGTCCCATAAAAAATTTTGTGGTGACTCTTTTGCAGATTAATAAAATTGTCTTATCTTATCTTATATTATCTCTTATATGGTATTGTGTTATCGAGACTTTCACCTAGTCATGGATGTGTGATCACAAAGCAAGATTTGGAAGCAGGGTATGGTGATGATCTGATAATTTATATTGCAGAAAATCACCAGTTCTTAGTTAACGTGAGTCATGAATATAATTGTTATTTAATTTTGGTTCATGTATTCGCATAGTGGAAACCACTACATCGACGTGGTGGATTCTTGTTTAGCGTGCATCATTGAGGTGTTAAATTATTACCACTTATGTAATTATTTGTGCTACTAAAAGTAAAACCAGTCAAATTCAAAGGTGGTTTAGTATGGTTAGTGCACTATGACATAATGAAAGATGGTCCCAGGAAATGAACTATAAAATGAGGTGTTTCCAAGTGAAGTGATTAAGTGTGCTATGATTTCATGAAATATGCTCCCCCTAAAAATGAAATATCAAATGAGGTGTTTCCAAGTGGATTGATTAAGTGCACTATGACGACATGAAAGTTGGGCCTCGAAAATGAAATATATGAGGTGTTTTCTATTATCCCCCCATGCCTAGGGAAAACTAGAGGAGATCATGTCTCATGGCCCATAATGGAGAACATGATATTGACCATGCTGATGATCATCATGTCCATAGATGGTAACCCAGTATCCCCTCTCATTCACCTTTACAACTACAGGTCTACCAAGGTTCATCACATCCAAGCAACCAAGTGTATGGGAGATGGTAAGCCAACATCACCATGAGGTATGTTAGTCTTTGTTTCATGCAAATTGTTGTTCTTAATTTGTTGGGAATGTGGATGAGGATATTTGGTTGAAGTTGTATAATTGATCATTAGCTTGGGAAATTGTGTCAATTGCCTTGTTTCACCTTAATGGTCAACTTCTATGCCCTAGTCCCATGTTGTCAATGCCCAAGGAAAATGGGTACTACATTAGGGGCCTCGCAAGGGTAACATTTTGTTCCCCACCATACTTAACACTTTCCATCATGGATCCTCTCATAGTGTATCAAACTTTGGTAATGGGTCATGGTCCATTCTCTCATGAGAAGAAGGGGTTGAAGGCCTAAAGATCGATGCAACTGCTCTATAATAATAATAATGATGATAATAATGATAATAATAATAATAATAATAATAATAATATAATTTTAGCCCTCGGGGGGAAGCTCAATTGGAAATTTTCGTGATATGAGATGTTATGTTCGATGAGGTTCCAATTTCAAATCCCCGTGACTTACCTTTTCCTGCGGAAGGGGCATATGTATGGCACCTGGAGGTTATAGTGGTAGCGGTCGGAATCGACCTCGTGTCACGCGATTACGAGACCGCCCAGTTGTTGATTCCGCTAGATACAAAAAATAATAATAATCTAATTTTAAGGTCACATCCAAGAAAGACACAAAATTGATGTATGAGACCCCCTTATTTGTGAGACAAGGACCCCCTTCGCCCAATGATTTGACTGGTAAATTCTACGTAGGTACACATACCCTACCCCACTCTAGATTTGAATTTGTGACCTCTTAATAGGAAACACATGTTCTTAACCATTAGTCTCACTCAGGTTGTATGTTATTGCTAAATTATAAATTCCACCATAAAATCCTCAGGCCATCTTGAGCTCTACCCCCTCTAATGGTAATCTCCCATGTCTGGATGCAAATGAATGAACCAAATTATAAAGGATAATAGACTAGTAAACAAATGAAGGAATGAAGCTTGAAACCTTATAAAGGGGACTTGCAAATGAAAATTGGGTATCAAAAGGAAAAATAAGGGGTTCAGAATGAAAAAAGTATTGAGGAAAGGGTATCTCAAGCAAGCAAGTTCTCCCTCTAAAAAGGAACTCATAGAAATGGATTTAATGACACCATAAGCCATGAATTAATCCCTAAAACTATATCACTTTAACACTTAATCTTGAATGGTTTCTTTCTTTCCTACTTCCCTCGGGACCTATCCCTCTACCTAGGTATTTTATTTCCTATCTAGGTGGCACACCTAATAGGGTTGGATGAAGGCCCTCCCATACTTGAACTTTCCAAATCACATGGGATCCTGGGATGGTGTGATTATTGAAGGGGATACTGAGGAGAATTGTTTACATGGCCTATATCTTAAGTTACAACTTACTTTGCATGCTTTAAGGACTAATGTTTCTTGTGAACCTTGTCTAACCTTGTCTTATACTTTTCTTTGTTTTGGATGGCCCTGACATGGTTTTTTGAGGGACGCCATAGGCTTGTGCCCATGATTTTGTGCCTTTCATTACATGACCTTGACACATGTGATGCAGAGAAGTGTCTCATCCAATGATGCACTAGCCTTGGACATCAACTCTCACATCCTTAGAACCTTTGATGATGGATAGATGGGCTTGGTATGAGAATATTTAGTCATGATGGCACATATATGAGTTGGAATCCCATGAGATGGGAAAATTACCCCACATATTATTTATCCATAGGATCAAGGACGTTGCAGTAGTAGACAATCAAACACTATGTAGAGACGAGATGCAATTACCTCCATCTTGGATGCAACACCTAGATCTTGGACATTGGCCCTATTTTGATGATGATGTCATCTTTTAGGGTTTGATGGAACTAGGGTTTGATGGACACTTGGGTTGTTGATGATGATTGGCATGTCTTTGAGGGAGGAGAGACATCATTTTCTCCCACCTCTCTGGATTGGTTCCACATGGATTTTGGAGGCCTCCTCCTTGCCCGAGGGCTTGACGTCTCACACATGTGGCTATTATTGATGTATATTTTTCATTTATCATTTGTAAGTAGATAATTAGGGGTCTACCCCACTTGAATCAATGTTATTTTATGTTATGTGGACAAATATTCTAGGCTGGCCTCATATAAGAAGGACATCGCTAGCTTTCTATTTTTCATAATCGTTCCTCACCATCTGTGGGGTAACACTTCTATTGATTATCTATTTCATCCTTATTGATATTTCTCTCTCATGCACTATGCTTGAAAATGGTCTCTTGTGGATGATTTGCTAATTTTGGATGGATATTTATGCAATTAGGGTTAAATGCTCTTGGTTTCTTGTATGAAGTAAGTAATTTTCTGCAATTCTACGGTATGTTGTTGATGTAAATGGTGAAACTGCTAATTTTTTTGCAAGAAGTATTGTTTTATTGAAACCATAAGAGAGGAACATAAGTACTTCTTCCTCTCAGAAAGTTTTACTTGTCCAAAATTTGTGAATTTTCCTTGCTAGCATTATAACCCTAAATCCCTAGGTTTATGTGATTTCTGATCCAATTGTTGATGTAATGCCAATTATTCATGTTCTCTCTTTTCTCTTAGCCTTTGTTTGGAAATATGATGTAAGTTTTTGATAAAAAGTATCCCCTTTTTTACTTTTTCAAGTTTTTGGATTGTTGTCATTGATCCAATTTTTGTATAACTCTTTACATTTTTTGTGACAAAAGTTCTATCCTTGCTCCATCTGATAAATTGGTCGTGTTCCCATTCATCCATATCCCATTCAATAATTGGATGGAGTCTCTCACTCATATCTATCATAGAGGTTAAAAAATTGTAGTGTAGTTGCTTACTCGTCTCCTTTTGGCAGTGGAAATAGCTACTCCACTGTCGGAGAATGCCACATTGATTGATTTGGCTAAAGTTTTATCACTTTAGAATTTTATCCCTAGATAATTGATATTTGATCTAAGTGAAACTACAAGAAGGGAGAAACAATATCTAGGGCCCAAAAGTGATTGCACCCTAGACATCCTTATCCTCAAAGTCTAAATCCTAAGGCCCAAATGTGCTTGCACCTTAGGGTTTGGAATCTACCTCTTGGTTTGAATTAAATCAACCTTAAATATTGGAAGCATTTGAGACTCCATAGCCCTAGAATGTTAAAGGAATTAATCTATAAGTAAATCTTGTGGTGAAAGTAATTGATAAAACCCTTTTTTTTCCAAATCTCTAAAGTGTTCTACTAACTTTACTAACTCTAACCATAGAAAAATTGAAATATTTCTTCTTGTTGTTATAAAATTTTGCTACATCTATATAAAACTACATTTATTTGTTACATACACTCATATAAACGTGGATTAACTTGTTCAGAATTTATCTCTAACGATTGGATAAATTTATGCTTGATGAATGCTTACTTTTTATGCTAAATTGCTACATTTTTAGCACTTGATATTGTTTTTGTTTCAAAATACTTATTGTTGTCATAAGACTGGTTTAATGTTTTGATTTGAAACAACCAAGTGAATTTTAACATGTCTAGTGTTTAGAGAGGTCATTTTTTCATTCTTTAGCTTGGTAATTGTATATATATGTTGCAAATTGTTTTTTGTTCCAGGAAGGTACAACAATCACCTTACAATATCTTTCTCCTTCCTATACCTAGACCAACTAACCAGTGATAAAGATAGGGGGCAATAGGCTTAGATATTAAACTTGATATTTGATCCCTTGAGGTAATCACCAAGGAAGCCTTCCTTTTAGTGGAACTCCTCCATCACTAAAACAAGGGAAGATCCTACTTAGGTGACAGTGGTAGTTTCTTTCGTAGTTATACAATATTTGGGGATCTTGTGGTGGGCTTTGCACAAGTGCAAATCTTACGATAACATATTGGTGTCATTGTTGATGGGGATTGATTCATTCTCCTCATGACATGTCTTTGGTAAACTTATCTCGAAGCCCTTATCTTATAAGATTACTTGGAGACTCCACTGAGGGTTGAATCCCTTGCCTACCTTTGATTATCAAAAGGAGATCATCTAGTGACTCCACTGATATATTTTGAGGTTTCAACCCATTCTTTCCCTTGTAAGGTTACATACTCTCAATTAATTGAACTATGACACCATGGGATTATCATGAAACATATCCTTCTATTTATTTTGAGAGTTCTCGGATACCCAAATGGGTTTGATATGAGATGGTTGGAAGACTATCCAAAATTTGAGGGTTTGGTCGTCATTCATATTGTAGAGTTCCTTAAGTACCTATGGGAAGTAAGAATGCATCATGAGGATATACAAATAGAATTATTTATATATTCCCTTCCCTTAGAATTACTAAATTGGGTCAAGTATTGTTGCAAGCCAAAGGGCATATCTTCTCTCATAGATCTCTTTAGCAGATTTATTGAGTATTTCCACACACTTTTTTAGAAATATGAAGATGTTCTTCAATATCTTACAGAATTCCTTGAGGAGGAAGGGTTCACCACTGACATTCTATAATATATCAGGAAAGTGCACCACAATAAAGCCAATGATGA
Source organism: Picea engelmannii (assembly GCA_009831015.1). Lineage (NCBI taxonomy): Eukaryota > Viridiplantae > Streptophyta > Pinopsida > Pinales > Pinaceae > Picea > Picea engelmannii. The sequence goes on along the minus strand of ML791286.1, from coordinate 27,537 downwards.
AGTATTTATTGACAAAGAACTTCCATATCTTGAGTATGCCTTGGATGAGGGTTTTAAAAATCACACATCTCCAAGGAAAGAACCCAAGGAAGAGATTTGTGAAGAGGGTTACCAACCCCTCAAACAGGAGCAAGCATGACCTCATGTTTCCATTGAAGAAAATGAATATTTGATTGAAGAAAAAAAACCTAAAATGGTGAATCATGAGGAAGATCACCAAATACATGAAGTAGAACATGAGTTTCCTTGTGAATATGATAAAGAAGAATACTTTGATGAAACACACCATGTTAAATACATAATCCAAGAATATTCTCCTCATGAAGATGAAGTGTCATTATTTTCTCCCCTATTTGATGAAGTCATCCAAGCTTCCATTCCTCCTACACATGAAGAAGACAATGTGGTGAGCTATACTCCTTTCCAAGTTTTTATATTGCTTTATTTGATGATTCAGAAAGTGAAGAAGTGCTAGAGGAACCCTTGGATGCATTATACCCTTCATGTTATAATAAATATGATTATGTGATTGATAATATTTATGATTTTATACATTTTGGGATATGTAAATGGGATGTTATTTGTTATGGTCTTAATGGAGATTTTTTTATGACATTGAAGTTCGTTTTCAATTGTTTCATTTAGAGCAAGCATATGTGATTGCTACTAATTCAGATGCTTGGCATCATGAAGATGACATGATTACATATTTATTCCAACCACCCAGGGATGACTTATTGCAACATTCTTATCATGATTTTCGGTCATATCCTAGAGGGTCTGATACATACTCCTTTGAGCACTTGGATTTTTTCTATGAAGAATATTTTCAACCATTGTTGTGCTTTGACTTTGATGAGGGTAAGGACATGATTTTCCTAGAGAAATATGTTGTGATGAAAGTTTCCATCCTTCTCCTCTTTCGCCTCCCTATTCCACTATAGATATGGTTGGTAGTTTTCCTCATGATGATCACTTTCCTATAGGACATATTTGTTTTCAACCTATGGTTTGTTGTAGGCCTTTTCAGTTTAACACACAAGACCAACAAGCCTTAGGTTGGGAGCAATTTATTTTCTCTAGACCTGGTTTGATCCCTTATCTTGCGATCTCTTCTCCCATGGGAAACCTTAGTTTTTTCCTGAAATAACTTACTAATTTTTTTCAAAACCATAAAAAATGAATTCAACTATAAAACTCAATCAATACATAATGAAATATAAAAATTAAAGGACTAGACACATGAGTGACTAAAAAAATACTAATACAAACATATTTCACCTGATATTGTGCTGCCTCCTTCTTACAATCTTGAAGAGTTGATGAAGGGCCCACCCTATCCATTATATATCGTCATTATATTCTCCAAAGAAAATGATGGACACCTTAACTTGTCTATTTGAGGGAAGAAACATAAATCGAAGAATGACTCTGAGATCTCAGTTGAAGAATGTGAAAATGCAGAACTTAGAAACCAATCACTCTTACTTCTCAAGAGTGAATCAAATAAAGGAGTGGATAGAAGCCATTGGTGACTCAGTAGAAGGAGAAGATATGGTGATGACTATCTTGAATGGAATCCCAAGGTCATGGGATGAATTCATCCTAGGAATTTGTTCAACAAAGAAGCTTCCCAAGTTCAACAAGCTTTGGGAAGATTGTAACCAGAAAGAAGCTAGGAAAACTGCAAGAGAAGAATATATGGAATATGAATATCAAGCCCTAGCCACCCACACCAGGAAAGGAAATAACAAGAAGAATCATTCTTTACCTAAGAAGTTTAAGACAGGTCAAAAAGAAAACTCAAAGATCATATGTTACTGTTGTCTGGAATTGGGACACTTTGTTAGGGATTTCCCCCTCATTATGGAAATTAAGAATAAGAAAGGAAGTAAGAGGCATCAATCTCACACAGTTGAAGATGATGAGCCTCCCAAGAAGGTTGAAAAGAAATATGAATCAAGTGATGAGGATTATGTTCTTATATTAGCCCTCACATGTACTATTACTCATGGATCGACACTTGGTTGATAGACAATGGTGCTTCCAATCACATGACAGACTATGAAGACTCATTATCTAAACTTATTCATAAAGATTCACCTCACAAGGTGAAATTGGGTGATGACTATCAATATCCAATCAAAGGTGTTGGATAAGTTTCCTACAAGTTAAACTCAGGCAAGCCAATGAAGATGAAGGAAGTTCTCTATGTTCCAGGTTTAAAACGAATCTTCTCTCAATTTCAGCATTGGACAAGAAAGGGTTTAGAGTATCATTTATTGATGGTCAAGTTGTTATGTGGCCTAGAGGGAATACCCTTGATGATGCAAGAGTGATTGGAGTTGAAGGAGGACTCTACAAATTAAAAGGACATTCAAAATCCACAATGGTTCATGATATTTTGAATCCCAATGAACTATGGCATAGGATATTTTCTCACCTACACTACAAATCTCTTCCAGTTGTGAGAAAAATGGTGACAGGTCTTCTAGAAATTCAAACAAAACCAGATGGTGCATGAAAAGGATGTTTACAAGGAAAGAACGTGAAGCACTCCTTTCCCAATAGCGATAGTAGAGCCAAAGGATTTTTGGACATCGTTCATTCATACATATGTGGACCAATGTCAACAACTTCACTAAGTGGGTGTGTATATTATGCATCTTTCATTGATGATTATTCACGTAAAACTTGGATTTATTTGTTAAAAAAAAAGAATGAAGTTTTTCGCAAATGCAAAGAGTTCAAGACTCTGGTAGAAAACTTGACATAGTGGAATATAAATACCTTGTGATCAGACAATGGAGGTGAATTCACCTTAGAATAATTCTAGGAGTATTGCAAGGCAGTTGGGATTAAGAGGGATCTTTCTACTCCCTATAACCCTCAGTAGAATGGAATAGCTGAAAGGAATAACTAGACAATCATGGAAGCAATAAAGGCCATGATCCATGATCAAGATATTCCTATGCATATGTGGGAAGAAGAAACGAAGAAGACAATGTACGTGCAAAATAAAAGTCCCCACAAGGTGCTTGAAAACAAGACACCCAAGGAAATGTTTTCAGGAGAGAAGCGATAAGTTAACCATTTGAGAATATTTGGTTGCCCTGTATTTTTTCATGTCCCCAAGGAAAAGAGGACAAAGTTGGACCCTTCTGGACAGAAAGGAATATTTCTTGATTACAGTGACACATCAAAGGCTTACATGATATACATTCCTTGTCACCGAAAAATAGAGATCAACCGAGATGTAACCTTCGATCTTAATGCAACTTTCAATAAATATAAACAGATCTGTGCAGAAGAGGCACATGAAGAAGAGAATGAAGTTCCTAAAGTTCCAGAGGTAGTTGAACCGGAGGAATTCATTCCAGAGGATCATGACCTGGTAGAACCTCAAAAACCAGTCGATATACCTCACTAGTACTTATGACCAAATTTGTGACGGTTTTTCGTTGATATTGCCACACTTATCCGTCGCAATTTCCACGAAAGCCGATATTTTTTTTCTTCAGAATAATTTCGTCGCTATATCCATGATCCATGTGTGTGTGGAAACATTGACGAAATAAGCGCTCCACGTGTCACCACCTTCAATATCGGTTAACCCTATGCATCGTCGCAATTACGACGAATTTACGTCGCAATAACAACGAAGAAATGTGGCAATTACGACGAACATTCATCGCAATTGCAAAGAACATTTATGCCAGGCCAATAACTTACGACGTAGATGTTGAATGTGCGAAGCAAAACTGTCGCAATGTGCGATGAAAATACGTGGCAATATCGACGAAAATATATCTCAAAACCAAACTTACGACACAGATGTTGTATGTGCGACGAAATTTCATGGCAAATTGCGACGAACTTTCATCGTTATAGTGATGGTTGTGGTAAAATATTAGATTTGTTTCCGACGAACTTTCGTTGATATTGCGACGATTGTGTTAAAATATTAGATTTGTTTCCGATGAACTTTCGTTGATATCGCAACGATGGATTTAAGTTAAAAATAAAATAAAATTACATGAGATATGGTATTACCATATTGCATTGTAATATGGTATACCATATTGTATGCCATATTACAATGTAATATGGTAATGCCATATTACATTGTAATATGGCATTACTATTACATTGTAATATTGTAATATTCTAACATATTGTAATATATATATCCCCTATAAATAATCAAGGCACATATCAACCAAATATTGTAAGCATGTGTTATCATGAAGTTGGATTAGAAGTAAGGATACCAATATGACAATATACATAGAATAATTTGGAATATTACTTTCAAAAAAACACATGGATTGCATGAGTGAGTCATTTGCAAATTATATTACACAATACTATGACAACACTTCAAAGATTGATGGATGATATCTTAAGACCATTTCTCGAACTTGTTTATTGTAGCATCCTTGGATGATATTTTGACTTTTAGCAAGATTTGGGAAGATCATTTGAAACATTTGGAGATAATATTTTTAACCCTTCAACACAATTAATTGCAAGCCAACATGAAGAAATATGAGCTTGGAAAACAATTATTGTTGTGTATGGATTTTGTAGTTAGAGGATGTGAATTGTGTATTGACCTAAGAAATATAAAATTCATTGTAAATTGGTTGATCCCAGATAATTTAATTGAACCAAGGTAGTTCATGGGGTTAGCAAATTATTTAGGAATGAAGTGTCTCTTCAATGCAAATTAGAAAAGGAAAGTATAACCTTTCAATTAATTGCAATTGAAAACCAAGTAACTGAAGCTTTGACTTGAAAGAATTGTAATGCATCAATATTAAATCTAATGAAACTTGCAATTTCATTTGAAATCAAAGCAAATTTCGCATGATACACAATGGTGGAACCTTTGATACAATGAAGGAGTTGGATAACATAACACTTGAAACTTTTGTTGGTGCAATCATAATATACCCAAATAAGATAAGGAATTGTACATCATAGTTCAGGCATTGAAGTACTACATGAATCATTTGTTGGGGAAACAAAAAACAATTAACTCAAATCATAATATTTTATAATAGATGATAATGGATATAAGTTGAAGAGAATTATATCCTTTATTTACAATTGCATGGGTATCCCAAGCATATAAATAAAACATTGGTTCATTTGTTGTGAGGCTATAACATCCCAATATTTGGGAAGATTGTTTGTCATTTATATATATCATTGTTAATTGCACAATCCAAGTCACAACAAAKCCCAGACTTCATGTGAATGTTATCYTGCAACATTTTGATTCGGTAATCAAGTATGATAARYATATACAAAACCACATGGTCAATTTCCTTTAAGACCTCTAGTTTGTTTTTATTTKACCATAGCTCTAAAGTTAAACTCTTATGTACTTGAAGAATATAAGGGATTACYTACATCTAGCTCAAATTTTGGCAAATGGTTAAAACCTTACAAAACTTGTATATATATGCAAGTMTCGAGTCTTTGARATGATTGTAGGCTTGAAGGAGGATTGTGAGRCTATAASATCCCAATAWTKGGGAAGATTGTTTGTCATTTATATATATCAATATTGTTAATTGCACAATTCATTGCTCACCTCAAATCCTCCACCTATGACTTTCTCATATTTTATTGTACTCACTTTAACTTGAAATTTTAGCCCTCAAAGTGGAACAATTAATAAAATTGATCAATGGGAAAATATGTGAACTTCGTTAAAAAGAAAAATCCATGAACATGTGTAGCTATAAGCAACCAGCTTGTAGGAATCTCAATCAAGTTATGAAAAGAGGCATGATAAGCATTTAACAACACATACCTTCTAAGTTTGATCAAGTGTGTTTGCACCCACCAAAGAAAGGTTTAAAATGATATTTTAGGATTGTGGATAAGAATGAATAAAAGCTATTTTCTTGGATTGGTCACCATATATGGGAAAATATTCGAATGTGTATGTGGATCATTTGAAGTTGTCTATTCCATCCTCATTAGAAGGAGAATTTAATGAAGAGAGATTGAGTCCCAAAGTTGATGGGGATCATCAACTTGAAAGGGAAAAGGTCTACTCCTAGTTGAATTCATATATTTGTACTGATGTCATATAGACTTGCACAAGTGACAAAAATTTCAATTTGTATGAAATTGGTGAGTGGAAATTTATGACCCACAAGGAGTAATGGTAAACCCAAGGGTTCATGAGAATGTTGAAAGGTATAAATATTGTTAGGTTTGTAAAGTAAGTTTTTGAACCCATGAAGACACCATCAGTGAAAAGGTTGTGATTTATGAAAAGGTTTTAAAATATCTTTCATCACCTATGTATAAGCTATTGGTCAATTTTCTTCTATGTTCTGAATGATTTGGGAAATAATGGCTCTTAACACCTTGAAGATTTGGAAACTCTTACGAACCTAAAGGGTCGTTATGACATTGACTCATATATTCTTTTAAAAACATAATGTTATTTGATGCCTCGATAATTTAGGCATAGTGTATATAAGGGCTAGCTATCAACTCCTTCCTTGATAATAATAAGAGGAATATTACTAATATAATAGGAAGAGAATTGTGGATGTCACTTGCACAATTGTTGGAGCATACAAAAAGGACAATAATAATGAGGTCCAAAATCTTGGGTACATCGTGAATATGTTCAATATACAGGGGGTATACTAATACATACTTTCATTTCTAAGAATGAGCAATGAACAATGCAAGAACATGTTTAGCTAGATACCTACATCACAGAGGTTGGCATCTTAGCACAAGTGAGGTAGGATTAGAAACATGATCTCTTATGGAAAGGAAAGGATGAGTCCCATGTGACATACGATAATATGGAGAGTGTGAGCATAATAGACATCATAAACTAGTAATATAGAGTCACCAAAAGCACAAAAACAACACATAGTAGCCTTGATTTAGTGAAAGAATGAGAGGTGGCATACATCAATGGGGTATTTTATGCAAGCGTAGGAGGCAACATGCATCAACCTAAGTTCAATGAAAACGTAGAGGTTAAAAATACCAATGGTACCAATGGAGGAGAGAGGATCAAATGAAGATATGATGTCACCATTGGGAGGGGATCCATAGTTGCAAGCTATGGAATGTTACCATTAAGGGGGACATCTTTGAAAACTGACCAAACAAGTGATAGTTGATCCTAACTAGGTAGAGTTTATCTCAATTAGGGTCTTTCTTGAGATAATGACCTATAAGGGACCCATTGATATTATGACCAAATAAAAATGGAGAAAAAGGGGTATAAGGAAGAAGAGCTAAGGAGGAGAGGCAATACTTTCCCAAAGCATTTTAAGGACTAGGAAAAGAGGAAGAGTATGTAGGAGAGCATGGAACACTAGGAGAGGAAGAAGACAAGGGGATAACTAGGTAATATTGGGTTCTACCACGTAAGAATTGGCTAGAGTTGATAATGGGAAGTCTAAGCTAGCCCAAAAAAACTCCCAATAGGAGCAAGGCTTCATTCAACTAGCAAATGTTGATTTTGAAAACTAATGGAAAGATAAGGAAAAGAGAAGGCATAGAAGAACAAGAGGCTACCTCATTGTTTTGGCCAATAAGAGGACAACGACAAGCAAGTATGGAACTAGGTATAATAGATCATAGCAAGTATGGAACTAGGTATAAAAAATAAATATTGAGTTAAAAATAATTGGGGAGGTTTGGTATTTAGAATGAGAATAGTAGAGTGAGAGTGCACCCAGGTAGAAGGATGAGAATGTATTATTTAGAGATCTTGGAAGAGGGATAGTGCAACCATATGAAATGAGATGGATTGGACGTGTGATGTAAAAGTGAGAGAGAAATATATTTATGTATTATGTTTTGTTAGGTCTTAACATTATAAGTAAGAGGCACTGTGGGTGCCTTTCCACGGTCACCCTGGAGAGATGTAGCGGGTGAAACTCGGACACATTCACCCTAGACAAAAGTTGACACAATAAATCAATTAACAAAAGTTATGAAATTCACCTGTAACATTTAAAAAATGAAATATTGGAGTAATATCAGAAAAAAAATAATGAAATTTCAGAAATTTAGTTGTTGTAGTCATAAGTTGTTAATGTATTTAACATTTACCTGGTGAGCCACTGCGGGTGCCTTTCCATGGTCACCCTAGAGAGATGTAGTGGGTGAAACTCAGACACGGTCACCCTGTACAAAATTTGACATAATAAATCAATCAACAAAAGTTATGTAATTCACCTGTAACATTTAAAAAATGAAATATTGGAGTAATATCAGAAAACAAATAATGAAATTTTAGAAATTTAGTTGTTGTAGTCATAAGTTTTTATTGTATTTAAAATTTACCTGATGAGGCACAATGGGTGCCTTTCCACGATCACCCTTGATATATGTAGCGGGTGATTTTCTACCACGGTCATCTTGGACAGATGTTGGCACAATAAATCAATCAATAAAAGTTATGAAATTCACCTGTAACATTAATAAAATGAAATATTGCAGTAATAACAGGAAAAAAAAAAATAATGAAATTTCTGAAATTTAGTTGTTGTAGTCATAAGTTTTTAGTGTATTTAACATTTACCAGCTGAGGCGAAGTGGGTGCCTTTCCACGATCACCCTCTCCATCTATTCAATTTAAGTTGTAATCGATCAACAACTCTTCACCTGGAAATATTGTTTTTGTTGCACATACAAATATACGATTTCCTTCGCGTGCCTCAAATATGTAATTCGGTTTCTTAGTTGTTGCCACTAGTCATGTAATATTTATAAATCCCGCAATGTTTCCAGTAGATTTTGACCTTCCATCAATATACATAGTTTCCCCTTTATTTTGATTGTTATCTAGTAGTTGTATATAATTTGCGGCAACTCCGTATCTCCACATACTTTGCGTATATCGTACCAACATCAACCAATGATTGTATTTGTATAATGGTCCAACATACTCCATCAATTCAGTTACAGTTCCATAGCCGACCTTTATGCCATCCATGGAAAATAACCCCAATCCATGTAAGGACGAAGGAGCAATGCGATACATCCTCCCACCAATGAAGAAATCTGTGTCCACTTCAAGTAGCTCCTTAGGTGACCATTGTTTCACTAGATGTTTATACCTCAAGGGAAACTCAATTTCACCTATGCTCTCAGCATCATAATTACATGACCCTCCATTGGCAATAAAAAATTGCATGCGGGTATGAAATCTTTTCCTTACCTTTTCCAACCTAATTGATCTAGAACCGATAGATCTAGTACACCACGTCTCACTTTCAACCTCTCTTACTATATCTTGATCATCACTCGAGGAAGATAGATTCGACAGATACCTATTTGGTGGTACCTACACTCATTAAAACAAGAAGATAAGTTATCGTGCCAATATACGTTTTTGGTACCAACACAGTTGCATATAGTTGCATTTAGTTGCATAAAGTTGAAATTTCCACACCTATCTGTCATATAGTTGCATAAAGTTGAAATTGCCACACCTATCCATCATATAGTTGCATAAAGTTGAAATTTCCATACCTAGTTTCATATAGTTGCAATATAGTTGCATAAGTTGCAATAAAGTTGCGTAAAGTTGCATAAGTTCCATAAAGTTGCTTGGGTGGGATATGGATGTCATTCACAATTTTTTCACACCATGTATGGAACTTAGGTCTTGTCCATGGTCAGGGAAAGAACATAAGGTTTTTAGGTCCTATTTGCATATAGTTGCATATAATGTTTTAGGGAAAGAACATAAGGCATGTTGCATAGTTGCATATAGTTGCATACGAAATTGTTGCAATATAGTTGCATATAGTTGCAATATAGTTGCATAAGTTGAAATATAGTTGCATAAGTTGCATATAGTTGCATATATTTGCATAAGATGCAATATAGTTGCATTTGACCACTCACCAATATTTGAGAATATAGTTGCAATATAGTTGCATTTGGAATATGTTGGCTAAGGATTGAAATATTGGCTAAGTGTTAAAGTATTGCTAGGATGTTTTAAAGGTCATGGTTGGATGTGTGCATGTTGTTCAATGAAATTGGATGAGTAAGAATTAGTTGCATTTGACATATTGTAGCCTTAGGAGAAGTTATGGTATTTAACCTTAAGTGAAGAGGCATAGTCTAGTTGTAGTAGGCATAGGTTGTCCAAGCCCTTGTGGTCAATGCAAGGTAGTGTTGCACAAGATTAGGTGTCAAAACATACTTGGGATAAACTCAAGTTTGAAAAGAAAAAAATTGGGCAAACTATAGGTTCATGACTAGTGGTATTCAGGCATACTCTTTGCCACTTTTTGAAGGAAAGGTGGTATCATATCTTTTTTTGAGATAGTTTTGGTTCTCATCACCATTGTCACTACTATGACATGTGATATCATAGCATTCTTCATGATATTGGAATGAACTTGAAGCAAAGAAACAAGATTTGGAATGAGTTTCCAAACATTTGAGTGATGTTCCAATGGCTAGATTATATGTAGAGATGTATTCACATCATGAAGACAATGATGGTGGATAGGATCCTAATATTCCAAGGGTCAAGACTAGGCCTGCAACCTAGGAAAAGGATGTGTAGAAGATGGAAAATTTTATTTGCAATAATGGAGAAAATGAAGAATCCTTAGAAGAAGAGATGATTGACATCAACCATAGATTTAAAAATTCTATAGAAGAGTGCCAAAATATTGTAAAATTGATCACCACAAACTTCAACACTGATGTTGATGAATGGTTGAAAATAGTGGAAGTCTATTGTGCAATTCAAAGACTAGGAAGACATTATTAAGCTCTTGACACAAGTTATTGCCTATAGGCATAGTTCATCAATTCCTGTGAGGATAAAGATCAAGGAACCAGAATCAAATGATGGAACCCACAATGCTAAGTTACTTAAGTTGGGATGTTGAATAATAATTGGAACATATGAATGGAAGTTCACATGAGGCCAAGGTGAATGTCACAGTAATTTTCTTGATAGGCATTACAAATATTTGGTGGAGAAATCGAGTAGGGGACTTAGAATCCAATCATACTATAGATAAGATTGATAATTGGTAAGAGATGAAAGTAGCCTTGAAGGCTCAATTTGGGCTAAGAAATTGAATTAATATTGGATTACATAAAATCAATTATTGGCTCTTAAGAATATATGTAGGATTCAAGATTACATCAAGGATTTTTTAGGCCTCATGTTGGAGATGAAGGACATGTTTGAAGAAGATAGGTTGTCCCACTTCATGAATGTCTTGAAACCTTGGGTGTAGAGTGATTTATAATGTTAGATTGTGTATACCCTTGCAAAAAACCATCATTATAGTAGACAAGTTGTTGGAATACAAGGTAGAGGCAAAAGGAGTTCCAAGTATATGTGAGTATGCTTCATTAAGGGAGAAGTGGTTTGCTAAGAATAAGAAGAAAGAAAAAGGGAAGGTGAAGCTATCTAGGAAGTTTGGTGAGGACAAGGCCAAGCAACCAGAGGCACCTAAGAAAATGGGTATGCCTATTTCCTACTGGATTTGTGAAAAATATCATCATGTAAAGAATTGTCCAATGAAGTATAATTCGTCTACTATGGAGAAAGTGGAAAAAGCCTCCACGATTGGTCTTTTGCAAGTATTGTGTGTTGTGCTAGAAGACAAGTGTACAATAATCCAAGAGAAATATTTCACAAGACTTTTCTATGTTCCAACGATATTTAATGGAAGATAAATTGATACCATGGTTGATACTGGGGTGAACCACAATTCCATGAAGGAAGATGTTTTAAGAGAGCTTGGGTTTCAACTTTAGTTTACATGTACTTCCTTCAAATGAATGAAATTAGAAGTGGAAAAGGTTGATGGAATGACCAATGGAACCACATTCAAGCTTAGATATTGGAGTGGAATTGCAAGTTTCTCCATTATTCGCATGAATGACTATGAGGGAAATAATTCCCAAGGAAGGTGAAGGAAGTGCTTGTGACTCACTTAGATTTTTTGGTCATCCTCTTAGGCCAAGACCCATGTTTCATCCTTACAACCTGTAAAGGGGATGAGAAACCTTGTAGCAGAGAACTTAGAGGAATTAAAATTGATGGATAATCTATATGTGAGACATCAAGAGAAATTATTATGCAACCTTTTATGGAAAAAAAATCAATGAAGGTTTTGTAACAATGACTCACTAGGCTTGAGGATCCACATGTCATCCCTACAATAAGGAAGTGGCATGAAGACATTGGCAGAATGAATTCCTTGAGCATGGTTTTTACAGCCTATAAAGGGGATGAGAAACCTTGTAGTAGATAAATTGGAGGAATTCTAATTGATGGATAATCTATATGTGAGACATCAAGAGAAATTGTTATGCAACCTTCGATGGAAAACAATTGAATGAAGGTTTTGTAAAAAAGACTCACTAGGTTTGAATATCCATGTGCCATCCCTAAAATAAGGAAGTAACATGAAGACATTGGCAGAATGGATTCCTTGAGCATGATTTTTACAACCTGTAAAGGGGATGAAAAACCTTGTAGTATATAACTTGGATGAATTGGAATTGATGGATAATCTAAATGTGATACATCAAGAGAAATTTGTATGCAATATTTGATGGACAACAATACAGTGAAGGTATTGTAACAAAGACTCACTAGGATTGAATTCATAGTGGAATACATAGTGACAATAGTATCTGGAATGATGGATGTTTTCTTATATAATAAAGACATTCTAGTTCTATGTGGATAAATGGAGTTAGTAGAAGATTCAAACTAGGAATCTAGTGAATAATTTGACCTATATGGGCTAGATTTGACAAAAAACCAATAGTCCTTGTGAATGAGTTCTTCCCTTATGCCTCATTACTTTTAAGGAATCCTCATTTTATATGAGACTTTCAATGCACTTGAAAAATGCTTCACTATAAGGTGGAACCAAGCTCCCTCATTTCCAACTTCGACTATCCCCGATGGTGCCTCCTCCTTCTTCATGAAGTGTTTACTAACTGTCCAATGTCCAATGGTGTTGCACCTAAAGTGCCATGTGTGGAACAATTGGACCCAAGGTACCCAAGAGCACCAGACAAGAGTGCACCTAACAAGTGTGTACAATGGATGCATGCTTGAAAGATACGTGCTCAGTGGATGTGCACCCAATGGTAGAAGAGATCAAGGGTTGAGACAAATGGTAGAAGTGCCTTTTGGCATATGTGTGTGTGTGTGCATGCACACCCATCACACTATGGTCTAGAGGCAATTTGAAGCAGTGTCCATAACGATGCCCCAAGTTCAATTCATGGTGAGCTCCCTCCACACCTAGATGCTTGTTGCCTCTTTGTTGTGAGCTCCCTCCACACCTAGATGTTTGTTGTGTCATGGAGGTTTGTTCAAAAATTCCTTTGATTCCTTTACCCCTTTTAGTAGAAACTCTTGAGTAGTTTTTTCAAACATTTATTATCTCATCATAAGTGCATTTGTAAATATCTACAAATGTGATCAAATTTAAAGCTTCCAT
>ML791285.1:548434-559882 GCA_009831015.1 Picea engelmannii | reverse complement strand
TGAGCCTTTTTGTCACTGATCCTACCTTAATAGTACGACCTTCCATGCCTGCCCAAAGATACAACCCTCTTATCTCAAGAGGATTCTCCATGTTTAAATTCATCATAGATTCGAAGATAAACCGCTTTATTCCTTTGGTTTTGAATTTCTAGCAAGATGTCTCTATGTTTGAACGATACAGAGTAAAGAAGCACCCCTTCCAACTCTTACTAGTAGAGTCAAAGGTAGTAGTAGTTTCAAAGTTTGTAACATAAATTTGAAATACCCCACATTGGATATGACATGCATGAATACTAGAGGTAGGATATATATGTTCCTATAACCTCAACTTTCAATGAGAGAGAGCCAACTTCTAGCATTTTCCATGGCACCAGTCACAAATTTCGTCAACAAAAGAAGCCACACCTTGGTTGGGGTGAATGTTTAATGAAGTATAAAAACCAGAGTGTTGATGGTGCTAATGATGATAGTGACAAGAATGGATTTATTCAGTCAAAGACTTCTGTATCTTAGTAATATGGCTATTCACCGGGGTCAAATGTTGAAATGGAAATTCCATAACCAATCCTTGCCAGTACACAATGTAAGCCTCCTAAACCTTTTGATTAATTAATGAACATTTCTTTACTTAATGACCATGCATATTCCTTCAGAGGTGGATCTTTTAAGTTGGACGATTGTGACAAGTTGTGCAATAATATTCCAAGTATTTGTAAACATGGAGAATTCAATTTACTGGAAGAGGGTACTTTTCCATTTTTCATTTCTCATATTCTTGATGCAAAAGCTCCATTGGATGCTCAGTATTTGGATAATAATCCCTTTGCACCAGTAAATTCAAAGACTTGTGACACTTTTCACATACAATATCCATCTGAAGGCAATTGGAATTAAAAAAAATGAAATATTAACAAAATTGGAGAGAGTTGAGTGTGAGTTTGATAGACTGGAGAAGGAACTTGGACCTTTGAATTCTGAAATTCAAATAGAGGATTGTCATTTTGACTATGCTAATGTTTTTGTATATTTCTCACAGGAAGCATTTGAATAAGTAGATGAAAATTTTTATGAAGGATTTAACTGGAAGTATTAAAATGTCCTTTGTGAATAGGCATTCATGAAATTTGGAATCTATGATTTTCTTTCGAAAGACTTCAATGAACTAATTTTCCTTATAAGATATCTTGTATCAGTTGTAGGAAATATTTGCAAATAATGGATGAGTTGTAGGCAATATTTCCATCTCCACTTACGACTCAATATCTATTGGAACAATATTTAGCAAGATTGGCCATGTTTGTACAACTATGAGTTCAATTTGTATCTCTATTGACATAGGTAAATTTGGAAGTTCTTTTATTTTCAAATTCTTTGACAAGCCATAGTTTATACAACAAACATTTTCATGACTATTGATAAATGTTGTCAAGACATACCAATAAAGGAACAATACAGTCCCGTGCTTAAGTGGAGCTATTATTTTGTTCTTGGAATATTCACATTTACTCTGTCAGCCTGCATAGATGAGTAGGTTGTGATATTTGAAATGATATGGATTGCATGTGGGTTCATGGAAGTGCTGCTATTTGTGGTCTCTATGAGAATTACGATGCCTTTATGAGGCTGGTAAATTCAATTAAATATGAAATCTTCTTTCCCAATGTCGTCACATATACCACAATCATTGATGGCTCTTGCAAAGGGGGCATATTGGATGAAGCAAAGAGAATTTTATTCATATGTTGGAGAAAGGCCTTCTCCCAGATGCTATTGCTTATAGTACTATAATAGATGAATTTTGTAAGCATGAATAATTTCCAATAGATTTCAAACTCTTAAGTGATATGGTTGCCTTTTTAAATATAAACACGAAAATGCATATGATTTGGTTCTGAAGACAAAACCATTGCTAAATTTTATTGAGCTTGTTCCAACAAACATGTTGCAGGTGTTGTCCACTAGAAAAAATATTTTTAAATAATGACAAGCCAATATGTCATGAAAGACCATCAGTTCACAACAAATTCTTTTGGAATGCATAGTCTTGGAAGCTTAGATATTACTGAAAACACTTGCTAAGGAACACTGATTTCTTCCAATCTGTGTGTAGAAATCCTATCAAAACAAGGTTCATTCTTTAGGGCTTGTTTTTTTTCCAGGGAACAATGAACAATGCATTTAAAGGTTGTACTTTCTCCTTTGGACTTACCTTCAGGAGTGCCTTATGGTGTTTTCTTGCAGTGAGAGGTTCTTAACTGATTTAACCTCAATGTTTCTCATCTATCTCTGATATTGGAAACTTACAAGTGGCATACGAAATGCGTGTCATGACAACAAAGTCATGGATTGTTTACTTCCTCGTGTTCAAGAAGTATTCATATAAGACGATTGTCATTCACAATGACACTTTTGAGATCCTAGTATGTGTTCTTCTGTATATATATATATATATATATATATATACACTCATGGGACTTTGCATTTGATGGTGATCTACTATACTATGCAACTTTTGTGGCCTTTTTTTGATGATGGGAGTATGTTCCATAACAAAATGGAGGAAGACATGAACACCTGACTAATCTAAGTACTGAAGTTACCAAAACTGTAGAATGCTACTTTTGGGTTTCATATTTTGGAGGGATGAGAAAGGCATAATATGGAAGTAACATCAAGTTCAGGAGGTGATATGTAGCTGAGAAAATTTAAGTTATCACTGTATAAAATATTTCACACTACTCTATCATTCAGACAATCATTGGATGTTTCCCTGGAACTCCTATATTATATTTCATATTATCATACAAATATAACTTTTTCTCCAGATAATCTTGGTTTTGTAATGAGCTTGATGGTCACAAATATGGCGACGAATACTTTTAAGGTATGATTTATCAAGAGCTTTACCAAAATTTAGGGTTGATTGAAGCAGAAAGGGGTTTCACTATCTACTTTTGCAAATTGTCAGAGGGATGTTGAATGTTTTTACTTCTAGTTCAGGTTTTGGCTAGAGTGATTTAGAGTACAACAAGAAAATGTGGATTTCTCAAAATGAGCAAGAAATCTATAGAGTTGTGTGTCATTCTACAAAGGCTATGAATTATTGGATGCTTACTACAAAGTTTCTCAGATATAACAACTCATATGAATGGAACACTCTTTATGTAGGGATTATCCTTGTGGTATACAAGGAACATTATGATTATGCAAGAATGAAACTTGGAGTCTTTCTCTAACTGGAAAATGATATTTGATGGTAGACCTTGAAAGGACTGATTTATGAGAGGCATAGAGATAGGTCTATCACATAAACAACTTTATTACAATGATATTTTGAAGTATAAACAAATGTTGAGAAGTCCAAACAAGAAGGAAAGGTAAAAGCACTAGAAGGACAACTTGAAACTAGGCTCAAAGAGAAACAACAACAATGGGGAAAGGAAATCATGCAATATGGAGAAAATTCAGAGGAAAAGAACAAATGTGTAGGAATATTCAAGAGAAAGTGGTATCTTGAAGAACAACTAAAGGTTATAATGTACCTAGTCATGAAATTGTAATTAAAAGTGGGAAACACTTCTTAATTTTCCATATTACACTCCAATAATTGTGTGCAAAACTAAATATTGGATATTCGAGCTATAGTATTGAGGAAGTCATAAATTTTGGGCTACAAGTAAACTGTTTGATGAAAAAAATCAAAGGAATCAAATAGATATGCAATCTGCTCTCCGATATATAATGCTATAGATGTTGACATGGGTATGAAGAATCACTCAACACATTACATGATGAAGGGATATATATGTTGACATGGATATGAAGAATCACTCAACACATTACATGCTAAAGGGAACTCTTTAGAAAAACATTATCTAACAACAATAATGCATTCATAATGCTAAATGATAAGTCTACCTTTACATTGAAATTAGTGCTTCATATGAAGTTCAAACATATTAGAAAATG
The DNA here is from genome assembly GCA_009831015.1 of Picea engelmannii. Taxonomy (NCBI): domain Eukaryota; kingdom Viridiplantae; phylum Streptophyta; class Pinopsida; order Pinales; family Pinaceae; genus Picea; species Picea engelmannii. The sequence goes on along the minus strand of ML791285.1, from coordinate 555,913 downwards.
AGGGTTTATATGACAACTTGAAGGGAGTTCATATATAAGGGGGATTGTATATTATTTCTATGTCCAACAACCACTATATTATATCTTTATACAACTAGAAAAAGCAGATTGGTTTCACACATATTAATGTTAGAAAACCCCTTAAGTTTTACAGCCTTTGGACCAACATTAATATGCATATTGGGGTCTGGATGTTTGGGACTATTATACCACAAGAACCTTCAAATTCTGAAATAAAACCTTGATTAAAGAGGGCAGCCATACATTAATTTATTTATAGCGCACTAAATCTATTTATGAGCTCTGTACTTGTCTATAATTCTCTCTTTTTCATATCAGCCACAGAGTTGGAGGGAAATCATCATTGTAGCCCATTCAGTCTTGAAATTAGTGTCCCAATTGGTGGAATAAATTCTCATTCATTTACTTCAAAATAGTGAACTCCAAGAAAAATTGAAAATGGTTCATTATGAATTGTGATGAGCATATCTTTGGAATTCAATGCACACAGTGATGAAAGGTTCATACAAAGAAAACAAATTGGATTCCATTTGATCCTTTCACAAACTAATTCCAGCCTTGCAAGAACAAAGTATTATCCTCATGTGCACTAAAGAAAAAATATAGTGCAACATTTAAGGACTTTCCTAGGTTGATATATCACCATTTGAGAAGGTTGTCAATTCACCATTTGCAAATTTGATTAGCCAGGTTCTAGAATTGTTCTTTATGGTGCCATCCATCAAAACAACGATCAATATTCCATGCAACTAGTGGAACTCAAAGGATTCACCTACTGATTAAAAGGGAGATCTTCAAATTTATGCTATTAGTTGAATATATATCAAAATGTACATGAATTTGTTGATTGCATGTGCTAATTATTTTATTCTTATGTTTTACTTATAGGTATGATGATGCCTATGCTGGTTTTGACTGTCCAGAAAGATCGAGCACAAAGAAAACTTCCAGGTCTAGCGAGTATGCATATTGGACATGAAGATCAAAGAAATTTTTGTAGAATTTTGAAGAACTCCTATTGTACAAGTGTGCATAGATGCATTGAGGAAAAATTATAAATAAGGGGGAGGGGAATGTAATACCCCAACTTGATTCCCGGATTATAAATATATTGTATATGTGATACTTAGGCTGGTGAGCCAGTATGTTTGGGTCAAAGTGCATGTAAAGAATATCAAAATCTAGAGAGCTTGTATTATAAAGTGTACATATACACTAATTAATAAAATATCGCCACGACTGCAGACCATGGGAGGAAGATAGTATGGGGGGATAAGACTCCACGAGTGGGCAAGGGGGATAAGGGTTAGGCAAAGAGAGCTTAAACCAAGGAGGCTAAGAAAATATAGTATAATAATTCCCTAGGCCTTTATATTATTATATTATTTAATAATATAAGTCTTTACAATATCATATTATATAATAATATGATATAAAAAGGACATGCATATAAAAAGGGAGAATTTGGTTTAATTATCCATTCATTTACTCCCTTCTTACCGTGTTGATTACAAGAGTTGCTTTAGGTAATATGGTGATTAGAGACTGCGGGTCTTACCCTATGGATCCTAGGTGGATCTGGGTGTGTGTACACTTATCCTTGGGTTTCGTTGGAGAAGGTTGGAGCTCTGGAGGGAGAAGTGTGGGGATAGGTTCCCAAATGTGAGGCCTGGAGGGTATTGTTGAGGAAAATGTATGAATTACCTTACTCAATCATTTTAAAATATTTCTTGGTTAGGATAAGATAGTCGGGAATATCACCTAGGGTTTTATAGCCACACAAATATTTTCCCAATCCACAAGTATTAATTACAAGGGTTTAGGATGATTTATTAATGAAAATAATATTGCAATATAAAATAAAATTTATATAAGTTTATGAAATATACACAGATTACAGAAAGTAAACATGGAGATCAAAAAACAAAAAGTAACCAAGTCATAAATACACATATATGAGATAGAATAACAATCTGATTTATTTCATTTTGAGATATCAAAAGTGTACAAAACCTCTGCGAGGACATGGACCAAAGTTTGATTTAGAAATCCTCGATGAATACCATACAAAAAGACTCTGACAATAAAGTAAAACTGAAATTTATAATCTGGATCATATTGCCACAAACTACTGCCAATTTGACTTTGCAAAAGATCCTTTATCAGCTATGAAACTTAATCCACAAACAAACAAGAATACATAGACTATCAAGGATGGATCAACACCTCTAAACAAACATCTGAAGAGTTTGGTTCAGTTTTGAACCTTGCTGTCTACAATAAGACCCTACTGTCAAAAAGAGAATTAGGCTTTGAATAAACTAAAAAATGAATGAAAACTGAAACTGTCTCATGAAATTAAAAGAACAAACCTTAGTCTTTCTTTCTCCTTCTATTCTCCCCTTTTGTTTCTTCTTCTCATTCAACTTTTATTCTTTCCAAACAAGTTGAAGTAGTTCAACTACTTTCTTTAGTTAAGTTAGTTTGACTTAACTAATTTAGTTTAGGAGAAATAAATAATAATAATATAGTTAAGGGTCTTCAATTAATAATAACTAGGTAGGTGGGACCCCTTGTGACTCCCTTCATTTCTTCTTTTCAAATCATAAAATGTAACACAAAGGATAATCATTTTAACACATGCCACCCTTGTAGCTCCCTAAGATACCTTCCAAAATGAATATTTAAATATAAAAAATATTCTAAATCATATCCAAAAATATATAAATATCCACATAATCCACATTATCCAAAACAAATCTTACTGTCCAAACTTTCTGAAAACCATTAACACTGTCTTCATCAACTCAAATCATAAAAAAAACACAATCTAAAAGCCATACTTGCCACTATGGGAGACAATTTTTCTCTTTTCACTACTGCCCCCCTTTGATTTCCCGGAAGTAGCTCGTGGTTGACTAGAATATTGAGGCTGTATTTCACTAATAACATGGGAACAATCATCCTTCAAATGCACGTGGGAAGACACAGATTTTGAGGAATCATTTGAGGGAGAAGAAGGGGAGGCAACTGCTTTTCCTTTATCTTGCACAGGTTGGGGAATATCAGTTTTTAGTCTTTTACTAGCATGTGAAGATTGAACAAGTGAATCAACACGGACAATCTGGACATTAGGATTGACAAGCGGTGGGAGAGGCAATGGCATATTGGGCCAGCCACGATGGCGAGAGACAATCGGGTTGACAATCTCTTGCCATCCATCATTTTTAGGGACTTCTAGTTGCAAGGACACATGTGGAGGAATGAGAATGATAGGGATGTTCTGAGGCTAGAAAGGAGGTATTTCTGGCCAAGGGTGTACTATTTCATGACCAATCCAGTTAAAGAACCCAGCTTGGAACAATTGGTTCAATTCTTGGGGATCAACATCAAAATGAATGGAAAATATAGGCCTTCTAGGCCCTCGGTTCTAATTTCCCCTGCCTATGTTATTTCTACCATGGCTGCCCCTACTGAAGAAACTCATCCTATAGCAGCAGTTCGTCAGTAACTAAGCCCTTAATAAACCATTCATTACACTTTTCTTGCATGAATAAAAAATTGGCTCAGAAATTGACATGAGATACATGCAAATCCATCCATAACAAACCATTTAATAATTGCCAAGTGAACAGGGGGTGATAGGGTTCATGGGACATATGGAGGGAGTGTAATTAGCGAAAAGTGGTATAATGATATGGTATTAATACACAAATACTGTTCAAAAATTAATTAAACAATTTAACTGTGTAATAAAATACCAAAATATTAGCCACCAATCCTTGTTGTGTTATCTTTTGTCTCTTTTACACAGACTTTCTTTTTAATTTATTTCATAGAACATGAATATCAATAATGAAATTGGAATTATGAGGGGAATGTAATGAGAGAAAAGTGGTAGAATGACAGGAAAATAGTATGGATACTGTTCAAATGAAAATAAATCAAAACATGCAATCAAACATATCTATGTTCCAACCTTCAAAGTTCAACAGTATTCACTTTTTCAAAATCACAATTTAAACTGTTACTTCCTTTACAAATTGCTTGCTGGATTCCAAACTATAATCTATATGCCCATAAATATTCAATTACAGTAGCCTTGTATCCATACAATCTTTATATAATAGTCATAACAAATAACATTGCAATGGATATGAGAAAACACAAAAACCTTTGAGCCACAAACATACATAACTCCAATGCTAAATCCTTTTAAAACCAACATGAATACGCACAGTGCTTACAACCATTTATATCCACCATTTATTTCAACACTATTCAACGCAATCAAAATGGACGCTATAAGTCTTATTTGAGGCTCAACCAATTCACACACAAGTGTCTTTTAATATAAACAACATAACATTTGAACCAAATAACATGCAATACTTCGAGCCCAAGCTTCGCATAAACAATTAGGTACATACTTCTTCCAGAATTTCCAAACGAGGAACACAACCAAAATCATGCCCAAGTAACCAAACACACATAATGTTCCATCAACCATTGACTAGAGTAAAACAATATCAATGTAATATTTAGGGTTTAAACACAGCAAGTGGAGGGTAAGAACAGGTGGTTCAATCAGAGGATTAAGTCCTTGAAAATCACAGACAACTCATGCCCTATCACGATTTACCACATAAAAATAATGGGTAACAATGCTCTCAGATGTAAGGTTTTTTTTTTTGTAAGTGAGTGTGAAACCCTGTATTACTGTAAGAAGTTATGATACAAAAAAGACAAGGGAAATCCCTTGATCTTCCAAAAAGGAAACCAGATCAGGGATCCCAGAGTTGCGCTGTCTGAGATAGCAGGGGGAGGGTTGGGCCACCACCAAGGGAAACTGACCCAGTCCTCCGTAAACCAATTTGAAAGACTAAACCATAACATATACATAAAACATGACAAAAAATAACAGTGGTAGCTCCTATACTGAAAACAACTTGACCGGGGGCTGAACCTGCGTTAGTCTAGGATGATGGGATGTCTTGTGTTGCCATCCTTTCTTGCCTTTTTCTCCTTCCTATGCTCCACCATGCACATGTTCCTAATAGAAGCTGGTGTTCCGCTCCGGTCTGCTAGAGTGATTTCCATGTGGTGGACATAGCGTAGGTAAAGGTGGGATTGGCCTGGCATTCATTCCATTTTTTGCTTTTGGCTCCTCTGGTCCTCAACTAGTTTTTTGCACTGGCCTCCAGGTTGTTGAGGTGTCTCAGAATTTCTGTGAGCACCTTCTTGTGGTCCCTGATAGTCTCCCTACTGGTCTCTTTCCAGTCAACGTTCATCTTGCCTATCAACATTTTTGTTCGCCAGGCCTCCTCCATCGTTTTGTGGTAGAGGGTTTTTCTGGGCTGCATAGCCCTTGGGTCCCTTATCCCGTCTGCTTCTTTAATTAGTTCTGTCTAGGCTTTGCCCTTGCGTGTGGTGTTAATTTCTCTCTCCCACCTATTGATGATCACTTTTCCCTTTGGATCAACATGCGTGAGAAAAGTACCCTTGGCTTCTCTCGCCTCTTGCTCCATCCTTGTAATCCTCCGTGTTCTTTTCAGAGGTTCTTTTCCCTGGGGACCTCTCTTACTATGGGTTTTCTTCATTCTTACCATCTCTGCTTTCTTGTGGTGTTTTTTTTCTTGGGTTATTCTCTTGTTCCTATTCGCCCCTTCCTGATATGTAAGATGGGCTCTGTAATTGCTTCTCTCCGGTTTGTGGATATTCCTGGTGTTTATTCTTTTATGGGATTTCCCCGATTGCGGACTCGTCTCAACAATCATGGGGCGCTCATAAAGGTGTTTCTTCTAGTCCTTTTTCACTATTTCAGAGTGTGTTCTCTTGGGAGCCCTGCTGTCATCTCTGCTCCAAACCTTTTCCTTGCATGCTGTACAATAATCATTACCACTCCCTGTATCTGTACTTGGGTGAGGTGTACCCATACTCAGCCATTGGAAACCCTTTTTTCCTTCTTCCTTTGTCACCTGCTGATTAACTTTTCTGCTTTCCCACGAATATCCCCTGTACTTCTTCCTATTGACATGACCGTGGTGTCGTACCTCCTCTTGTTGTGTGACCTGGATTTGCATTGTAACTCGTGTTTGGGTGGTGGGATATCATATTCCGTTAAGGCATAATATTGGCTCATTACCCCTTAATTGGGGCATATTATATTAGTAATTTTATTTTATTTATGTCGGCTTTAGGCCATTAGTTGTAATTATACCTCCTAGTCTCCTATATATACCAAGGAGACATTTTCATTTTGAATCATCTTGTAGTTGAACATTTAAGTGGGGTAAAAGGAGGTTTCCCCCTCGAAGAGGCTTATTATCTAAAATTATCTCTTTTTCAAGGCTTTGAGTACTTTTTCTGATGATTTTCTATGCTATATTGATATTTGGTTCTTAACATATGGTATCAGAGCTCAAGGTCTTAGGGTTTCGCTGCTACATCTGAGACACCTTGGAATTTTTGCTATAACTTTTTTTCTACAACGTTTCAGAAGGAACGTCTTGGGGGATATTTAGTAGATGGATCAAGGTATGTTGGATTCAAAATTTAGCTCCTGAGGCCTTATACCTTTGGAGATACAACATGTACAATATAGGGTTTTGGAATTGTCCTGAACTGATTCATTGCGTAATTTTCGCTATAAAATTTTTTATGTAATGTTTCAGACCCTAAAATCTGGAGGCTATTTACAAAAATTATTAAGGTATCTATGATAAAAATTTCAGCTTCTGGGTCATCGTAAATTTGTAGATACACCCTGTGTAAGATAGGGTATCTGACTAGTCCTATTGACTAGTCTCAAGAAGGTGTTCCAGGTAAAACAATCATAACTTCTTCCTAGAGTATCCAAATTGCATGGGACTAGTTTCATTTGATCATGGACAGTCTGTAGTATTTTTGGTGCAAGTTTCAAAATTTTATATCAATTATTTTGTGCAAGGCACACTATACAAGTGAGATCTCCTGGAAAGGACAAAAATCGACAAGTTGTGGGGAAGTTACCGTAAATTCCACTTGGCACATCCAATTTTGATCATACCTGTGGCATTGCAGAGAAGAAATATCAGAGAAATACATAAAATAAAGTTTCATACCTAGAAGGGCCAAAACTTGGGAGATACAACCGAAGAAATATTGTCTAGCAGAACTACCTCAAAATCAAGGTTCAAAAGTGATACTTGGCCAACATGCCACCCAAAAAGGGAACTTCTACACCAAATAAGCCTCCAAAAAATCCTACTTGGACTCTTGATGAAGGTGAAGAAATGTGTAGGGACATAAATGATTTAGAAAAGAAGATAGTAACAAAAGATGAACTACAAGAGATGATGGAGGGTTTAAAAGGGGAGATCATGGAAGTATTGAAAAATTTCGTAACAGAGAAGACACCTGAAAGTGAAAATGCATCCCATGAAATTCATGATGAGGACACAAGGAAGGTGAATCAAG
>ML791285.1:501888-536945 GCA_009831015.1 Picea engelmannii | reverse complement strand
ATGGATATAAAACCACCCATCACCTAAGTAATAAAAAAATCCATCAATTCGATGCATCACTAGTGATGGGAAACCACAAGAAACCCGAAACTACCTATGAATAAAGCAAAGGTGGTAGGAATCTCCATGAAGGCCAATGACAATGAAGACTGGAGGTGGAAATGCCAAATGCATCAAGAAAATGAGATGCATGGATACTTGGAAATGACCTAGAAGTGAAGCTAGGGGGGTAAACACTAGTTGCATCAACCATTTCCTTGCTTGCTTTTCTCTCCACATGTAACAACCCTACTATAATCCCCAATTTAACTAATGCATAATGTAGATATGAATGTGGCCATGGCCAAATGATGTAATATACAAATTGTATTTCTGAAATTTAATAAACAAAATGTGATGCCAACTATTAGGGGACATGGACAGAGATTGGGGGTTGAGTTTCCACAAGAGAAAGGAGTGTCTAATAGGGGTCCAAGGGGGAAACTATTTATGGGTATTAATTCAAACCCACTTTCCTGAATTTTATTATCATTGGGGACAACCTTCTATTTTTCTATTGAGTGTTCCCAAAGCTAATCATTAAACATATGTAAGTGGGTGCGTGTCAACATTGGGTAGAGTGAGTAGTTAACTGGCTTGGGGGAAAAGGGAATTTGTATGTCCAAAGAGGAGAATTTTTACAGGTATGTTTTTGCATGAACAACAAGCAGAGAATAGGGAAAAAGAGTACTAGAGATGGAACAACAATGGAGGGTGAATTCTAGAGCATTTTTGGAGCTAAATATTGAAGAGCCAAGTTATCACGCCTGGAGAGTGAACTCTTGGGTGAGTGGCATTGTAACAACAAGTGATTGTCATTGTTTTCCTAGTATTTTTTCCTATTGATGAGTTCCTTTGAGTTCCCAGTTACCCGTACCAGAGATACCCAGATAAATGAATGGTGCAGCCAGATGGGTTGAGAGTAGTGAAGGGGCACATTCCTTGGGTTGGGCAGGTCAAGAGGAAGATAGTTGTTTGAATTCAGGATAAATGTAGGAGAATGCGAGTGGGTTGTGGGATATCTGGGTCGTGAGTGGACAGTGAGAGACACCCTTTTCTTGTGGATTCCTAGCCCTAGATCGGGGGTGATTTGATATTTAGATTTGGAACAACAAGTATATGGTTGGGTGTAATGTCCATCCCAAGTAGTTGGTTGCACAACTATTTTACAAAGATAAGTGTTTATTTGTTTTTTTAAGTTAATTTATGAGTTTAACCATTGTGTATTTTACTCTATGAATGAGAATGATTTATATGTTGTTATAGATGAGTTTATTTGCGACATTCATGTCATTTCAGAATGCTATAGTTGCATATAGTTAAATGGTATAAGACAATAGTTAAATATATGTATAATTTGTAGCTGGTAAGCTACGAGAATTTGGTTAGCAAAACAATTTTGTTTTTATGTGTTTCTGCATAGTAATGTTCCTTAGTTAAGCTGGGGATGTTACACCACACTCCTTACCTAATTCATACAAAAAAATTGTTTGTAGTAAAATTCAAAGAGCTATAACTTTGTTAAATGACATCTATTCAAGGTGATTTTTTTTTTTTGGCTATTTTTTGTGTGATTTCCATCAATAGATTCATAATTGGTAAGTTATGCTTTTTATGGTCAATTTCTTGGGTTTTTGATAATGACTTTCAAATTTTAAATGTACTTGATTTGGATGGTTCTAAATAAATATTGTTGATGTGCTCATGGAAAAAAAAACATGTGGCAATTGGGAAATGGTGACATCCAAAATCCTACAAAAGTTAATAATAAGATGTTTGGGAAGAATAATGTGAACACATGACCTACAAGTATATATTGAAACTTAAATTTATCCCATCAAGGTGTGGGAGATTCTTGCTTCCTTGTGTGATAAAAATGAATGATGAGATGACTTTCAAACTTGTTAGTGGATTGAATAACTTCTTACCAAGGTTAAAAGTTGTAATGTAAAATTGATTCATTGAGGGAGCAATTATAATAAAATGGATGATGTTGTTATTGCAATAGTTAAAAATAGACCACCTCTTGTTTATGCTATATTCATCCAATATAAGAATAGAGGCATTGAGATGTGTAAAATCACACATAGACTAATTTTGAAGAATTTTGCAAAGGTCTTACCAATTAACATGATATACTTATTTCTTTAAGACATATGGTGTTGGCCCTCGACCAAGTTTTGAGGAAACCTTTGTTAGAGTTGGCCCACTTTTGGACTTCGACACATTGGTCGAGGAAGGAGCGCCCAGGCGGAGCTGAGATCACGAATCTCACTTATTTTGCGGGCTATGTGGACTAGTAAGGGGTTCTTTAGGGTTTTTGTAATGGGTTATGGGATGTCGGCCCATGGGGTTTTCTCATGTTTGGTCCTATTGTAAGGGTTTGTAAAAGTATAAATAAAAGAAGAATGGATGGTAGAAGTAGTAGTATTTGGAGCTAAGTGCAAGTGGTCTAAGTGGGTTTGTGCAAGGGAATGAATGTGTGTTAAGGATTTGTGCTTGATAGAGAGTGGCTCTGTGCCTTGATCTAGTTTTTGGAAGGAGGATTTGGTGCTCAGTGCACATATATCATGTCTGATGCAAAGCTTGACTCTATGGCTCAGTGAATAGGAGTAACTAAATATAAGATATTGATGAATAATAAAGAGGCGAAGTGGTTGGTGGACGTAGCCCCACAATGGGGTGAACCACGTACGTATGGTGTCTTATGGTTTTCTTTTTGAAATGATTATCTCTATTATGTTTTGCTTAGTGCTTAGATTAGATATGTAATGGATATATAAATGCTTCTTTAATGCTTTGCTTGTGTTAAAATGCTAGATCTGATTCAGAGTGATAAGTGATAAGTGTTTTAGGGGCATACTCTTTTGTTATTACTGTGCTAGAACTATCTTAGATTATGTTCTCTGATGTCCATAAGGTTAATGAACTAATGTATGTCACTTCCTAAGCATTAAAAAAATACCCTACAGAGTGTTATTCTCACAGATCCATGACCCATCTTGGTTACAGACACCTGCGTACCATAACCCCCCTGCTTCTACCTCAGGTGAGACTTCTCTTGCTTCACAGGTGTTGCCGAAAGAGTTGGTAGTTAGGGTTTTGTTGGTGCGCTGTTAAGCGTTAAACCTTGGGTTTTCCCATGTCCCAACAAATGGTTCTGTTGTCGGGACCTGAAACTGATTGCTAGGAACAAAAGTAAAGAAAAAGAGAATCTTTGTGCGTAGATCTGCTGTTGAAGTGTGCAATACTCTACTTGACTTGTGAAGCTTTGTGCTAAGAAAGAAATCCAATCTAAAGAAAGAAGTAAGATCCGAAAAGAGGTAAAAATTTGTGCTTTGACAAGAGTAAGATAAGTGAAATTTTTTGTTTTGAAAGCATGAACCTAAGTATGTTTAATAGATTCTGTCCTAGTCTGAAGGCTAGGGCACAGTTGAAAGAAACAATTGGTTTGAGTAAATTTAATGGAAATGAAGAAAGATATGTTATTCCTATGGATAGAAAGAGTTTTTGGACTAATAAATGGATGGAACCTAGAAATAATTTTTTCAGATTGCAGGTCCAACACTATGATCCTAGTGTGCAGTACAAAAAAAGTTGGGGAACATTTAAAAGAAAAAGAGGATTGACATTGTGTTATAATTGCAGAAGACCGAGACATCTTGTTAAGGAATGCCCAGATGCAGGTCATATTTTCCTTTGTTGTAACATTATTGGTCATAAGGTTGAGGATTGTCCAAAGATGATTGCTAAAGTTGAATGAATGACTATGAGACAAGGAAACTATGAAGGAAGTGAAGAGACTAAGGGCATATTATAAAGTCATAAAGAAAAAGAATCAGAGGAAGTTCAAACTACATTAGTACAGTTGAAAGAAAAGATGGATGTTCACAAATATGTCAGTTTACCAGAGATATTGAAAGTAAAACAATGCATAAGTGAAAGAATAGAAGACTTTGACATAGATTGTGTCTTGGATGAAGAAACACAAGTGAATATTATGATAGAAGAAACTTTGAAAATTTTGGGAAAACCTACTGTGATACCTTCGTTGGGAAGGATAGGCTTGTTTAAGGGAAAGATGATAACCCTATGTGGAAGAGTTACTAATGTACCCATTATTGGTCATGGAACATTGACTGAAGAGGAATTTGAAGTCATTAAGTTTATTGGGGACAATGCCCCTTTCCCACTTTTACTAGGTAAGCCTTGGATTGAGAAGGATCAGACCAGAAGGAAAGAAGAGGAAGAATCTACAGAAAATAAAAAGAAAGAACTAAGGGATTTCATAGCTAGGAAAATAGATCGACTAATAGAAGAACAAGAGGATAAGACGAAGCAATAGAACAAAGTAACAACACAGGAGGGACAAAAGGCAAGAGAATCAACTGTCAAGGTTGAAAGAATGCAAGAAGGCTTGAGGAACCTATCTATTTCCACTCAGGATGTGTTAAGAAACGGGATATTAACTTCAAACGATTTGAGGGAACCTCAACAATGCGAAGCCACTGCGCTAGGAGAAAATAAGAATAAGAATGGAAAGAGGATTCTAGAAACAGTTAGAGAAACACAGATCATAGGGAAGAAGGCAAGGAAGCACAATAAAAAGAAAGCTAAGTTGGAAAAGCTACAAGAAGCTATAGAGACTAGATCAAAGACTTCACAGAATAGAACCTCGCAGGAGGCAGGCTCATAGGATTTGAACCTCGCTGGAATAACAGGACCATGCAGAATGGGACTTCACCCTGGCGAAGTTATATGATCATTGGAGGCACCCATACCATTAGAATGACACTCCAGAATGGTTAGAAAACACATTTATGGGCTTATGGACCACTTTTGGACGTTGAGACCGCGCCATAACGAATAGATTTACATTGATGAAGGCATTTCCTAGCTGTTGGAAGATCCGTTACGATAACTCGCTTATTTAACTCGTCGGTCGCTGCGTCGGGACCAATTTTTGCTACCCGTGATTAACTGAGCTAAACAAAGAATTGTCCAAGTGTCGAGCTATGTCTTCTGAAACTAGACCCCACCTTTCCATTTTCCTACCTCGCCTGTCCATTTGCCTACCCCGCTTGTTTGTTAAAAACTAGAATGTAGGGCGAAACTAGTGAATTGGATAAGTCTATCGAGGAGGTCCTTAAGAAGCTAATGGCCGACAGACTGATATCTGAAGGTGTCCAAGTGTCGTTGAATAGGGGACTATAGGATTCCCCTTCGAATGGACGTTGTTCTGGTCGTGTCAACCCCAAAACTGAACAACGAAGTAAGCACCACAACGATCTGGCTAATGCAAAACATATCCTATCGATCCTACCTAAGTATATCCCACCTTTGGTTGGCACTGTTAACTGCGACAGCATCCCCCGAGACTTTGAGTATTCTGTGTTCACTGCGTACATTCCGAAATGAATATGCATAGTTGGGAGTCAGTTAAGATAGATCCCGCTACTGAAGAACACCGACTTCAACTTGGGAGACTGGAAGAACTACGCCATGTTGGAGCCCCACTGCTATCTCACGAAGACAACTAGAAAGAAGCCTCGCCTCGTCTCACAACCATGGATTAAGGAGTTGGTGCAGTCCACCATGCTGAATCTGATGAAGATCCTACATTTTTGCCTCCACCAGGAGGTTAACGCTTGCTTTAAACTCCTCCTGTCATGTTATCATGGTGGATACTTGTGGCTCGACTGAAGGATTACTGTGGATCCGATGCTGATCCACCAGATCATAGGCTTAAGTGTGAAGGGTCCTGACCCTCAACAATTTTATCTAGGGAAGACTTCTGACCATTCCTTAGCACAACGCATCAAGGAAGCTTATGTTGAAGTTGAAAAAGGAAAGCGAGGTTACAAGGTAGCCTCTATACAGGATGGCGCAATGCACCTCACTTGCTAACTCATAGCTAGCAAGCTTGTAAGGAAGAACCGCCCCACACAGGTCATCGAGTTCGTGGTGGACCTCATAGTAAAATGTGTGGAGGGCATGCAAATGAAGTGGGAAAACTACCTCGTCAATGAGATGGAGAAGGATTGTCGCAAAGCCCAGGACTTGGGATATGAATTCCATTATAGCTGGCTGATCATTTTGATCACATTTGTCGCTTGGAAAATGCCTGAAGGAGCCACCTTCCCAAAGATCGAACCCTCGGAGCTGTTGGATGCTCGGTTTTCAACCCTGTGGTATACCAACAACATGACGAAGCAGTGATAGTCCAATGCAGTTTTTCATGCATAATATCAGCAATTAAAGGTTTCCATTGAATCATTTCCACGCACGACACTGCACACCCTGCACTTGTATAGACCAATAACAAAGTTCCACGCAGATCTGCATTTCATCTACATCACTGCGCGATGAGACGAGAACAAGGAAGAGTTACAGTCGTACTACAAGATAATAGATGAAGACATGGAGCAAATTACAAAAGAGTGGTCGGAGGAATTTCTTATACCTGTCGCTGACGCAGAAATCTTTGACACTGACACCATAGGAATCCCCATAGTCACCTGAGTCGAGCATGTCATACAGTCCAGTGGGACGAAGAAGAAGAAGAAGCAGGAGGAAGTCCATGATATAAATAGTGATGAAGAGGACAATGCTTCTGAAGATAACGGGTCTGGCTCACTAGGACAAGGAGTAGAAGATGAAGTAGAAGGATAGGGAGGAGGAGATGAAAGAGAAGAAGAACAAGGAGGAGGTGAAGATACACCGCTGGAATATCCCCCTGTTGGGACAATCACACCACATAAGAGGAAGGTTTCTCTGAATAAATCCTCAACAAGGAATAAGACACATGCTAATAAGCCCCAATTGGAGGCCACTCTCATTGAGGACAATATTAGTTTGGTTCGCAGAGCTATGGAGGACTCTTCCGAGGACATCTTGCAGAGATATGGAGAGAAGCACGAGGAGCTATATGGAAGGATCGAGAGGGAACAGAAGGAAGTACACCAAGCTATTTATTTGGCCCGTGCAGTACCCACTGCACCTTCCTCGTCGTAGACTGCAGAATTGGGAGATGAACCAACCCAATTGAGAAGACTGGTGGATGCAACAGAAGCTCAACTTCAGAGAGTCCAGGAAGAGAAGGAGAAGGCTACAAAAGCCTTGAAACATCAGAAATATGGAGTCCTAGCGCAATTACGAGTAGCGCAAGACAAGGTATCATCCCAGGAAAGTGAGAAAGCAGAGCTTCAGGTGAAGCTCTAGGAGGAAAAATCCCAGCTACATAGAGAAAAGGAGCAGTTGCTCGCAGAGCGGGCCATATTCAAAGAAGCAATGAGTAAAGCATGTCGCTCTGTACGAGTCTTGGTACAGGAGGACTAGGATCTAGTCAAAGTTCAAGTAGTGAAGCTCGTTGAGACCCTCTAGCAACTTTAGGCTAGGATAACAGATTTGGAGGCCCAAACAGTACCGAGCACCCCGCAGGAGGTGCGTTACTAGAGGGAGGAGATCGCTAAGAGAACACTAATAAGGATAAGAACCCTCACCTTAGAATGCAAAAAAATGAGTGATAGAAGTGCACATACATATGAATGCCTCGCCGAGGATCCAGAGCTAAGGAAGCTGGAAGCGCAGTTACAAGAGGTGCAACAACAAGAATTTTTTGTGCAGGCACAGATGAAGCTTCTCACTGCGGTAGAAAAGAATGAAGAGATACTAGGAGAAACACACAGTACAACAATAGATCATTACCCTCCAGGGTAGGGTAATGGATGTGACACAAAAGCTACAACCTGTGCAGGATGAATCCTGCAAGGTGTTCGAAGAGATTGATGGACATAGCTCACAATTGGATCAAGTGGTTGCAATAATAGAACAACGCATGGAAGGGCCTGTTACAGAGCGAACGATCCAGGAGCTCGCTAAGCAGGAGGCTCAGGCGAAGTAGCAAGTCGAGGTAGCTCGAGTTAAGCTTGAGGACTTCGAAGCAACGTTGTCTGCACCTAAGTGACTCGGGACGAGTCACATGTGAGTGTTGGGGGCCTGTTGGCTCTCGACCAAGTTTTGAGGAAACCTTGGTCAGATTTGGCCCACTTTTTGACTTCGACACATTTGTCGAGGAAGGATTGCCCAGGCGGAGATGAGATCGCGGATCTCACTTATTTTGTGGGCTATGTGGACCCAATAAGGGGTTCATTAAGGTTTTTGTAATGGGTTATGGGATGTCGACCCATGGGGTTTTCCCATGTTTGGCCCTATTGTAAGGGTTTGTAAAAGTATAAATAAAATAAGAATGTATGGTAGAAGTAGTAGTCTTTGGAGCTAAGTGCAAGTGGTCTGAGTGGCTTTGTGCAAGGGAATGAATGTGTGTTAAGGCTTTGTGCTTTATAGAGAGTGGCTCTGTGCCTTGATCTAGTTTTTGGAAGGAGGATATGGTGCTCACTACGCAGATCTCCAGTCTGATGCGAAGCTCGACTCTGTGGATTAGTGCATAGGAGTAACTGAATGTAAGAGATTGACGAATAATAAATAGGCGAAGCGGTTGGTGGACGTAGCCCCACATTGGGGTGAACCACATGCATCTGGTGTCTTATGGTTTGGTTTGTGCAATGATTATCTATGTTATGTTTGGCTTAATGCTTAGATTAGATATGTAATGGATATATAAATGATGCTTTAATGCTTTTCTTATGTTAAAATCCTAGATCTGATTTAGAGTGCTAAGTGCTAAGTGTTTTAGGTGCATAATATTTTGTTATTACTGCGCTAGAACTATCTTAGATTATGTTCTGCGATGTCCATAAGGTTAATGAACTAATGTATGTCACTTCCTAAGCATTAACATAATACCTTGCGAAGTGTTATTCTCACAGATCTATATCCCAACTTGGTTACAGACACCTGCGTCCTGTAACCCCCCCCCGCTTCTACCTTGGGTGAGACTTCGCTTGCCTCACAGGTGTTGCCGAAAGGTCCGGTAGTCGGGGTTTTGTTGGTTCACTGTTAAGCGTTGAACCCTGGGTCAGCCCCTGTCCCAACATATGGTTATTGGACATTCCCATGTAGCACGTGGTAACAAGTTTCAAGCTAAAGGATCCAAAAAGGATTTGATATTAAGTTATGGTGGTAGGACAAATGCTTATAGTATTTCATACAAGTCCTATAATAATACCAATATAGACACTTGTTAGAAAAAATAATGGAAACTTTGCAGATATCGTGACAAGTCTAATCATCTAGAGAAGGATTTATTTAAGAGACAATAAGAGATTTTAAAATAGAAGAAGAAGGGATCTATGTAGAAACAAGGTTCACAATACAAGAAAGTTGCTCTTGTGGTATTTTATAATCCATATAATAAGACTCCCCTCCCTTTTGTAGAATGGATCATGGATACAAGTGCTTCTCATCATATGACATGTACTTATTCCTTCTTTATTTCTTATGAGAAAAAAAATGTGTATGGTAACCACCTCTTAGTTATTGACTTAGGAAATGTGCATGTTCCAAAAAATGAATTAACAGACGCGTTTTATGTAAATGAATTCCATTTGATTTGTTCTAATGGGATTTCATTTAATTTTTTCTCCATTTACCATGCTTTCCAACAAGGTTATAAGTTTGAATATTGGCTTGATAAATGCGTTATGAAGGATATAAACAATGGTTTTAAAATTGTTTCTTCTAGTCCCATTGATTATAATGGTGCTTTGTACAAATTTGTTGGTTTATCTAGCTCTACAAATAGTCCCTTATATGCCTTGATTTCTTATGTTGATCATTATCTTAAGTTCCGGAATGAAAGGATAGATTAGTTGAATTATAGTAAAATGTAGTTGATGAATAATTTGAATATAGTATATGTATTACCTTCTATCACTACTACTAAGGGTGTTTGTGAGGGTTATGTACTTTGTAAACGTCATTAATATATTTTTGAGAAGAACAAAAATTGATGTTGAAGGAAAGTTAAAGCTAGTTCAAAGTGACATATCGCCTTTGACACTCCTTTATCATGTGTTTTCTATTTTATCATCTTCATTGATGATTTTAGTAGGCAAACTTGGATTTATTTCTTGAAGCATATAAATGAAGATTTTGTTAAATTCCAAGAGTTGAAGGCCCTAGTTGAAAAATAATATAGTAAGCAAATTAAGGTTCTTTGTAATGATAATGGGTGGGGGGGAGAGTATACCAAGAATGGGTTTTAGGCATACTCCATAAAGCATGGGATACAATGTCGAAGAATTGTTCTTTACATGCCACGATAAAATGGGGTTGTTAAGAGGAAAAACATGGCTTTGTTAGAAATGGAAAGATGTATGATACCCTTTAATGGATCGTAGAAAACATTTTGGGGGAAATTTATTGGTTGTGTAGACCACATACTTTACAAGGTACTACTAAATAAGTTCTAAATGTTACTCTTGAGAAAAAAAGGATTGGAAAGAAACCATATATTGATTATTTTAGTGTTTTTAGAAGGGAGTATTGGGAAGAACAAAGTAATAAATTAGAGGCTAAATCACATGTATGCATCTTTATTGGTTATAATAAGGAATCTAATATGTTATTTTATCAATCGATTTAGAATATGATTATTGGCAAGGATGTTTAGTTTAATGAAAATTTTGCACCATGATCTTCATTTGAGCCCCATGTTACTCTAAATTTGCCTCATGTTAGATCTTTTGTGTTGGAATACTGTGAGGGGGTGAATCATTATTACATGATAATTTTTACCACAATTTTATTTTAATCAGAATTTGTTATTTACCAGTAGTCAATATTGAACAGTTAAATTATACAATACACAATGCACATAGATTTACTGTGGAAACCCAATTGGGAGAAAACCACAAAAAAATATTTATAAAATTTGTAAGCACCAACTTACAATAGATACCAATCTGTAATAATATTTGCAGGAACCAATATGTAGGGGACACCAATCCCCTTACTGAGCACCAAATCAGCTAATGGGCACAAACCCACATAGTTATTTTTCATAGGCACCAACCTGTAGGAGACACCAATCCCCTTCCTTGCTCCACCCTGCCACCTTGAAAAGATTTGTAATTAGTAGTTTGCTTCAGAATACCTCTCCAACATGCTTCATCCTCTATTTCATCAAACCTCATATCATCTTCATCACTTCCACGCTATTGTATGAACCTCTGAATCTCTAGTCTTCTCACAACTCTTCACACCACACTCATCGCACACACTCTCACTAGCTCGATCAAGGGATCATTATTTATAGAGATTGTGTACTCAAGCATTTTTTCACATACAAATTCATTCTCATCAAGTCGGCTCCAAGTCCCTTTGCCTCTTCCTCAAAATTGGGCCCTAACACTTCTCATTTCATGTGATCTGCTCTTAGACCACACAACACAATTTTGATGCTCAACATCCATAGGATCTCATCCTGGATTCAATATTGTCCATTGATTTACAATCACATTCATTGGGGTACCAATACACTCTACAACACTTCAATATACATATTCCATCCGATATGTCCTTCATTTTATCACAATCGTCGATTTATTCTTTCATATCAAGACCATCGGGGTGTCAAAATACTCAACACCATCTTGACGCACAACATCCGTTTGATCATTTCTTTGTTTGATCTTATTCATTTATTTATTGGGACCACCAGTTCTATCAAACCCCTTGGACCTCAAAAATCATCCACTTTTAGATCAAAATTTCAATTGAATTGTCACCATCAATGGTTGGGACACCACTTAACTCCCCATAGAACCTCAATTATGACTGAGCGTTTTTCGTCAAAGTTTGTCTCCTCGCAAGACTATTGGAATCCTCGAATAGTAACATGTGTCTTCTACATAATCATTGATCTATTCAACTCTAAATATATCTCCGTCGTTAGTCAGAGTTGTTCTATCAAAGTTCTTCCAGTTAGTGTACACTGATGGCTTCATTTTGACAACCAATAAGATGCCTCCATGGGTCGTAGCCTCGACCTAGATTACTCGAAACATATAATCCACTCCGATATTTCGTGGCTTCGTAGATGACTTCCATGTGGGTCTAACATGGTACTGATGTGATGTTGGTGTGGTTAATTATGCCAACATGGCTACTTAGGATGATGTGGCTACTTATCCTGATGTGGCACTGATGTCATGTTGACATCATCACTTACATAAATTCTTCTTCGTACACTTTGCTGACTTGGCACTCTGATGCGTGGCCATCGATGAATGGAGCCTGTTCCAACACTCCGATGCAAAATCATCGAATAATATTCCTTTTTCAATACCGTTAGAGCTTATCAATTGGAGTTTAGAAGACTGGGAAAGTTTCATAGCTTCGATAAGAGGGGTATCAAAGAATAATCCATCCCATCCTTGATTTACATGCCAAAGCCTTTGAGCCTTAACTCCGACCATCAAGCTATCACCATGTGTCCCTATATTAGCCACTAGTCTAGGCTACTACGAATTGATCTTGACTATTGGTCGGGGTCTATCTTCTATAGAGTATTCTGACTATCTATACTTTCGAACATTCACTCCAATAAGCTATGGTCAATTGGACACCTCCATGTGTCTCTCCTAGATCTTGATCCTATGCCATTATGAGTAGATCATCGCCATTGGTCGGGGTCTATATTCTACTGAGTATTCTGACTGTTCATAGCCTTGTTGGTCATTGGACTTCCTGTTACCTTTTTATGTGGCAAAATCTGCTTATGACACGTGGTTTAGTCACTGGGTTACATTGCCTACTTTTGTGGCACTGACCCGATATTTACGTGGCACTGTATGAAGTCTAATACATGGCATATGATGTGACATTTATTACCTGGAATTTCTATGTCTCACGTGTCCTTCACATGCCCCCTTCTAAGGGTGTTGGGTGTCGTGGCACTGGCGTGGACATAACTTAGCATCCAAGCTGGCTCACAATAATTTAGAGTCCTTCCCATCCAATACCCTGTTCAGATTTATTTTCTATTTCTCCGATAGATCAACGATCCCTCTTGATTTAGAGCTTCTTCCGTCAGAGTGTCTCAATATGGTTTGAGATAAATACTCCGAAAACTCGAACTCCAAAATCCTTTCACCGTCGCATCATATTCTAAATTCAGGGTTGCTTCTGGTCATGAATTTGGTTAGATATGGATCTAAGATTTAATCTCGACCATCCATTATTAACATACGAACAAAAATTATGGCACCAAAATTTAACTCCTTTCGCACGGTTCCATGGCTCTTCTGTTTACATTCAAGCTAAGAGATTTCACTTGTTCATTATAATCTCGTCAAAGTCTATTTCCCATATGAATTTGGGATATTGTATTTTTCCTTTGCTTCATTATCTTCATGTCTGGATTGTTGATCTTTTTGAATGATCAACGATCAATGACTCACGCTTTATTTTCTCACAAAACCTTCGCCAAAATTTAATCAGGGAAAGCCAGAGCTTCCTTTGAACCTCTACAACTTGGTTGTTGAGTACCCTAGCAGATATCTCATTGAAATTTAAACAACACAGAGATATATAGATGCATAGGGACCTTCTCGACTTGCTCTGTCTGGTTTTATTTGTTTAGATGTTTCGATCCTTGGACCTGTCATCACAGTCTGTTTGCCTTCATCTTCACATGGAGTCACTATCAATGACCTCCATGACTACCTTTAACATCAATAACAACACAATTTCCAACGATTTTTTGATTTATTGTGTAACATTCCTCTCTTGCGTGCACCTGAGGTGACTTGTTCTTGAGGACACTTGCATGCAAGTGATCCGGTTCATTATGTGATTGACTATTTCACTATGGATTCTGATGATGAGACTGTGTATTATGATGTCATGTTATGTTATTATGTATAGATAGGTGCTATTGACTCGTTTCTCCTGAGTGTGTAGGACTCTTGACAGATTGAGGATGCTAATGGCATCGATGGACCTCCTTGGACTCTGGACCGAGTCAGGGAGTGGACTGTATATGGTTTGAGTGTTTATGTTATTTCATATGTGTCATATGACTAGGTATATTATGATGTTGTTTATGGATTACTGACATGTTCGTTTATGGATGTAGGCTGACAATTGCTTGCTAATTAGACTCACATTTGGAGTGAAGGGGCCATGCACAAAAACCAAAGATATTGAGGGAGAGGTGTAGTGTCCCCAAGGCCGAGCCCCGTTACAGATCATGATATATGCAATGAATTGTAAATGTGCTCTATAGGCTGGTGAGCGAAGTTTTGTATAAGCTGGAAGGCTTATGTGTTTGTTAGGCTAGGAAGCCTAAGTGTTTGAAGGCCAGGAGCCTGCTGTTGTACTTGTATGTATGCAGAATAATCAATAAAATATAAACACCGCCAGGTGCAGACCGACCACGATGAATGAGTGAAGGGGGACTGAGCGTCCATAGAGTGGGCAAGAAACTAGGGGCTGGAAGGTGGGAAAGGGGCTAAGTATTGAGCCTAGGGGGCTTAAGCCTGGGAAATAATATTTTAATATTATTTCAAAAAGAGACATGTGCATTTCTGTTTATCCTAAGTTTTGGAAAGAGAAAGTGTGCAAAAGGGATGCAGACTGATGGAACACATGTAGTTCCAAGGGTGACAAGTGTCAGCCCTGGTGCATGAAGATAAAACGGCCAAGATAAGCCGTGAGGGGGATTCCTCCTCCATTCCACCCGACTGCCTGAGTGTGTACAGGCTCGGAGCAGTACGATTAACTCGACCTCTGCAAAGAATACCTCGTGCGTCCCTGAGAGCTGGAAAGCCTGTGATTGTTCTGAATAATCCGTACCTCTCTGTCCCGAAGCCGTGACCGTGAGACCCATTTGCCATTGCCGAACCAGTTTGAGGAAGCCTGTATCTGGCTCTGAGGAAACTGGTGTATTCCTCTGTTCTGGAACGAGAATTTAAATAGTCTGTGTTGATTTCGGGAATAGCTTGTGTGTGTGTTGAATTCTAAAAGGCCGAAACATCCTCTGTCTGAGCGCCGAGCCTATGTGTGGAGCCAATCCGTGAGACCATCCGCCATTGTTAAACTTGCTGAATATCTCATGTCTGTTTTTCTCGTGGGTTGTTGTGACCACGCAGTACTGGACTGCGTGAGGCTTGTTGGCCTGTGAGCGACTCCTACAGGTGAGAGAGTGCGCAGAGGGAGGAGAGAACTCCTGGAAGGAACCCTGTAGCTGCCATAGAGCCGGAGACTTCCGGTCCGGTCTGTTCCTGTAACCCAAGGTAAGGGAGACTGGCAGCCGAAGGACTGTCCAGGTGATAGAGAAGGTGCACTCTCCTGGGGTGGAATAGGCATGTGGGGAATGAGGGTCTGTGGGCAGTGAGCGAGGGAGATTCCTGGGAGAGCTTTCTTCCTGGTGGTTGTGTATGACTGAATTCCCTGTAACCTCAGCCTGAGTTTGGATTCCTTGCCCTGGGGTGGAGCTCAGTCCCAGCTCAAGGGTGACCCACTGTTGAGTTGAGGAGAAGTGCGGTCTACGGCTGGGAGGTTCGTGGGAGGCCTACATTTGGTTGGTGGATTTATTCACTGTCAACAGATAAGTATCTGACTATGTTTTATCACAATTACATGACTCCTCTGGATATGTTATCATGTTTTCCGCTGTGTAAATGAATTACTGTTGAATGCTATGGCTTTTTTAATTGCAACAGTAACTTATATATTTTTCTCTGAGATTTAAGTGTGTTTAATTGTTTAAATGCATGTGCTTATAATGTCTATACGAATTGTGTAAGAGTCCATGTACAGATTGATGTAGAGAGGTTTTAAAGCCTCGGTAGTGAAAGGTGACACTACAAATTGGTATCAGAGCCAATGTTTCGACACTGAGCCTAGATGGGCCAGTGGAGCAGTCTTTAGACCGAGAATGCGAGGGGAAATTGAGTCGGGAGGACCAATTTTGGACCATGGTTTGTTCCGAAGTGCCAAGGGAACACTTGACGAGTTGTTATTAAGCTCAGGAGGTATAGCGGCGTTAAGAAACCGCAGCTGGTGTGGTCTATGGCCATGGGGAGACAAGTATCTACACCAATGGTGTTAGAACCATAGGATATGTTCGGGAGGGAAGGCGAACCCTTGTAACCATCCGATCTGGAGAATGTGCACAAGGTTTAAAGCCTTTGACTATTGCACAGGGGATTGGAAAATCACGATACGCGAAATCCTGAATTGGTTAGGAACCGTTTGAGCCGTCAGATCTCGGCCGGAAAACCCGTCAGCCATAGGATCTGTCGGGAGATGACCGAAGGTTAAACCTCAAAGACTAGGGGGGAATGCTCAGAAATAGATCTAGTCCGTCCGAAAGACGGAGGACACGTGTCGTGATATTTCCCATTTCGAGAAATCGGGAATCGCGATATCGGGAGTCCTGGTAATAAGGGATCGAGACCTTCCATGGTGGAAACCCCGAAACGCTGAAAGGATCTACGCCGTTGATCCGAGGAGGGGACCCGACTGTTGGATTCCATGCTTGGATTGGACGTGGATGCATGAATGTGTACCACGTGCCAGTGAGTCGAGGAGACAAGCGAGAGTGGTGGGACCTGATGACATCATTAAAAGCGACGTGGACCCTCCTGAACGTACCACCTGCCATGAGGGTGAAGGACGACAGTTGTGTTGTGGGCCCGGAGAATAAAGTAACTCGTGATTTCGGGAGCTCGCGAGATAAGGGCATAGGAGCTTGACATGGAAACTCGCAAAGTCGCGAAGTAGCGAGAACGAGAGGAGAAAAGTCAACATCGCTCCTCGGGGTTTCGTGAAAGGGAGGTGTCAGGGTTGGATGCCACAAATCACGAAGGTGCGAGTAGCGAAGAGTGCTAACACTTAGACTTAGACCTAGACTACGGTCATGCGTAGCATACCCTAGCGAGGAGAGAGCCATACCCTTGTTGCATATCAGGTATCGGCGTTTAGAGGAATGAGTCGAAAGTTTTCGACTCATGAACTTGCGATGTCACGAGTTGCGAAAAGGGTGACTTGGGTTTCGTATATTTAACCGTCGGATCTTCGTGGACTGAGATTCCGAAGTTCCGAAGCCCTAGAAATTGCAGAGCCAGACAGAGCTTATAAAACTTTGTGAAGTTGAAATGTCTTTCGTTCTTGTTCATATTAGTTTTAAATGTCGTGGATTGTTCTTGAAGTTTAATGGCCTGACAAATTTCGAATTTAATTGCACAGTGCATGTGCAAAATTCAACGAAGGCCAGAACTCCAGTTAATAAACGCCGAGTATGGAGTGGGGAAGAGTGCAGATTACCCCTGAAATGGAAGACAAATGAGAAGGAAAGGATGTTAACTTAGGAGTCGAAGGATCGAACTCCAATGGGCACGAAAAAGAGATGGATAAGGAAGGACATATGATGCAACTCATCGAAAGATTGTAGAAATATGCCCAGGCTCGCCTAGCTGATAGCCGAAAGCTCATGAAAGTACGGGATCGACAGGGTGAATTCAATTTAAAATTGTTGAAGAGCCTGGAAATAATAGAAAAGAAATTGGAAAAGGGGAGTGACACAAGCAGATCAAGAAGTGTCAAAACCCTTGAGGGGAGAAGGAGATCGAGGAGTGGTGACAGACATTACCGTTTCTCCCCGAAGCATTCTGGCAAGGAGACACATAGTAGTTCAAGCCTGTCCCCTTCCAGAAGACACTGAAAATATGGAAAGGATGAATTGAAAGGGGAAATGAACAAGATTAAGCCTCCAACATTCGATGGAAAACATAAGAAGTAAGAAGATGCCGAGACCTGGTTGCTTGGTATGAAGAAATACTTCCAACTGCAGAATTATTCTTCCCATGCAGAAGGAAGAATTGCAGTGTACCAACTGAAAGGAAAATCATCCATGTCGTGGGATCAGTTTGCGCAGGTGAAGCACATCCGAGAGAAAGAGGTCACTTGGAAGGAATTTAAGAGGTATTTCAAGAAGAAATACCTGACTAAAAGATACTATGACAGAAAGATGAAGGAGTTCTTCAAACTCAAGTTGGGCAGTATGACCATTGATGAGTATGAACAAAGTTTCCTGGAACTACTGAAGTATGTTCCATTCATCAAAGATGAGGCTGTCAAGATTCATAGGTATCTGAGTGGACTGCCACCTTCCATTGGTGACAAGATTCAATATGATGATCCTAAGACCATGGAAGAAACCATAAGAAGGATGAAATGCCTATACGAACAACAAAGAGAAAAGCCTACCTTTCGGAAGGCTTGGGATGACCAGAAGAGGTTTAAGAAAGAACAGAGGCAGAAGGGAAACATGCCTCTCTTTTTCAAGAATGGCCCTGGGGAACAGTCATCATTTAGAGACCCCAGGAAAGTTGAAGGGAGTGAGCAGATGCCAAGGCCTCCACCTATGGAGTGTTGGGGCTGTAAAGGGAATCATAGGTACAGAGACTTCCCCCATAGGAAAGACAAAGCAAGAACTGTCCATACTGTTCAGCAAGCTGAAACAGTGGAGGATATGGGCAGCAGAATGCCGAGGATCTACGCAACCCTAGATAACAAGCAAGCAGAATTTCAATCACACATGATTGAAGTGGAAGGTATGATCAACAACCGACCCCTTGTTATTTTAATTGATTCAGGGGCTAGCCATAGTTATGTGGATCCTAGAGTGGTGGAAAGTTTGCATCTAACGAGAAGCAAACATGAGAAGTCTTGGTTAGTACAGTTAGCCACAGGGACCAAGAGGAAGGTCACTGAATTGGTTAAGTCCTTCTCAGTGGACATGAAAGAAATGAGCACTAAGGCTGAATTGAACATTCTTCCTTTAGGTTCATATGATTGCTTAATTGGGATGGACTAGTTGGACCAGCACCATGCCCTTCTGGATTGTCGTAACAAGAGATTTACATGTCTGGACGAAGAGGGAAATCAAGTAACAGTTCAAGGAATTCCCATAGCTGTGGTTGTTAGAGAAATATCAGCCATGAAGCTGAAGAAATGTTACCAGAAAGGCTGTCAATTATTTGCAGCCCGGGTGGAAGAAGTATTCCAAGATGTGGTCTCGAATTTGGAAAACCACAAGGTACTCAAAGAATTTAAGGACGTATTTCAGGAGGTGCCTGGACTACCTCCGAAGAGGGACATCGATTTTTCTATAAATCTGATGCCTGGAGCAGCTCCAATTTCAAAGGCCCCTTATAGAATGAGCACACCAGAGCTGAAAGAGTTGCAACTGCAGCTCGAAGAGCTACTAAAGAAAGGTTACATTCATCCCAGCATGTCACCGTGGGGAGCCCTAGTCCTATTCGTGAAGAAGAAAGATGGGACGTTGAGGCTGTGCATTGATTTTCGGCAGTTGAATAAGGTCACTGTCAAGAACAAGTATCCTTTGCTGCGGATTGATGATCTTTTCGATCAGTTGAAGGATGCAAAAATATTTTCGAAAATAGATCTCCGATCTGGATATCACCAAGTGAGAATAAGAGATGAGGACATCAGCAAGACCGCCTTCAGAACAAGGTACGGTCATTATGAGTTTACAGTGGTGCCGTTTGGATTGTCCAACGCGCCTGCTGTCTTTATGTGTTTAATGAATGGAGTGTTCAGAAATTATTTGGACAAGTTCGTCATAGTCTTCTTGGACGATATCTTGGTGTACTCCAAGACAGAGGAAGAACACGAACAACATCTTAGAATGGTGCTGCAGGTGTTGAGAGAACACCAGCTCTACGCAAAACTGAGCAAGTGCTCATTTTACCAAAAGCAGATCCATTATCTGGGACACATTATTTCTGAAGAGGGGATCACTGTGGATCCTGAGAAGGTACAGGCCATTCAAGAGTGGCCAACGCCAAGAAATGTGACAGAAGTTAGATCCTTTATGGGTCTGGTAGGTTATTATAGGAGGTTCATAGCCAGATTTTCAAGGATAGCTCATGCTATCACTTCCTTGCAAAGGAAGGAGAAGAAGTTCCACTGGACTAAGGAATGTGAGAGCAGCTTCCAGCAATTGAAGAAGATGCTCACAATTTCTCCAATCCTAAAGATTGCTGATCCAAATAAGGATTACATAGTGTGCACGGATGCGTGTAAGGAAGGGCTGGGAGGAGTTCTCAGCCAAGAGGGATTTGTAATTTGTTATGAATCCCGAAAGCTGAAAGAGCATGAAAAGAACTATGCCACTCATGATTTAGAGTTGGCAGCAGTTGTCCACGCATTGAGGAAATGGAGACATTACCTCATGGGCAAGAAATTCGAATTAAGAACAGACCACAATGGTCTGAAGTATTTATTTGATCAACCGACCTTAAATGCCAGGCAAATTAGATGGCTGAAATTTCTGTGCGAATATGACTTTGATATCAGGCATATCAAAGGGAAGGATAATAAAGTGGTTGATGCACTCAACAGAAAAGTGTATGAATTACATGCTACAACCATTAGCATGTACAAAACTGAGTTGAAAGACAGAATTGTGGAGGCTGCAAGTGCTGATTTGCAGTACAAAGGACTTGTAGCAAAGCTACAACAGCGTGAGAGACCACAGACCGAGGAAGGTTATACCTTAGGAACTGAGGGTCTAGTTATGTATGAAAACAGAGTGTATGTACCCAATGACCAAGAATTGAAGCTGGCAATTCTAAAGGAGATGCATAACATGGTTTATGCTGGAAATCCTGGATATCAGAAGACTGTGGTAGCAGTCAAAAGCCATTATTTTTGGCCAGGTATGAAGAAGGAAATTGCTGAATACATCGCCAGATGTATGGAATGCCAGAAGGTCAAGGCTGAGCACAGACACCCAGCAGGGTTGTTGCAACCTTTACCTATTACTGAGTGGAAATGGGATGTGGTAACAATGGATTTTATCACAGGATTGCCCAGAACAAGCAAGCAGCATGATTCAATCATGGTGGTGGTGGACAAGCTTACTAAAGCTGCCCATTTTATTCCACTGAAAACCACCCACAGAGCAGCAGATGTTGCTAATATATTTTTAAAAGAAGTTGCACGCTTGCATGGAATTCCTAAGACAATTGTGTCTGATAGGGACCAGAAATTCACTTCGAATTTCTGGAGAGGACTGTTCAAGGGATTCAGAACAAATCTGAACTTCAGTACAACATATCATCCCGAGTCTGATGGATAGACAGAGAGAGTAAACAGAGTAATAGAAGACATGCTGAGAATGTATGTGATGTAGATAGTTGAACAAAAACATAATAGTCACCGTCAGATAAAGGTGGGTTGTAATGAAAACATAAAATCTTCAAGAGTATACTCTTCAACTTCAACACCACCCTCTAAAGGTTCAAAGTGTTGAGGAATACCCTGCAATGGTGTAGATATTGGAACTGGTGAAGGAACATATTGTTGAGAACTAGAATGTAAGTGTGTTGAGTCTAAACTTAGTGAATGGGATATTTCAACTTCGTAATCTTCGATGACTTCAGGTTCAACAAGTTCATGTTCAGTATTTTCAAATTTAGGTTTTCAATCCTAGTAGTTTCAGGTTGATTTATTTTTTATCCTTCTACAGTGTTAGTAACAATTTCTGGTTGTGTAACCTCAATGTTGGTATCTTTAGATGTTGTGATTCCAAGTTCTTCAGGGGGTAAACCATGCATTCTATGAGAACGATGACGAGGTTCTGCCATGTTTTACTTTTTTAAACAATTATCAATTATCTCCTAGGCATTTCATTGTAAGCAACAAGCACTCATTAAAAATCAAGAAAGCAAGCAAGACCTTCTCACTTGTAAAAACTATTTGGTGATGAAATCCAACATCATAAAAGCAATATGAGAAGGAGCGGGGATGGAGTGGGTGGATCAGTTACGTTGGCGACCTACTTAACGAAGTTATTCCCTAGTGCAAGTCCCCTTGTGATGAGAGCCACGTGTTACCCTCCAAGGAGCCTAAGTGAGTTTGAAAAATGTATGAACCATGTACTATGAAGACTCCCCTTCACCGTCACCTTGTGTAAAGACCCTAAATATAATGTAAACTAAGGTCACAAACTCACAGTCATCCTCTAGGAGGGTATAATCAACAGTCGGGTCTAAAAGTATGGGAAGGATATCAAGTTTGGAATTATCCAAGAGGACCGAGGAAAAAAGGACCGGATAAAGATCCAGAGGACCCTGAATGGATTCAAGATTCACAAGGTTCTGAGATCAAATTAAAACAACCAAATCTCAAGAAGAACCCCCAATATAAGATCGTTCCACTACATTTGGTTAAGCCTCGGAGGGGTAGTCTTTTCTCTTCTCCCGCATGCAACGTCATGTGTAACCCCTGTGTGAGAGGGGGGTCCTGGCTATGCCTATACAAAAAATTGGATTTTCACTCCCTACCATAAGATACTATGTAGTTTTTGAAAACTTTGGAAAGTGTATCTCACAACATATTCCAAAGCTCTAGCTTAAACTAGTATTGGTTTGTTATCAAAAATAAAATATTTCAAATGAATTTTATCAAACACTGGATTTTAGAGGGTGTTATTTACTTTGGGTTATGGAAGTGAAACTTTTGATGTGAGATATTGACTCAAAACCATGCAATAGGATTATGAGATGCAAAATTTAATTCAATGAATCTTGTATACGTGAGAGAGAGAAAAGTTTTTTTTTTTTTTTAAACACAAATTAATCTTCTAGGATGCCTAAAATAAAACTCCTTGCTCAACAATTCAAATTCAATACTTTTCCAAGTATTTCAATTCCAATTTTTCTCTAAAGAGATTCCAAAGACTTCAAATTAAACTGAACTCTAAATGTTCCCAAAATACTAATTCAACAAGAGACTTCAAGTGCAAATGATTCAGTGAAGAAAACACTAGGTTACTATCAAAACTCTTCAAGAAAATAATTAAAGCCAGGAATTGAAAATCACTCAAAGATTTGAATAAGAGGTTATATCCCTTCCAATTTGAAATAAATGAAAGAGAGTACACAAAACTTTTAATAGTGAAAAATAAACTCTAGATCATTAAGAAGATTGCAAATCAATGAAGTAATTAGTCAAAAAACAGTCCAAGCATCAGATATAATTCCTGGGAAAGAAATAACAATCAAAAGATAATTTTTTCAGAGGTTGTCACAGGTTTCTTTGACATACAGTGCGACACGTCCAGTTGTTGCAAGCCAAAGGAATATCAAAGTGCAACAATGTCTCTCTGTACCTCAAACTAGGGTGCAACAAGCAAATAAAACTTAGAAAAAAAAAAAATTTGCTCAAACAATTTAGTTGAATTTTAAATTGATTGATAAAAAAAGGCCAAGTTATGACTCAGAAGGAATCAAACAGGACACACAAAAAAAACTAGGACAAAAAATATAGAATATTTTCCCCAGTATGGTCGTCATTTTTGTTATGGATAAATTCATAAATCTGGACATAAACAAATCTCCCTAGTTCGGGAACTCAAAACTAGAACAAAACCAGACAGAACACACCCCTTTCCTTATATTCAAATGAAATTGCAAAAAGGATAGAAAACTCTTACCTTTTTAACTGACCTCTGTCCTTATTGACTGTAGCTCTAAGTTTGATCCAATGATTTCTAGAAAATAAGGCCTCTAAAAAGGATCAAATAGAACAAGTGAAAGTAACAAGCATGCATATATTTCAATGGATCTATGTAAATAAACAAAGGGAAATACAAATAAAAACCATCGATATTATTTATTAGGAAAAAAAAGTGTATAACTATATTAATAAATTTGGAAGCAGTTTACAACCAAGCATTGGCATTGGAAAACACCTTCCAACAATTCAATGTTCCATCACCCAAGCAACCTCCATTAATACCATCACCATCTCTTGAACACTTTATCCCAAAATATCTCAGGACCAAAATGAAGTTCACAAACTCTCAATTTCAAACCAGGAGCTATTCTCAATTCACCATTATTTTATTACTCATCACTTATTATCCTTCCCCTTTAGAATATTCCTCCATTTATAGGTTGGAGAGGAATCCATGAGGAGTTTAGGATGAGAGGTTAGGATCTCTCTAAATCAGGAGAGGCAGGTGAGATCCAAACCGATCGATAAACAACCCATCATCAAAGTTTCTTTTCTAGAAGCTTCGAGAATTTCTTCTTTTTTTCCACGTACAAAGGTTGTCTCACCCTTAAAACTAAGAAAAAGGTGACATTGTCGCACCTTCCAGTGATGCAGCATGTGACAAGTGAGGCTTTCATACCTTGCTAGAAAGAAACAAGCGGAAAATTTGTAATTTTAGGGCTTTTAGAGTTCATCCTTCCAAAGAAGACTTTCTCTCAGTTTTCTTCCAAATTTCTATGTATTAGATGTCAGAGAATAGGAAGTATCACTTGCTGCGACAAAATGTTGTATAACACACAAAAAGACACTTTGAAGAAGTATAGAAGAATCTATGGAAATATGGTTAAGAAGTCCCAAAGGCGTGGTCATGAAACCTAGGATTTTTTGAAGCAAAATAGTATGAAGGACATTGAAAATACATGCAAAAATGTCATAGATGGATAGTCCTTGTAATGATGTTTCCAATGGTAGGTGGTATTCCACGTGGTTCCTCATGGTGTAGAAGTTATACCCTCTTAAATATGAAGCCCCAAATTATGGTTAAAAATACCCTAAACGGTTGCAACAAGAAGTTACAAGTCAGATGCAAAAAAATAATTAAAGTAGAAAAGTTTTCAGAAACTAGAAGTTATAGGTCGGCTCAAAGATCAAGTAAATAAGTTACTTGGAAGGGTATAAATACACATCAAGAACCTCTCATTTAAAATTCAATTAAGTGTGTGTTTGTGGAATGGAGCTAGAATAAGTGGGTCTACAATTGTGCTGGGAGGATTGGTGATATCAACAAAGAGAATCTGGCATATGAGAAAGGAGTTCGATGAGAGAGAAGTGTACGGAGGTGACCGTACCCATTTTATGATTTTGCATAAGGGTGAAGTGTGCATATACATGGGTTGCATATGAACAAATCAAGTATAAAATATATGTGGATTGTAGTGGAGAAAAGCACGGGTGTCTGCAGGTTGATAATGGGTGAATCACGTATCTATGAAAAAGTTTGAAGAAAATGATATTCTCTTAATGTTGAAGTTAAGGAAGGTTTGATGGTCTGAGATCTTATGCTCCAAGATTTCATGGAATGAACGATATGTTTTCTATATTTTTTTGGGCTTGTAGCTTGGGGGCTACGGTATATGCTTAAATCACATCTTGGAGGTTATGACATATGCTTTAAGGAATATCATGGATGGTTTGGCACATTCTTAAGGCATGTTTTAGCACATGGTATGAGGTGTATCTAGGGTATCTTGGTACATGGTTTAATTCATATATTGGTACATGGTTTAAGGCATATCTTGGTACATGGTTTGAAGAATATCATGGATGCTTTGGTAAATGCATAAGGCATAATTTGGCACATGGATTAATGCATATATTGGTGATATTGGATATATGATTTGAGGGATATTCTTGGAGATATTGGCATATGAGATTTATGTGGTTGAAACAATTTTGATGATGATAAGTGACAATAACCATGACAAGTTGATGATGATAGTGTATCGGTATCAGTAACATAAATAGTGACAGGTTAAAGATGATGATGTATTAGTTTCGGTGACAACAATAATGACAGGTTGATTCTCTCATTTATATTTTCAGAAGGAAATGAAGGGTCAAGGAAAGGGGGTTGAGGCCTCCTTACAGTTGGTGTTGGAGAATATATAGAGTTGGAGACTATAAAATAGGGGGTTGGAAGCCTCCTTTCAGTTGGTGTTGGATAATCTAGGGAGTTGGAGCTTCCTTTAGGTCGGAGCCTCCTTCCAGTTGGTGTTGGAAAATTTAGGGAGATGTAGATTCCTTCAGGTTGGAGCCAATAAATAGGGGGATGGTTTGTCTTTCCAGTTGGTGCTAGAGAAGTTGGGAAGTTGGTGATTCCCGTGGATGTAATACTCAAGATATATATATTTACACTATGGATTTCTCCCATTTGGGATTCCACATAAAACTGTTATGTATTGTGTATCCATGGTTATATTTTGATGTTATCTTGAATGCGATCATATATGATAAATTATTGATAACTTAATGTTTACATGTTAAGGTCGAAAATGGTAAAAAGTGCTCAATGTTGATTCACCCCCCCTCTTAGTATTGGTGAATATTCCAACAATTGGATTAAGAGCATGTCCTTCAAAAACAATCTAACCATTGGAAGGTAGATCATGGAGTGCACTAAGAATGGAATGTCACTATTTTATGGTCAGAACATTTCCTTCTGGATAATAAGGATGAAAATTTTTGTGCAAGCATAGGGATTTGATGTCTAGAAAGTAGTAGAAGATAGATACAAGGCACCAACCACTCCCCCAATAAAGAAAGATGGAATGAAGCTGAGTGAAAACAATTTGAAGGCTAAAAATGCTATTCTGAATGGCTTGGTTTATGCAATATATGTCAAGTTTATGCTTTGTGACTCTATAAGGTATATTTGGGATAAAATTCAAAATATCTACAAAGGAGATGAAAAAGTTAAAGGGGCCAAGCTTCAAACTTATAGAGGTCAATTTGAACAAATGAAAATGAAGGAAGATGATGATATTGTAGCTTACTTTCTATGAGTTGAT
This sequence comes from Picea engelmannii, assembly GCA_009831015.1. Taxonomy (NCBI): domain Eukaryota; kingdom Viridiplantae; phylum Streptophyta; class Pinopsida; order Pinales; family Pinaceae; genus Picea; species Picea engelmannii. The sequence continues at coordinate 510,342 of ML791285.1, read as the reverse complement.
GAAATAGTGAATGTTATTAAAGGCTTGGGAGAAGAAATTAAAGAACTAGTAATTGTTCAAAAGGTACTAAGGTATCTTCCAATGAGATTTGACCCTAAGATTTTATCCCTAGAAGAAGAGAAGATCTTTCTATGTTGAACATGGATGAGCTACATGGAATAATTACAACTTATGAAATGATAACAGAACATGATAATCCATCTAAGAAGGAAACAACTTTCAAAGCATCCAAGAAGGCAAGAAAGAATAAGAAAAACTCTAAGTCAAATTGTAGTTGTAGCGATGATTCAGATGAAGATGAAGAAATAGCCAACTTCGTGAGGAGGCTAAAGAGAGGAAATGGAAAGTACAAAGGTAAGATTCCCTTAATGTGTTTTAATTCTAGTAAAATTGGTCATTTTGATTCCAAATTTCCTTAAGATAAAAATTCAGAAAGTGATGAAGAAGAAGTTCCCAAGAAAAAAAAGAAATATCAAAAGGGAAACAAGAAAGAAAATAAAAGAAAAGTCTTCAAGAAAAGCCTCTACTCAAAAGAATATAGTTCCTCCATCGATGAGGATAATGATAGTGACATTGATTAAGAAATAGTGTTCTTTATGAAAATGGAAACTAAGAAAGGAACCCTTGAAAATGATGAAGAGTATTATGAAGAAGAAGGTGAAGTAGATCTTGAGGTAGAACTAATCTTTTCTTTAAGCGAGATAAAAAGGGAAATGAATAAAAACAAGTCCTTGAAGGAAGAATTGATCAAGATAAAGGAAGGTTCTCAAAATCCCAACAAAAAATCTAAATAAGTCCAGTAGATTATTAAAAATCTAAAGGTCTAGTTAGAAGAATCCAGAAGGATTGAAAAAACACTCAAAAACTGGTTGGAAGAAAAGCATAAAATAAACAAGTCTTTGAAAGATGAAATTAATCAACAAGAAAGAAGACTTGAAGAAGAAATCATCTCTTTCAAAACCCAAATTGAAGAAGAAAAGAGAACAAAAGAAGTAATGAATATCTAAATGATGAATAAAGAAGAAGATTATGAGAATATTAAAGAAGAAGTCGTCACATCAAGGGTTGGCGTTTTCAGGATAAAAAAAAAACTTGAAGAGCTCTCAAGTACTAGAAGATATTCTCAGTTGTCAAAGGTTACCCTTCAATAGAGTAGGAATTGGATACATTGGTGAGGCCTCATGCAAAGAATATGTAGATGCCAATCTAAGCAAGAGCATAAAAGAGAGAGAAATCTCCTCACAACCAATAATTAAATTTCAAGAGAAGTGTTCCATATTTCTGGAAATAAAGAATGAAGAGAAGGCTAAGATCTATGCAAACATTCTCAAAGGAAGGAATCATGGTTAGAAAGAGTCAAATATGGATGAATGAAAAAGAGTTGTATCTCCAAGAAGAATTATACCTCTAGGTATGAAAGAAGATGCAATCATTGTGAAGGAAACAAAAAAAGAGAAGATCGTGATCAACTAAGGCATGAATTCAAAAAGAATACATCACAAAGAGGATAATTGGCTCCCATGTATCAAAGTTTCTTTCCTGGTTATTTTTTTACTTGTAATAACTTTGGACATAAAGTTGTATATTTCAGATCATATGGAAGAAATGCTCAAGAAATATATGTTTATGTACCCCCCTACAATATTGTATGTTATAAATTCCACAGCTATGGATATATAGCTCGTGATTGTAGAAGCATGATGGAGTATTCATTGAAAGAAAACACCGATATCAGATACAAGAAGGTTTGGAGAAGAAAAAAAAAAACAAGAAGAGAAGGTGAATGAATATCTCTCAGAGATCACACTCACAGGATTTGTAGATGTGTGAGATCATGATGAATCTACAAGAAAAGAGGAAGATTTCAGAATTCATAATGATGATCCTGCAACAAACAAGGCTTATGTATTTTTCTATGAACTCTGTCTTGGAGACTCCCAATAATGTGAATATTGAAGAGGGGGAGTCTAAGAAACAACTATTACATATTGGAGAACTATCTTTCAGGCATTTTGAAGTGTTCATAGATTTTGGGAAGGGATAGTCTGAATGGTCTGTTGGAAGAGGTATAGAATGTGTCATGAAATATTGGTTGGTTAAGGAGAATTTTTTAGAACAAATCCCAATGAAGGTATGAAGAGGTCAACTGATATTTACAAGGAATATCATTGCCACACTTTTGAGGAAGAGATTCATGATTGTATATAGGATTCCAAGAATGTATTCAAGCAAGGATATATTCATTACAGATTCAAAAATGTGTACTTGTTGTAGACTTGTAGAGTTTGATTTGAAGATAGAGCAGACTAATGGACATATTTGATTTAACTTGAGAAGCATGAATATGTAGTGATCAATTTCAACAGATTCGAGGAAGCTCCCCTAACAATGAAGTGGTAGATTAATCAACATTATGTGCAATTGAGTAGCAGAGTCATAGATAGTTTTGTGACATATGGACATAGATGAATTCATGATATATTTGGCAAGTCTAGAAGACAATACTTGACATGAACTAGATAATATACATGACAGTGGATGAAAACATGAGCTCAAGAGAAATGTTTAGTAAAGCATATGACTCAGAAAAGAAGCATATTGACATGTGGAACCAACTATTCACATAAATGTAAGTCATGAGATGTACATCAAGCCAAGGGGAGAGAATCTGCCAGGAGGATATTGTTGAATGATTATGACATTGATTTTAGCTTAGTGAAGACATGACAAGCTAGGAAGATATGAAGTTAAGTGATGAAAGAACATTAACATGAATGATTTTAATATACATCAGTGGATTACACTAGGAAGTACCAATGGATAAGAAGCCTTGAAAGAGACGAAAGGAAACATATAAAAGAAACCCACATTGATCTACACAACATCTTGCAAAGAAGATAGGGGGGAGAAATTGTCAGGGGGAGTTACCCTTTGCAATTAATGTCAAAAGGGGAGATATAGAAAAAAAGTAAGAGATAAAGATCAGAAGCATGAAGACATGGGGATCAATGTTCACATGGGGAGTATGAGTGTTTCAACCAATGCCAAAGGGGGAGATTTTTTGAAAATTGGTTGTCATTGATGTCAACTCTAAAATAAGTCCAGAAGCCTCTATAAGTGATGGGTGTATTCGAAGAAGTATCCAAAGTGGTCCCATTATGGCATAAATTTATGCATCACCCTTATGGGAAGATGCTTTGAATAAGTCTAAAAGAATCCCTAGAAATATGGTTAAGTGGTTAAGAAGTCCCATAGGTGTGGTCATGAAGCCTAAAGTTGTTTGAAGCAAAAGAGTACGAAGGACATTGTAAATACATGAAAAAATCTCATAGATGGATAGTCCTCATCATTTTGTTTCCAACGACAGGTCGTATGCCATGTAGTTCCTCATGGTTGAGAAGTTATACCCTCTTAAATATGAATCCCTGAAGTATGGTTGAAAATCCCTTAAAGGGTTGCAACAAGAAGTTACAAGTCGTCCCCAAAAAATTAATTAAAGGAGAAAAGTAGTTGCAAACAAGAAGTTATAGGTCGGCTCAAAGATTAAGTAAAAAAGTTACTTGGAAGGGTATAAATACAAATTAAGAACCTCTCATTTAACATTCAATTAAGTGTGTGTTTGTGGAATGGAGCTAGCATAAGTGGGCCTCCACTTTTGCTAGGAGGATTGGTAATCTCAACAAAGGGAATTTTTCCTAGGAGAAAGGAGGTCGAGGAGAGAAAAGTGTATGGAGGTGACCGTACCAGTTTTTGTTGGACATGGTGTTATGGTGTTGGCATTAATTTCAAAGAGGTCCAAAATGATCAATGTTGGACATGGTATTATGGTATTGTCATTATAAAGAAGATCACTATGTTCGTGAAATACTAAAGATCACGAGAGATAAAATAGTAGGTTGTGCATAAGACATAGTGCGAGGAACAAAGGAGTCCCTCATATTACCAAATCATCTCTATAATGGATCAGTGCAGAAAAATCTTAGGAGAGAAGGCATGATTGAGTGAAGAAGAAACAAATTTATGAAATTAAGGAAATCTATGCAAATGATTGTGGAGTAATCATGACTATTCCATTTATAATTTCGGGAGTAATCACAACCATTGAATCAAGGAGGAATCCTGTCCGCTGATGTAGTTTTTGGGACAATATAGGATCATTATATTGAGGTGAAGTTAGAGGTTGGGAAGGATTAAATCTCAACCGTCAGATCTGAATCAAGATCCATATCGCCAACCATTAGATCAAGGAGGGACTTCAGATGAATTATCAACCATCTGATCGAGGTTAGTGGAAGGACAATGTAGGCCACAATTTCCCGGAGTCTCGGATTAAAAGAAATTATACAAACCATTGATCTAAGATGTCCTGGGGACGAACACAAGCCATTGGATTAGGTGGTCAAATCCAACACTCACCACTCCGATGAAAAGGAACCTAGAACAATTAAATTTACTCGAAGGCTAAAGCCCCGAAGTCACGAACTATGGTCAATTCCGATGTTGACCACTCTTGCAAAAAAGATTCTAGAACAACTAAATCTACTTGAAGGTCGAAGTGTCGAAGTAACAAACTCCGGTAAACTCCAACATTGACCACTCCGACGAAAAGGAGTCTAGAATAGGTAAAACTACCCGAAGGTCTAAGCCCTGAAATCATGAACTCTTGTCGACCATCAGATCAGAGGAATACATGTGACACATGAATAGTCCCACGTTAGAAAAACCATGTCAGAAATAGAGGACACATGGCCTAATCAGATGGTGAAAAATGTCAAGGTCAATGTGGCACATAAGGATTGTAAAAGTCACAATTCAGGGTGACACATGACACACACATTAATATTCCACATCATCATAGGTGACATCAACATACCATGTCACTCCAGGATTACTGCCTTCAGGAATGTCCAACTTCTCCTACCAGCACAAATACTCGAAGCTCTGAAGGCCGAAGTCACGAGTTAACATTTGGCCATTGATCTAGGATCCTACATAATATTTCTTGACTGTCCAATCAATTATAGTGGAAGGATAGAGTAAGCATGAATAAAAAAGTAACGCTAACCGTTGATCTAATTTGGGAGCATTCTTGATCGATGATCAAGCATAGGGGAAGGATAACGTAAACATAGATTTTAACTGACAGCAAGCGATCACCGCCATTTTATGACTTATTCGATAGGTAAAAATGCAGAGGGATTGAACTACTTTAGAGTTCGAGTAGCTCAAAGTCCCGGAGTCACGAATAGTCGAATACCCGAAGACCGATATCTCCTTTGTGTCTAAGCCCACAATCCTATCTCCTGGACATGTGAAGGTTATTAAGAAGAGAAGTGTTGATACACACTCTAACGAAATTTTCTTTGGATGAGTTGGAAGATTGCAAATGCCGGAGTCCTGAAACATCGAAGTCTTGAAAAGAACTAGAACCGTCCACTCAACTGTAGATTAAGTCTCGACCATGGATTTGTTTGAAACATATGGACAAGCCAGGATCGTCCAACTAATGGAAGATTAAATATTGACTATCCGATCTACTAGTGAATACAATATACTCACTTTGGAGAAATGTCCTCCGGATGGATTGAACTACTTCAGAGTTCGAATATCCCAGAGTCCCGAATATTCAAAGTTCCAGAGTAAATGATAGACGTCCATCCCAACTTCCAAATTAAAATGTGACCGTTGATCTTGATAAGTGATTAAGCACATGTTTGGATTAACTCCTAGCCACTGCCTGTGATCATATGGAATAGAGTTCCTGAAGTTTTTCCATGAGAAATTTAACACACATAGTAATAATTTTATCTCTGTCAAGAAGGAATGTTGAACCAGATAAAATCTACACTTTGTCCTTATTTATCTTAGGTAATCCAATACTTGCAATGCATTAAAGAGATAATAAAAAATCTTAGATATGATCAATTTAAATTGAGAATGAAATAAAGATGCATGGGATTGAGTTAAAAGAAATCGATCCATATCTGTGATTGATTTATGAAAAACCCTCTCACTAAATTGAAAATATTTAATGATAATGTATGAATAATAATGGAGGAAAAAAAAAGTTATTATTGTTAATTTAAATGAAGAGGTGAAATGGTTCAAAAAAAGGGACACAATGCTTCATAGCTCACACCAGTTGGAAAACTATATAAGCAATAAATAACGGTGAATAAGAATGTGTCTTTGCAGTCCATATCAAAATATCAAAGCAGAAGAAGAGTCCCAGAAGAGGAATTGATGATTCTTATGCAGTGAGGGTGGAAGGGAGGAGAAAGGAAGGATTCATATCCTTTACTAGATAAGGGAGTTGGTGCTTCCTATGGTTGGTGCCCTAAATACAAGGGAGTTGATGCTTCCTAGGGTTGGTGCTATAACGACATGGGAGTTGGTGCTTCCTGAGGGTTGGTGCCCTAAAAACAAGGGAGTTGGTGCTTCCTAGGGTTGGTACCCTAAATAAGGGGATTTGTGTCTCCTAGAGTTGGTGCTCTAAAAAGGATTGGTGTCCTTCACTATTCTTTATAAAACCTTGTAATTCTTGTTAATTATATTTATATAATTGATTTTAAATACAATTCCATTTTTTATCTATTGTGGAGATTAATAAAATAACAAAGTATTTGATAATTGTTTAAAAAGGGTAATACTGATTCACCCCCCCTCTCAGTATTTCCAACAGTTTTCTAAGTTTATACGCAATTTTTAGAAGGGTGAAGTGCATATATATGTAGGTTGCATACATATGAATCATGTATAGGATATACGCGGATTACAGTGGAGAAAAGTGTGGGTGTCTGTGTTGGATCATGTTGGCATTGATGCCAATGGTTTGATTGATTGATGTCAAATGATTGATTGATTGATGATTTATTTAATATAATATGTATTGTCCTTGATAAGAATTCATAGATGAAGATGGATCAATGAGTTGTCATTGATACAAGATGAAGATGTATCAATGAGTTGTCATTGATACATGATGAAGATGGATCGATGTGCTTTCATTGGTATATGATGCATTGTTGAAAAAATGTATAGATGACTCATTATTGTCTTATAATGATTGATAAGGTGCACAAATGGATGAACTCCAAAGTGGTCCCCTTATGGTAAAATCCCTCACGGGAAGACGCTTTGCGGATTGAGTTATCCTAGAAGAATGGTTGGAGGACCCATGCTTGTATATGGAATAGTGAGATGAAGATCAATGAATTTGTTGGTGAAACTATCATAGATGGATAGTGATTGTCATGCCATTTCCAGTGGTATGTGGAATGTCACATAACTCCTCACAGTTTGAGAGTTACAGCCTTACGAAGTTGGAGGACATTCACATATTGGATTGAAGCCCACAAGGTCAAAGAATTCAAAGTTCTTTAAAAGAAGAAATCACTATTTAAATAATAAATTAAAGTGACAAAGTCAAGGTGGATTATTTAAATAATAAATAGAAGTGACAAAGTCAAGAAATGATAAAGTAAGGTGACAAAATCAAGAAGGAATATTTAAATGATAAAGTATTGGAGAGATTTCTATTTATGGAAAGTGGTTAACCCTAAAATAAGGAAAATAGGTTAAGTGGCCTAGAAATGAGTTAAGTGACATAGAGGATGAAAGTATAAATAAAATAGCTATGGACTCTTGAAAATCATCCCTTTGTGTGGATCAATGGAGAACTTCTTGTGAGAATATCTTTTGGAGTATTGTTGGAGAGGATCTTGTGAGAGCATCTTTGGTGTGGATCTCTTGAGAATGATTGAAGATCTATTTTGAGAAAGAGATCATGAGGAGGATCTCATGGACGCATTGAATTTTCAGCAAGTCTGAGATCACGATGGAAAAATTCTTGAAATTACAGAAAAACCCTATTTTCTAGTGTGTATGCGGGTTGCCTGTGTATAGGGTGTGTATACGCAAGTTGTCTATGTACAAGGTGTGTACAATACCCGGGCTGTCAGTGTACAGGGAGCGTACAATGGATAAAATTATGGAGATTTATGGTTGAGCTGATGACAAGCTATTGAAGTCTAAAGCAGGTTCCAAATCTGCATTCTATGGGCTCAGATTTTTCACTGAGACACTAGTATGATTGGGTAAAATCATGAAGCTGGGTAACACTTTCGTGACAATCGGGTCTCCAAAATTTCTAGCGGCAATTTTTCGGCCGAACAAATATTACTTTCGGCCGAAATATTATTCGGCCGAAAATTTACACGTCAAATTTAACGGTGCCGTCAAAATTCGTGTACAATGTTTTTTGAATGAATTATTTTCCCGCGGTAAGAATATTTCGGCCGAAATACTTTTTGGCCGAAACGTTTATTTTTTAACGGATTCCGTTAAAAATAGGTTTCGGCCGAAAGAATATTTCGGCCGAAAACGTGAAAATGGGACTGTTTGCAGGAAACTGCAAATTCTCTCCATCTTACTTCATCTTTGGAGGTAGCAGAC
>ML791285.1:443958-487307 GCA_009831015.1 Picea engelmannii | reverse complement strand
GGGGGTTGGAGCCTCCTTCCAGTTGCAGCTGGAAAACAAAGGAAGTTGGTGCTTCCAATGAATGTAATTCTTCAAGACATATAAGAAAAAACATTCTGTGGTTTTCTCCCGATTTAGGTTTTCACGTAAAACACTGGTGTACTGTGTATGTGTGTGATTGTTTATTTATTACTGCTCATTATTGGATAATAATTCTACATTGATATAACATTTGAAGAAAAAGGATTAATATTACATTATTACTGATTCACCCCCCTCTCAGTAATCCAACAACAACCCCAAGAGGAGAATGGCCCTTTCCATTGATGTCAAAGGGGGAGAGTTAATCACATTGATGTGATTGATGTTTATTGATGGGGAGAGATAGTCACATTGACTATTGATGTAGAGAATGCCTTATCTACATGTTGACATCAATAATTGGTAATTGTTGTTAACATCAATGTTGGTATTTCCATCAATGCCAAAGGGGGAGATTTTTGGATCATGTTGTCATTGATGCCAATGGTTTGATTGATTGATGTCAAAGGATTGATTTATTGATGATTGATGTAATATAATATGTATTTTCCTTGATAAGAATGCATATATGAATATGGATCAATGAGTTGTCATTGATACAAGATGAAGATGGATCAATGAGTTTTCATTGATACATGATGAAGATGGATCAATGTGGTTTCATTGGTATATGATGCATTGTTGAAAAAATGAATAGATGAATCATTATTGTCTTATCATGATTGATAAGGTGCACAAATGGATGAACTCCAAAGTGGTCCCCTTATGGTGAAATCCCTCACGGGAAGACTCTTTGCAGATTGAGTTATCCTAGAAGAATGGTTGGAGGACCCATGCTTGTATGTGGAATAATGAGATGAAGATCAATGAATTTGTTGGTGAAACTATCCTAGATGGATAGTGCTTGTCATGCCATTTCTGGTGGTATGTTGAATGTCACATAACTCCTCACGGTTTGAGAGTTATGGCCTTACGAAGTTGGAGGACCCTCACATGTTGGCTTGAAGCCCACAAGGTCAAATCAGTCAAAGTTCTTTAAAAGAAGAAATCACTATTTAAATGATAAAATAAAGTGACAAAGTCAAGGTGGATTACTTAAATAATAAAGAGAAGTGACAAAATCAAGAAATGATAAAGTAAGGTGACAAAATCAAGAAGGAATATTTAAATGATAAAGTATTGGAGAATTTTCTATTTATGGAAAGTGGTTAACCCTAAAATAAGGAAAATAGGTTAAGTGACCTAGAAATGAGTTAAGTGACCTAGAAATGGGTTAAGTGACCTAGAGGATGAAAGTATAAATAAGATAGCTATGGACTCTTGCAAATCATCCCTTTGTTTAGATCAATGGAGAGATTCTTGTGAGAATATATTTTGGAGTATTCTTGGAGAGCTTCTTGTGAGAGCATCTTTGGTGTGGATGTCTTGAGCATGATTGAAGATCTATTATGAGAAAGATAGCGTGAGGAGGATTTCATGGATGCATTGAATTTTCAACAAGTCTGATATCTTGACAGCGAAATTCTCGAAATTACAGAAAAAACCCTATTTTCTGGTGCGTACGTGGGTTGTTTGTGTATAGGGTGCATATACACAAGCTGTCTGTGTACAGGGTGTGTACAATACCCAGGCTGTCAGTGTACATGGAGTGTACATGGAGTGTACAGTGCATAAAATCATCGAGATTTGTGGTTAAGATGATTACAAGTTTTTGAAGTTTGAAGCAGGTTCCAGATCTGCATTCTATGGGCTCATATCTGTCACTGAGACATTGGTATGATTACATTATTATCTTGATGGATAATATAGCTAGTTGTGTTGTGAATTCTTAGGGAATTCTTGGTATGGCTGCTATGATGTGTTTTATGTTGGTTGATGGAGTGAGCAGTACTCTTGTGATTCAGTTGTGATTTTATTGCTATGGTATACTAGTTTCTTATACATGATTGATTTAGCATTCATATTGATTGGTTGTGGAGCATGAGTAAGCTATTGGAGAGCTTGGATGTGTTGTGATTGGCTGGTGGTAAGTTTGGACAGTGAGAGACAAAAGAGAATGATGAATTGGTTGCAGAAGATCTGAGTTAATCTTGAAGGATAAACCCTAATAGCTCAAAAGGTATACACAAGCTGTTGTATACTCTGGCCGCGTACATATGCGGGATGTAGTGAGCTAGGGCGTGTACACATGCGAGCTGCACTACTGACAGGTCGCGTACCTATTGCAAATTGATATTTGTTGAGGATTTTTGCCTCATCTCAGTTGGTTCTGAGTTTGTAAGCTAAGTCTTGCATGATAGAGATGGTGCTCTTGTAGAGTTGTACTCTATTCAATTGTTGATGAAAAACCCCAAGGATTGTAGTCCATAATAAAAAGAAAATTGTACATACATCTTGTGTTCTTTGTGTTCCTTGTGGTGATGAATTTTTGATGATATATTGTTGATATGTGTTCACACCTAACTGGTTATAAATGACAACAATGAGTAATGAGTAAAATGTTGAATGCTAACTAATGAGTTTTGTGTAAGAGGGAAGTTTTGGGGAAAAGAGGCCCACAGTCATTCACCCCCCCTCTAAGTGTGGTAGGTGTGTCCAACAGTTTGCAGGTTGACAATAGGTGAATCCCATATTTGTGCAAAAGTTTGAAGAAGGTGTTATTCTCTTGATGTTGAAGTTGAGGAAGGTCTAATGGTCTGAGATCTTCTACTCCAAGATTTCACATAATGAAAGGTATGTTTTCTATATGTTTTGAGGCTTGTAGCTTGGAGGTTATGGTATATGCTTAAAGTATATATTGGAGGTTATGAGATATGCTTTAAGGAATATATTGGATAGTTTGGCACATGATTAAGGCATGTTTTGGAACATGGTATGACGTGTATCTAGGATATATTGGTACATGGTTTGAGGCACATCATGGATGTTTTGTCACATGCATAAGACATACTTTGGCACATGTATTAATGCATATCTTAGTGATATTGGATATATGATTTGGGGGATATTCTTGGAGATATTTGCATATGATATTTATGTGGTTGAACCAGTTTTGATGATGATAAGTGAAAGTAACAATGACAGGTTGTTTTTGATGATGTATCAATATCAATGACAAAAATAGTGATAGGTTGATGATGATGATGTATCAATTTCAGTGACAACAACAATGGCATGTTGATTCTCTCATTTATATTTTCTGGAGTAAGGAAGGGGGAAGGAAAGGAGGTTGAAGCCTCCTTCTAGTTGGTGTTGGAGAATATAGGGAGTTGGAGCTTCCTTCAGGTTGGAGCCTCCTTCTAGTTGGCGCTGGAGAATTTAGGGAGTTAGAGCTTCCTTCAGGTTGGAGTTTGTAAACTAGGGGGTTGGATCATCCTTCCAGTTGGTGTTGGAGAGTTTAGGGAGTTGTATCTTCCTTCAGGTTGGATCCTATAAATAGGGGGTTGGTGCCTCCTTCCAGTTGGTGCTGGAGAAGTTTGGAAGTTGGTGCTTCCTTTGGATGTAATATTAAAGATATATATTAAAAATATTTCCGTGGTTTTCTCCCATTTGGGTTTCCACATAAAACTGTTGTGTATTTTGTATCTATGGTTATATGTTGATGATGTCCTGAATGCAATCATATGTGATAAATTTTTGATAACTTAATGTTTACATGTTAAGGTTAAAAATGGTAAAAAGTGATCAATACTGATTCACCCCCCCTCTCAATATTGGTGAATATTCAAACAAAGGAATTCCTTCATGGTCAACTAATGCATAGGCCTTGTTTTGCAATACATGGTTCACAATGTAAGGACTATGCCAAATAGGTTCAAACTTTAATACCACTTATACTTATTTATATCGAGCTCATTGTGAGGCTCAAGGAAATTTTCATTGTCAACTAACACATAGGGCCCTTTTTTCAATACATGGATCACAATATAAGGACCATGCCAAAGAGGTTCAAAATTTACTACCCCTAACTTTTCATGATCCTCATCATAAACCAAAAGTAGATCTCCCTCAATGAAGATGGGAGGAGGAGTTTTTTTATCACATTGGGATTTAATACGCTTCTTATGAGTCTCATTATCCAATGCAACTTCTCGATGATGTACATCAAGATGACCCAAATAAATGAGACATTCTTCCTCCACATAGGTATTAGGTGGGAGTTCTATGGCTAGCTTCAATGAAGTCATTTTTCATTTAATCAAAATAATTGTCTCCACTCCATGAACAAGTTGGGAAGGCATAGAACCTATGCAGTTTAACTAAGGTTCGATAGGACCATAATGATGAGAAAAGAAACAGGTTCCAATTGGGATTATGCTTTCCCTCCATCCTTTATATCACAGTCTTCAAAAATTTATTAATGGATTTAAATTGAACATTAGACTAACGATAGAAAGGAGACAAGTTTTCATCATGAAAACCCAACACTGCCACTAACTCAGTCATCATTTTAATACAAAAATGAAATCCATGATTAGTAATGATCATTATAGGCACACCAAGCCTTGTGATAATATGGTTGAATATGAAACAAGCCATTGTGGTATCATCATTTGAAGAAGTAGGCATAGCCTCAGTCCACTTGGTGAAGTAATCAACAACCACAATGATTTAGTTGTGACCATTAGCTAAAGTAGGCTTACATGTCTTAAAGTATATCCCCCACTTTGATAATGGGACAATGGTAACCACCAGGTGTAATGGAGTAGGATGAGCACACATTTTTTGAGTAAATATTGTACAAGGGTGACACTTTTGGACTGCATTAATTCAATCTTTAAATATGGATGGAAAAATGTATCACACACACAAAATTTTCTATGTTGTGGCTATTCTAAAAAGATGAATTCCACATGATTCGACATGATATTCATTCAAGGCCCTCTTAGCCTCTTCATAAACTAAACATCGATACAATACTAAGTCTACAATGTGACGATACAAAGTATCACTAATGATGAGATAAATTTTGGCTTAATGGTGACTATGTTAATGGTCATATTTGGATAACTGGGGGTTAAATCACCAGGTTTTAATATATATCAAGACATCTCTATACCAGGGGTCGAAAAATTCAATGAGGAATAAAAAAAATTCTTGCAAGGAATTGTTGAACACAGTTTCTTCAATGCCACTGGAAAGATAAGAAATCAACTCCGTGACAAAAAAAACTTCTTGGATTTCGAAGTAGCAAACTCCAAATTGAACTCCTATAAGATGACTATCCATTTTGAGTTTTTACCCCCAATGATATGACATTTCAAAATGTTTTGCATTGGGTTGGAGTTTTCTAAAATGAAATTTTTGCAAAGAAGGATGTAATGTTTGAGACATTGGAAGGGATGAACCACTACTAAAGCTAAATTCTTGACATGTGAATAATGAAATTCGGGCTTGACAAGGTCCCTATTGAGGTAATACGTGATATTTTTTATTTGTGAACTATCCACTTGGACAAGAACCATACCAATGGTTGACTTAGACAAGGAAAGGTAAAGAAAAATTTCTTCACTGTAACTCAGTGGACTTAGTAATGGGGTTGACATCAAGGATATCTTTCAAAAGCTTCAAATGGGAATTTTGCTTGGTCATCTCATATAAAAGGTACATCATTATTCAAAAGGCACATGAACCCTTTTTCAATCTCTACATAATTCGCTATGAATCATTGTATGAAGTTTTCCTTCCCTTGCAAACTTTGAAGTTGCCCAATAGTACACAAGGAAGGAAACTTAACTATCTCCTTAGCCTTGAAAGTATCAACCATGATCCCAAAATTGGACATGGTGAAACCAATTAATCTCCCATATATCAAACAAAATACACACTTATGTGGATTTAAATGAATGTTATGATACCAACATCTAGTGAATATGATACAAAGATGAGAATGATGATCAACATGACTCCAGGATTGAGTGACTAAATTATCCAAATATGCTTCAACAATGTGTTTGATGTCATGAAAATAATATGACATGGATTTCTAGAATGCGGCTCCAATTTTTTTAAGAACAAACAACATCTTACAATCTGAAAAAGTACCCTAAGGATAGATAAAAACAATGTTACATTGTTCTTCTCTTTTTATCTGAATTTGATTATAGTAGGACAAACCATCCATGAAGGAAAATATTTCACTGTTGCCATACTCATTGATGATATGATCAATGAATGTGGTAGGATAATTATCCTTTGTTCAATGTTTTTGAAGATCCATAAAACAAGTACAGACTCAAATGGTACCTTTTTTCTTAGAAACTAGAATGATATTAGAAACCTATTATGTTAAATGAACCAGGTAAATGAAACCAAAATAAAGCATTTTTTCAACTTCTATGTTGATGGTAGCTACCTTCTTGAGATTAACTGATCGTAAATTCTATTGAATGGCCTTAGCACCATCATATTTTCTTATTTCATGTTATACAATCCAAGGATCTCTTCCTAGCATCTCCTCATAGGTCCAAGTCAAAACATAGTGAAAATATTTAAAAAGGGAAGTGCAAAGTTCAATTTCATTAGGAGAACAATATGCACCAATCGATATGTTTTCGATGACACTTGGATTCATTGAGATATTTATGGGAATTGTCTTCAAAAAATTCACCAAATTCCCTTCCTCATATTCATCATGTGTTAGGATGGGGCATTGGTAAAACTTGATATCACTAGATGAAACCAGGATTGCATGAAAACCTCTAAATTCTCCAATTTAAGAAGGAAAAATGATCTATGATGCATATCTTCCCACAATATTTTGAATTCAGACATGTATTTAAGGATAGCCTCATCAAAACGCATCTCAACATCTAAGAAATCATGTGAACTAGGGGTGTTGATGGACATTTTGATAATATTATGTGGATATAAATTGGATAACTTGATAGGCAATCTTAACCGAACTTATTGACATACTTGACCCTATTGACTCTATGTCTGACGGATGAGGCACTACCCAAGGGTTCTTATTGACAACAAATATGCTAGAAGAGATCAAGTACTAAAGCACATGATCTTCCATAAAAATAGTTCCTGAGCACAAACCTTGTGATTAAATGGTACCTGATGAAATCATACATATAGGAGATGAGTTAACAAAACAAATTGGTGGAGGTAGGGTGAATGTGCCCATTGGAGATGAATCTTTAAAGATCCCAAGATTGATACTATCGAAAGAACTCTTGGAATCACCAACAAATGGAATATCCGTTTCAACATTGGCTCTAGAATCAGGTGTACAATATAAAATTTGATCTATGGTAACCACTTTAACTTGATGAGGAAAGTGGAGGACTCTAAATATCAAGAACAAAACTACCATCATTGCATAAAATAAACTATGCCCTAATATAAGATTATAGCCCAGAGGAGTGTCGACTACTTCAACCTTAATTGAAACAATATTTCCACCTAACTTTACAGGAAGGTGGAAATGATTCCAAGTGAATTAAAATCATGAGCATCAAATGATTTCAACATGGTAGACGATGGAAAAAACCCTAGAGAACCCAAGGATTTTCAACAAGACAATGACATAACATAGGTAGAGGCTCATTCATTCGCAACAAATTAAAATATGTTTATCCCACACGAAGATACTAGGATTTGGAAAGAAATATAGTGGGAAAGCCTAGGCATAGCATGGTCTTGTGCCAGGCATCAACAACCTCCTTTTTCTTTTACATTTACTTATAAATTATCTCTCCAAGAAAATGGAGCCTCATTTTAGATTCAATAAAAACTTCTTGACTTTGATTTTTCCTTAAGGATTGAGCGTGGCTACTCCCTCTCTAAATAGGTCACTTTAAGTTTGCTTGGTTTGGTACAAATTTCATTTTGGTTTTTGACACTTAGGAAAATTTTGAAGATTAATTTTTTACCATCAGAAAAATTAGATTAAATTCCTTTGGTATTAAGGAGTTCCTTCCAAGTGTTTTGGTAACCATTAGAGTACTTTCTTCAAACTCCTTTGAAATGCCAAGTTTTTCATCACGAAAAATTACATAAAATCCTCCTGTTTGACTAGAGGGGTTCTTATTAACTCCTCTGGTTAAACTGAAGGATTTCCCTTGTCCTCTCCTGACACATACTGTGAAACTTCATTCTAACTCTAGTTTGACTGAAGGAGTTATAAAAAACTCCTTCGGTCAAATCAGAGGAGTTCCCATATTCCTCTCTGATATTCATCAACACATTTTGTGTCAAAGCCTTTGGTATACACTAGAGACTTTCTGATAATTCCTTCTGGTGTATACTGGAGGATTTCCCATTAACCCTTCTGGTGGAGACTTCTAATCCACTCTAGTTGCATTTATTGCCCAACATGGTTATAAAAATAGGTTCTCTCCCAATTGTCTAGCCATATTTATTTTAAAGTGTCCATGAGGAAAAAGAAAGATAGAATGCACCGAAGCAAGTGCATAATTAATATATTCAAGGACTGAAGGCATCACATCATCAAATTACCCTTGTCCACATGTAATTTGACCACTAGGTATGCCCTAAAGATTGTCCCCGTATTTACCCATTCATAGGAATTTAGGGTTAGGTTTTTCATTTCAAAACTAAGGTTTTAGAATAGCTGGGATGGCCACCCCATCCAACTACTCTCATTAAGGTTTTAAATCAAACTTACACTCCACCAATTATCATATTTGAGTCACCATATTCCAGGCCAGTAGTGCCTTTCCTCACCCATCTTTGACCTTTCCCATTACCTCTCCCAAATGGAAATTTTCCTCAGAGTTCCAAACTTATCCTGCGATGCCAAACAACTCTCTGACATATCCCCTTAAGGTCTAATCCATAGTCAGTCACTGTCTCTCTCTTCCATGAAAAATGAAAATATTTTAAATCTAACTCTTGAAACTCTAATACCATCAACCTTGCACATTTTCGACCCTTTATGTGATGATTCTCATACCCTAGGGAAAATTGTCATTTATCCTCCGAGCTCAGTGAGAATCAAGCTTGGTTTTCCTTAGTCCTTGGATATATATGAATCAAACCCTAAAACTCAAACAAGGAGAACCTTTCGCTAGGAATTAGTAATTTTTTTGAAAATTCTTTTGAAACCAGAGAATTTAACTTGAACCGCTTCAGTCCCTTCATAGATATTGGAAAAAACTCCTCTGGTCTTCACCGAAGGAGTTGACACAAACCCTACTAGCTTGGTAAGGGAATGTAATACATCAGAGAGCTTGTGACAAGATTTGGTGGTGCCATTGACACACTTTGCACGAAGCTCTTCGGTTTAACCCAAGGGATTTTTCATTAACCCATATGGTGTACACAATTAAGAAATTGGAAGAATTTACACTAAATTCTCTGGTTTCCACACTTACCCACCAACAAAATTTGCATAAAGTGCTCCGATGAATTCAGAGGCTTTCACATAAAATTGTCAAGTGTACACCATATATTCTCACACAAAATTCACTGGTGTGCACAATAACCCATCAACACACTTAATATAAGCTTTAGTGATGTGCATCAGAGTAGTTCGTACAAACTTCTCCAGTTTCAAACATTTCAACCTTTTGCCAATATAACTTTCATTATTAGTATGGGTTTTTCTCTTTTATTTTCACTAAGACTTAGATTTCCATGATGCCTGTTATCACACACTCATCTTCAGATGATGATATTCCACCTAGAATTATCTCAAGTGAATCCTCAGGTACTTTTCTACTGGTTACTTCAATATTATTATTTTTATACACACATATGACCATTATTATTATTATCACTTAATTTTGTATTTGAACTAATTTTGTATCTTCTTGGAATATTAATATATGTCGCCAAGGAATAAGGAAAACAACAAAGTTCCTGCCACAGAGGCCTCCGAAAGTGGCCTCCAACATGAAGATGAACCTGACATCGCATGAGTGATGTACGACGATACAATTGGATTCCTGGAAAATGGAGAAGATGTGCTTAAATGGGACAATGTTTACCAAATGTTGAAAAAATATAATTTTGCCACCAATGTAGAAGATAAAGATGAAATCAAGGTTTTAAAGAACATAAATAAATATGGAATTCATAGAGTACCAGCCCATGCTGCAGTACTCCGTTGTGATGACACTATTTCCTAGATTCTTAAACACGTGGATCTAGGAAATAAATACATTTGCAACACTAGGGGAGAGCCTATATCCTCATTCTAGCCCGGAGACCTAGCAAAGTTTTATCATCTAGAGAAAGGAACCTAGATGTTGGACAAAATTTTTTTAGGGGGATTCCAACATACAGCTAAAGACATGTGTCGTATCTAGTACAATCTAGATAAACAATTTAAGCTTATACCAACAGGTGGATACCTTACGACTGTACTAAGAAATACATATAAGTATATGGTGGCCATGCTATGGAGGTTATACAAAGAGCCATATGCCTCCAAGTTATCGCTATCATATATGCCCCTTATTCACTATTGTGTAGACAAAGTATCATCTTTCAATTGGGATGACATTCTGTCAGCCAAATTAGTAGAGGCAATCACATTAGTTGTGAAAACACAGCCTGGGACTTTTCTAAAGTTTCATATGTCATCATACCAACAGACCCAACCATACAAATATATTGCAAGGTATTGTGAGAGCACAAATACATGAAAAAATATCATAATATCAGTGAGAAATTCCTAGACCCATTGTACGAGTTCATATTATTCTCTCCATCCCCATGATGATCAAAAAAACATTGGCCGTAATCAGGAGGATAGGATATTGGTACCTGATGGAGCATGGAACATACATCAGGATATATGGGGCCATGAAGGCATTTCATCTACTACCTTGATTTTTCCTAGACAAATTAGTTCTCCAGGAGGTATCTTATTAGACAATAATCAATATATTCAACGTAATACTCTTTAGAGATAAAAAAGCTATATCCCCCATGGTCCCATTATGTATTGGCGCTTAATCATTCAACAACACCATGTAGGCCCAGAAAGAAGTGGATACACTGTTCTCATAACACTTTAGGGAAGAGAGGTCCAGGAGGCACAACTCGAAGAAAATAGTCAAGGAACACTTCAATAAGATTGGCGTGCCCTGGGAATATACTTCAAAATTTTGGGAGGAAGAAGAGGTCCATTACAGAGCCATGACCTATGATGAAGTAATTATGAAAAGAAAGGGGAAAACTATGGGAAGGATTGTTGATGAAGACAAGGAATGAGAAGAATCCAATAAGAAAGAACAAAAGAAGAAACAACAAATACATCTGCTGCAACTACATCGGTGCAATTAGGATCAACTCAAGAAGAAGAGCCAATAAAGGATAAAAAGAGGAGAAAGAAAGAAAAGACCCACATGAAAAAATAAGATACAATAGAAAAGAAAAGGAAAACATATGATACTAATGCTAAGGATAAAGATGACGCAACATCAACAACAACTAAGAAAGAACAAATGCTGAGAAAGAAGAAAAGGAAACATTGTTAGAAAAATCAACAAGTGAAGCTGTAGAAAGGACATCTGAAGAGAAACACAAGAAATACAACAAAGTAAGGAATAATGATGCTTCATCAATGGACATTGATATCCCAAAGATATCAATAGCATGGGTTTGTGGACATACACAATTCTGTGGGATAGGATTGGGGATTTGAACCCCATTCTGACCAAGTGAAGTACCAAATATAAATATGTTCACATATGATAAGACCTCTGGTAGTATCAAGCAAGAGAAAATAAGAAAAGATCCAATCATAGGGGGAAATCCAGTGTCAGTCCTTACACAAAACCTAGTGACGAGAAATGTTATTGAAGACCGGTCTTTGTTGCATCTACTGACACAACTTTCATGACGACGAAAAAAGATAATGTTAGGAAATTACATCGCCAAAATCTAGAAAAGGAGATAAGGATAAGAGATATAGAAGAACAACTCCAATAGGTAAAGATTCATGAGGGAAGCCTGCAAATATTCAAGGATAGTGAAAATAATGTTAGAATAGAACTAAAAGAGGCTATCATTGACATGTAAACCCACATGCACTTATTCCAACAAATAATTTCCACCATCATTGATCAACATAACATAGTACATGCCAAAAATACACATTTCAACACCATCTGGGAGGGTATGGATGATGTAGATAAATGGATTGCAGAGAATCTCGATGCACCATTCGATATCCCTCGCCCTTTGAGCATGGAAAGACAGACATATCTTTATACATTGGAGTGATGTCAGTAAGCTGGACAAAGGGAGAACAACGAGAAAAATAGATCGATGGAGATATGTTTGTGACTACACAAAGAAACATAATAATTGATCAAAAGGTGTCGACTCCCCCCATTAGAAGATCTTGTAAAAATGATCCCAATGGAAGAACTGGTTGATAATATATAGAGAAGTACAAGCTACATAAGAGAAATCACCAAGTCAACCACCAAAGTAATGTTGTAATTAATCAAGCAACATCTCATACAACCAACCAAAGTCCATCCTATGATTCAAGCATTCATGGATACATTATCAAAAGATACATATACCCTCAAAGACAACATGACCCTGCATGAAACATCCCTTGAGGAATTGGCATACCGTAGATTCATGTCTCTGTACAATCAATTGGAGATATGGAAAACATACATCAGGGACAAGAGTCCATGAATAAGACAAAATAACAATTGAAAATTGTTGTTAACTGTGTTCTGTTTTGTATTTTTCCAACCACTTTCATCTTTGTGTTTTTCCTTACATGTGTCACAACGCTAGTAAAGGAAGCTGGAAGGTCTCTTTTTGTAACAACTTCTTGAGGAATGCAAGAAGTCACTTTCAATAGTTAGAATAATTGTATAAATAAGGAAAGAGACCCATTTTTTAGGGGCTCTTTAAACATTGTATAAGATCGATAACTATTTCAAAGAAGTATACTATGTTAATGAATATTTAGAATCCTTCAAGGCCAAATTGTAATAGAGAGAACAACTCCTATGTATTGTTGTTTGCTGAGAAATATTTCCAGTAGAATGTTTTTTACTCACATGGAATGTAAGAACATGCTTTTCTTATAGATGTTTCTCTATGTTACTCTTGCAGTTTTTTTATTCTTTCTTTTCATGTCCTAAGCACATGAGTTGATGTATGCAGAAATACAATTTAGAATTTTATGGTTATATATTTGTATGCATGTGTTTCTAACTGTGAACCTTCATTACAACTATCTGATAGGGCTATTTGCATATTTTAGTTTCATTACAACTCATTTAGTTATGATAATTTTCTCATAGCTAGGATAGGATAGATTAAAGGTAGATTACATTTTATGAATTTATGTAGTCTTCATCTACATATTTCATTTGAAAAACCAACCATATTTCACCCTCACAACCAATAATGGAAGTCGGACCAGAATCTGGTTGGGTATCCTAAACCAAATAATGCTTAGTCTAATTGGGACTTTGTACCGAGGAGTACCCCTTACTGTTGTTGGGAAATTATGCTCTTTCAACATAATTAACGCTAGAGGGAGGGCCTGAATTTGTATGCCTTACATAAACTCACTTCATATGCAGGACCAGTCTTCTGAAAACACCCTTGTTCCAACACTTTTTTCTCATATCAATTCAGAACAAGATGTTACCTTTGAGGATACAAACCCCACATTCAAAAGTGTTTCTGGAAGTACCAAAACTCAAATAGAAACTTGGTTTCTTGTAACCTACGAAGAGTTTACTGAAATTCAAAGTATTACCCATGCATACACTAAATTTCTTGGTAAACTACCAATAATTAGAGATCTCCCAAGGAGGGGAACTACTTGCACGAGACAACCTTGTAATTGAACTAACATTCTTGTATACTATGTAGAAGATATGATTGAGACTTCTTTCCAAGAAGTACCTGTACCTTTGAATTAGATTCCTCCTACCTCACCCGAGTCTGAACATAACTTCGATGGTGAAAACCTAGAAATTAATTTTGAGTACGACATGGGAGAATGACAAGAACACGGGGTAGTGATTCTACCATGGCTGTCCAAAAGTGCTATGAATTTAGCAAAACCTTTGCACAAAATGCCCAGAAAACCGGAAAAAATCCTTCCAAAATTTGACCAGGACAAACCTAGCTCCCCAAAAGATCACATAAATAATTTATTTTTAGTTACTTGCCTCCTCAATGTTTGTCACGAGAACATAGTTTGTAGAATTTTTCCTTACAATTTCAT
Organism: Picea engelmannii; assembly: GCA_009831015.1. NCBI lineage: Eukaryota > Viridiplantae > Streptophyta > Pinopsida > Pinales > Pinaceae > Picea > Picea engelmannii. Next base: position 473,092 of record ML791285.1, on the reverse strand, counting down.
GGAAAGAGCATCCACATGGTATTTTAACCTACCGCCTAACTCCATAACTAGTTGGGAAGACTTCAAAAATGCTTTCATTGGAAAATTTGGAGAGAGAAAACCATTGTTGCCTTATATAAAGAGTTAGGAGCCATAAAAATGGAGAAAATGGATAAAGTGAATAACTTAAATCAATGATTCACTAGAATCCTCACTAATTTTACGGCTGAGACAACTCCTTTACAATCCCTAGCCATCAAATACTACTCTTCATCCCTAATCCCTTCCATAGGCATGTTTGTTAAACAAGCTAGAAACAAAAATTTAGCTAGGAATTTTGAAGATGAAACTGTTGAAAATGAGATATCCTATTATGAAAGTCACCCATACTCAAAAAAAATGAAATCAGTTGGAAAGAAACCATTATTGCTAATGAAACCCCTTGAAAAGGAACCAAAAGATATCGATAGTGTGGTTAAGTTAATCAAGAAGTTGTCAAACAAAGTGGTTGATCTCAAGAAGAATGATGGGGAAGCACCTTCAAGACCCAAAAAATTTCACCCTTTATTCAAGAGGAACAACAACTATCCCAAGACACTCGACATCCAACAACTTATGATAAACTTGAATACCTTCGACAATGATAACTTATGTCCGTATCATCGGAAAAATCACTTCAAAAATACATGCACTCAGTGGATTAACCCCATGAATTTGGTCATTAATCAACTGTTAGACAAATAAATATTAAGTGATGAACAATCCAACAGAACTGAAAACAAATAAACCACTAAAGAGGTACCCCCAGAATCTGCTATGACCTTATGGTATTGGTGTATTGACTCAGATGATGAACACATAGAAGAAGTTTTTATAGGATATTCTCTAGTTCTAAAATCTACCCCTAGATACTACAATATTCACAACAAAGGTATTGTCCCCAATACATCTTATCCAAAGGTTGATACTCCCCTCAGAAAGATCACACCCCTTATTCCCACATTGAAATGAAGCACTCAAGCTCCAAATCCCACCGACAATAAAAATAACTCTTCCTCTTCAGCTAACAACAACAAACCAAGTACGTCAAACCTGGTTGGAAACAACATTAAGACCAATGCTCTGACAACCAACAAAAAAACCAACATTTCTCAACCAAACTGTTGAATTTTTTAATTATACAACTAGTAATTACGGTTCTTCTTTATTAGGACAATCATTTAGCAAATAAGTTGTATAAATAAGATCACTGAAAGAGAGGAAATCATAGAAACAATAAAGACACACAGATTATCCTAGGAAACCCTCATGGGGAAGAAAACCCAACAAAACTTCCTCAATATAGATAGACCAAAGACCGAACATAAGATCCTCCTCTACTCCTTCAATAGGAAGAGTAACGCTCCACTTGACCAATAAATACCAAGAGATAGACCAAAAACCCTCCTTGATGTCACACTTAGCTGCAGTAGCAGTTCCTCGAAGACTTGCACACTTCTTCATAGCTGCAGAGCTAGTGTGGTGAGTGTCCAAATGAGGCACTAGCCTCTCTTATAAATAATTGTCTAGCCAACCTATAATTAGGTCTAGGACGACCTGTCACTTTACCCTCTTATTTTACATTTAAATTTCAAGGCTCAATAGGGATGACTTTTACAAAGGAACAATAGGGCCTAAATAAATATTGACATGACTTTGACCAATCTGCAAAAAGGGATTTGATCTATACAATACCCGACTTGATCAATCCACAAAAGGGGATTTGATCTATACAATAATGAATCAAATATAAGTAGAATATTCTTCGAAGTTACAATAATTCAACACTCCCCCTTAACAAGAAGGGTATTCTACTGACACCATCAACAACAACTATCTGGACTCAATACAACATCGATAAGAGGGGACATCGTCACCAACCTCGAGAACACTGTCGATCATATCTATAGGTCATCAAAAAATTTCCTCATCATCAACATTAGTAGAAACTGAATATCATCATCATCTATAGCATGGAGCTGGAGTAACATCATCATCATCAACAACATGAAGCTGGAACAACATCATCATCAACAACAACATGAAGCTGGAACAACAACATCGACAACACGAAGTTGGAACAAAATCATCAACAACATGAGGTTGGAACAACATCATCATAAACATGTGGTAACAGAATGAGGCAACATCATCACCATCTTTACTGGACCTTTGGGATCTACCCAGAAATAACAACATTCCCTAGGATATAAAATCCTAACAAGCTACCACATGGTAATCTGATAGACCATCCTTACCAGACCTTCGAGATTTTCCTAGGAATCATAATATTCCCTAGGATATAAAATCCTAACAAGATACCACGTGGTATTCTAAAAGACCGTCCTTATCGGAACTTTGGGATCTTCCCGAGAATCATAATATTCCCTAGGATATAAAATCCTAACAAAGCTACCACTACTGACCACAAATGGTATATACATGCACAGGTACTCTGACAGAACGTCCTTACCAGACCTTTGGGATCTACCTAGGGATGATCAATCCCCTAGGGTATCAAATCCTAATGGAGCTACCTGATGTTCATTAGGATACCATAATATCATCAGCATGACTCCCCCTTTCGATGGAGCTCCTTTTGGATTACACCAAGCTTTCCTCGAAAGTACTCAAAATTCACATGAGACAAAGGCTTGGTCAACACATCTGTAACTTACTCATCTGTTCTGACATATTGGAGCTTTACAACTCTCCTCTGTACCATACCACGAATGTAGTGGTACCATATCTCTATGTGCTTCGAATTATCATGGAACACTGGGTTCATAGTCATCCTTATATACCTCTGGATATCACATAGAATTGCGGTGGATTCCATCTCTAGATCGAACAGACATGTCAACAACTTCCAAATCCATATGGATTCACAAATGGTAGAACATGATGCAGTGTACTCCGCTTCTGTCGTACTTAGATAAATATTGGATTTCTTCCTGCTTTGTCATGAAGTCATGGTTGACCCCAAACTGAAACAAAATCCTAAAGTGCTTTTTCTTTCTGAAGCAATTCCATCCCAATATGAATCAGTATAACCAAGTAGTGTGAAGTCATGATCTCCAGTATAAAAGAGACCATAATCCAATGTACCCTTAAGGTATCTCATCACATGCTTTGCAGCTAGAAGGTAAACACTTATGGACTCCACCAAATACTGACTCAAGGTGTTCACAACAAAGCATATATATGGCCTGGTATTCATCAGATACATCAACGATCCAATAATTTGTCTGTATAGAGTAACATCAATCAACTTTGATGAAGTATCAACCAGGAGCTTCAAATTTGTTTCCATGGGTGTGGTCATGGATTTACATTCCAACATATCAAATCTCTTCAGTATTTCAACTGCATACTTCCCTTAGTTAAGGAAGATATTCTTTGGGCTCTACAAAACTTCAAGACCTAATAAATAATGCATTGGGCCTAAGTCTTTCATCTCAAATTTTGCAGCGAGCTTCTTCTTGGTATCTATGATGAGATTTTCTTCTCCTATCAAGAATAAATCATCCACATATAGTAGCAATATAATTCATCTGAAACTAAGAGTGGCTCAACAACCGATAATGAAGGTATATTTTCTTCTTTCATGGAGGTAACTCAATCTCAAATAAAGGGACTGCACCCCCAAAATCTCATACTGTATCAAAATCATGGTTGTTATGGTTGTCTTCATGAATACTGGAACTATTTCTTCAATTTATGGATAAATGTCTTGTCATAGTCTTGTCCCTCTTGCTGGGAGAATCCTATGGACACAAATCAGGCTTTGTACATATTTATATTGTTATTTGCAACATTCTTGATATGTTAGATCAATCTTGTAAGTCACCACTGACAATTCCCTTCTGGTCTCAAGGAAAAATCCATATCCCAGTCCTTCTGATGGGCTTCCTCCTTTGTCATTGAAACAAGGTAATATTCTCAAAATATTTCATGTCTCCTAGAGGTCCCTGAAGCTACGATATAGTGTTCTCAACTCATGGCATCTGTTTGTCTGTCCCGGAGGGCATCTATTTTTCCCATCTAATCCTTTATGAGATCATGCTTACTCCGAGTCTTTATTTCTCTCGAGTCTACAAAAACTTCATAGTCTCTGCAGAATATACTTGGTGTTGAATACCAAGTCTTAATATGAAAAGATGAGTCAGAATTCAAACGAATTTTTCTTCCTGTCAAGGTGGTTCATTATTCATTGACCAAGTCTACTGTGATTTCTACTCTAATATTTGGTCATCTTTTGGAGCCTTTTGTTCATTACAATCAATCTCCATATGAGATACTATGTATCTCAAAAGTAGCTTCTTTTTCATATTCTTTGGTACATGGATGTATATGGTCATGTATACAACTTGGATAGTCTTCTCCATGTCTCATATAATATGTTTCCTCATGCAACTGTCATTATAGATTCCTCAGGGTTATCACCTGTGACCTACCTGAAACAAGAACAACAAGGGAGAAAGAATAAACATGAATAATACTCTTTATAATAATAATAGAAATAATAGAGAGAAAAATCATCATAGTAGCTCCTTCAGAGATATCACTTGTGACCTTCCTGAAACACAAGTAAAAAGTAAGAAATACAATAATAAGTAATGAGAGAAACACTCTTCTAGTGTTGTGATCAATCATTCCTCCATGGTAACTTGGAAACAAAACAATAAGTTTCTCCTAGAGGAGATGTTAGTTATATCCAGTAAATGATTACAATAAGCATTTATCTCAATAATGCTCACATGCTACCAAGTATGAAAATTTTCAAGGATTGCTCTCTCAACTATAATGTTTTCTTGTAATGAGTAAGTAATCAAACTTGACATGTGTAAATTTTAATCTTATCAACTTAATCAATCAAACCTAGAACTTGGATTCTTGTCCTCAAGAATGAGTGTTGTTGTTTTTCTTCCGAGTTTCCCTCACTCAAGATGACAAGTATTCTCTTCAACCTGTCCTCTGTACTAAGATAATATGATTACTTGACAGGAACTCAAGTTAGAGAATAAACTCTATAATCTCAACCTTAATCTATCTAATACTTTTGACTTTGATTTTGACTAATTACTAGTATGATAGTCATAACTTCAATAGATCAAAATACAATCTAGATGTTCATCAGATCATAAAAAATAGAGGCATGTTAAATTGATCAAACCTGAGGTGCATTGTTCCTATGAATGTGATGGATATGAGATCCCTCTGGATCTACGATTGTTGTTTAGACAAAATATCCTTTCTTCTACAAATACCCTTTAAAATAATGATTCATTTTAAACATATTTAAGTACATACCTATGACAACATCGACAAGTAGTGGCACCATCCGAAAAAAGTTGCAAGCAATAATGAACCTTTAAAAACTTCAAAGATGCTTCAACTTGTAACTTAAAGTTAGCTGGAGATTTCCTAGGGTATGGTGCACTAGGAAAATAAAAATAAGTTACAACACTTCACAAAAAATTTCACTACAGCTGGTGCTAGCACTGCAACTGGTTTTGCAACTCTCATGAAGGAAATGACACTACAACTGGTACTACAACTACAACTACAATTGGTACTACAATTGTAACTGTAACTTAGGGTTTTATGAGGAAATCCTGATTTATCAAACTTCAAATTTTGGAATTTTGATCTAGGGACTAGATGCGCCCTCCTAGGGCAAGCTCCTAGGTGTGATTACTTTTTCCAATGTCCTCCTAAAACAAGGAAAACATCACACTTATGGTTTATGGAGAAACCCTAATTTTCCAGTAGCTGCAATACTAAAACTGAATCTTGGAGAGGGTGTGCTAAAGCTAGCCACTTCTTATAAACTGTGAGTTGGTGTCTTTCAGGCCCGCTCTGATACCATGTTGAAGTTTTTCCTTATACATATAGTAATCACAATTATTCTTTATTATTACAATCATTTAGCACATTAGTTATATAAATAAGATCACTGAAAGAGAATAAATCACAAAAATAATAGAGACACACATATTATCCTGGGAAACCCTCATGGGGAAGAAAACCCAACAAAATTTCCTCAATATAGATAGACCGAAGATCAAACAAAATATCCTCCTCTACTCCTTCACTAGGAAGAGTAGCTCACCACTTGACCAAGATATACCAATAGATATACCAAAAACCCTCCTTGATGTCACACTTAGCTGCAGTAGCAGTTCCTCCAAGACTTGCACACTTCTTCATAGCTGTAGAGCTAGTGTGGTGAGTGTCCAAATGAGGCACTAGCCTCTCTTATAAATAGTGGTCTGGCCAGCCTATAATTAGGTCTATGCTGACCTGCAACTTTATCCTCTTATTTTACATTTAACTTTCAAGGCTCAATAAGGCCGACTTTTATAAAGGCACAATAGGGCCTAAATAAATATAATACACAAATACATATTGACCCAACTTTGACCAATCCGCAAAAATGGATTTGATATATACAAGACCCGACTTGATCAATCAAAAAAATGAGATTTGATCTATATAATAATGACTCAAATATAAGTAGAATATTCTTCGAAGTTACAATAATTCAACACAAACATCACAACAAGAAGACTAGAAATGCACACTTTAGATTACAGTTTTATCGAATATATGAAGAAAACTAAAGATAACATTTCCATGTATGATATCTTCACATTACCAAACAACACGATATTCTTATAGATACTTTTAATCCCAATAACTTTCAGAAAAAGACCATTGTTGCAATTGACAACATTCCCAAAGTTGCAGAAACAAAAGAAATACAAAAATTTGATATCAAAGCTACCATTAATGCAACAAGTATAGGTGCATACTCAAAGTCCCAGGTTCCTCCTTTTTTTCTTACATATGAAATCTTTAATTTCAACATGCATACTTGTTTATCAAATTCAAGTGCTTCTTCAAACATAATGCCATATTCAGTGTGCCAAAGAATAAATGATGTCCCACAACTCACCACCACAAGGATCATACAATCAGATAGTTCAAATGTTAAATTCAGAGGAGAAATCAAAGATGTTATGATCATATTAACTTCTAACCCAAGAGTACACTGGGTTATCGACATTGTTGTTGTTGACATCCCAAAAAGTTATGGTTTTTTTCTAAGCAGGGTTTGTTCAACCAAGCTTCAATGATATTTTTCTATAGATTGGTCCCACTTATGGATTTCATACAAAGTTAAACCTAATCAGATTCGTGTAAACAACAAAGCTCATATGAAACATACAGTAACCAAATTGGATGGTAAAAATGAGTCTATCAACTTTGCACATTCTGTTTTAGGTAACTATGTCTTAGAGACTAACCATGGTTGTTATGAACCACAATCATATGAAATTCTAATAGGTACCCTGTCTAAACTCCTTCCATGCAATCAAACTGATGATAATGTTTGTATAGTATTAAAAGAATTAGGTTATTGTATAATTAACCCACCTGTATATACTAACATTTGGACTATGTTTTTTGATGGCTCCAAATCTAAATAATGGCAGGTGGGCTAGAATCCAAATGGGTCTCCTAAACCAAATGATGCTTAGTATAATTGGGACTTTGTACCAAGGAGTATCCATTACTGTTTCCAGGAAATTTCGCCTCGTCAACACCTGGTCAAGGTCAAATGTAATTAAATGAGTGTTTGAGGGATCAACTTCACTCACTATGGTCAACAATGCTTTGCACTACACAGGGAATATATAAAGAACCTCTATGCTAGACATAACACATGGTTCTTGAGACAAATCCTCCACATTATTGTAATTGTGAGTGGCTCAAGCATTTAGGTTGTGAATAGACCTTTGTAAGACACATTTTGGGGTGTGAAGCACTATATAATTGGATGGATTCTCTATCTGTAGAGAGCTACATAGTTGGGATGAATATGGATCCTTATCATAAATACCACTCTCAGAACTATCATAATTATAAGCTCGTGTATATATATATATGAATATATTATTCACACATGTAAACATTGGCATTCATGGTATTGACCCCTTGTGGGGTTGTAGGGTTAAACACAACCATTTGTTGCTACTGTGGGGGAAAAAGGATTTTTTAGGACCATGTGTTGTTGTAATTGGGTTCCCCACTAGGATAAGTATTGTCGAATCTAATCAATCAAAGGAAACTTGTGGGTATGATGATATCCAGTTCAAATCTTGGAAGGAAATTTCATTTTCTTCATCTCATTAATGCCTCTTGCATTAGCTTGGTAGTCTCTTGCGCATGAATATATATATATATATATAATTTTTTTATTTTTTTTCTTCTTCTTTCCTCTAGGTTGTTGATTGTTACTCAGATTTATTGATTGGAATAAGTGAACATCAAAGGTTTGGATAGGGACCGAGGAATTTTCTGATGTTATCATAGTCACAGGTGGATTATGCTATATGATTGTCTATGACATCTAACCCATTAATCGAATGATAGAAGCATGGTAAATGAAACCAATCACACCATTGACATGTGGTCCCAAGCAAGGCTTAGGAGGATCTCTTGATGGTCGATCAACATGAGGTATCAACTCATATAATGTGCCATATTGAGGATAAATTAGATCTAGTTGTTAAGCACATAATATAAATTGCACTTCAGTTAGGGCTCCTAACAACACTACATCCTTTGCAATATTGGGAAACAATGATTTAACAAACCAATATACTAGAAATTTCTCTATAATATTGGCTCTGATGAGCCTACATCATTGTGTCCTTCATGTATATGATTGGATATATGTGTGGTGGTATTATGACACAAGGACACCAAGATTTTTTTTTCTGGTTTCATAACAAATAAGAAGTTGAAAATGGGCCAGGAAGTCCATTACTAAAGATGAAAAATCATGAAATGAAGCACATGGCAACTCAATGTACCACTTAGTGGTGCTCTCGATCAAGGTGCATTGGAAAAGACAAAATCTAAAACTATCATATACCAGGAGTTAGATGAACACCAGAGGTGTAACATCATGACATGGATAGAAGGATCTTCTTCGAATTGTCCATCAAATTTGGGAATGTTTGATGGAAATTTAGTTGGTATAACTAACCATCATGGGTGATGTTGAATGGGGTCATTTTTTTATTGATATACTAATTAGGGAAATTTTGAGGTAAAAAATGGGCATCAAAACAAAAAATGTACTATCAAAATCAACTTTAAAAGAACCAATAGGATTCATGATGATTATGTCAACCATAAGGGTAAATATTTTTGGAGTGAAAGGAAGACAACTACTTTTTTTAATTGTATTTTCTACTTATCTCCTTATAGGTTTACTCAAATTTCTAGTGTAGGCACTTGTTATATGTAGAATTAAATTCCACATCCAATGATTTCCCACTTTGCATACTTTTGATAGACCCACAATGAGACACATTAGAAATACATGAAAAATGTGTTTCTTTCATGTATTTCCAGTGTATCTCACTATGGGTCTATCAAAAGTATGTATAATCGACACTCATTGGATGCAAAATTTACATCCACATCCAACGAGTGCCTACACTTGAAATTTGTGTAAACCAATAAGAATATAAGTCGAAATATGATTAAAAAATTAGTTTTCTTTATTTCCCTTTGAAAATTCATAACTCGTATTTTATTATTTTCCTTAGGAGGCCCATTTTAGACCTCAATTTTCCACTTATAAATATATTAAGATCAAGATATAAAAGAATGGAAACCAAGTGTTAGAAAATGTATTATGGTGAATGGATGATGGGCCTTGTGACCTAATAGAAGTCATAAATCCCCCAACCCCACTTCCCCCATGAAAAATAGTAGTGTTGGCCACGGGTCTAGCCCCATGAGGAAAGTTACAACCAAAAGAAAAAACCTATTTTAGGGGTTTCCTTGTTTCTTAGCAACTAGGAATGAGATTAGAAACCCATTATGTTAAAAGAACCGGGTAAATGAAATTATCATGAAGCAGTTTTTCAACCTTTACCTTGATGGTAGATACTTTCTTCAAATTAATTGGCCACAATTGTTTTTTAATAGAATTAGAACCATCATATGTTTTGATTTCATGTTCGATAATATGAGTATCTTTGCCTATAATCGCCTCATAGGACCAAGTGAAAACATCACAAAACTATTTAAAAATGGAAGTGAAAAGTTCAATTTCATTAGGAGAACAATCTACACCAATCAATATGTTTTCGACTAAACTTGGATTCATTAAGATATCGACAAGAATTGTTTTAAAAATATTTACCAAATTCCCTTCCACATACACATCACATGTTAGGATGGGGAATTAGTACCACTCAAGGTCATCAGATGAAACTAGGATTTGCATGCCAATCTCTAATTTCTCCAATTTAAGAAGGAAAAATGATCTATGATTCATATCCTCCCACATTATTTTGGACCCATTCATGGATTTAAAGATAGCCTCATAAAAATGAATCTCAACATATAATAAATCATGTGAATTGAGAGGGTTGATGACTCAGATGGGTGAAGTGAAATGATCATATTCCATATAATTATGGAGATTCTGATAATATTCTACGGAAGTCAATTGGATAACTTGAAATTCAATCTCAAACACACTTAACAACACACTTTACCCTAAAGACTCAATATATGATGGATGAGGAAATACCCAAGGGTCCCTATTTACAACAAATATGTTAGAAGAGTTCAAGTGCTGAAGCACAAGATATGCCATAAAATTAGACACCAAGGACAAACCTTGGGATTTAATAGTACCCAATGAAATCATATATATGATATATGAGTTAAAAAAATTGAATAGTGGAGGGAGGGTGAATGTGCCAAGGACACAAATATGATCATCACATAAAACCAATTATGACCTAATAGAATATTATAGTCCAAAGGAGTGTTGACTACTTCAACCTCAATTGAAATATTATTTCCACCTAAATCTATAGGAAAGGTGATGATGATTCCATGTGGATTAAAAGCATGAGCATCAAATGATTTCAACATGGTAGAAGTTGGAAAAATCTCTATAGAACCCAAGGATTTTCAATAAGACAATGACATAACATAGGTAGAGGTTCCTTCATTAGTGACACATCAAAAAATGTTTGTCCCACGTGAATGTACTTTTATTTGGAAAGAAATCTAGTGGGGAAGCCTAGGAATATCTTGGTCAAGGTAAAATGTAAATAGTGTTGATTAATTGGGTTGGTTTTCATTGATGTCAACCCTTGAAGAAAGTCCGGTAGCGAATTCAGGTAGCACAAAGGTTTGGGTAATGGAACCAAGTTTTTTTGATGTATAATGGTATGCTTTTTGATATATTTTTAGGTAATAATATTCCAGATGGATAGTACATGTCATGTCACTTCCAGTGGTATGTGGAACGTCACATAACTCCTCACGGTTTGAGAGTTATGGCCTTATGAAGTTGAAGGACCCTCATATGATTGGATTGAAACCCCAAAAGGTCAAAGAAGTCAAAGTTCTTGTAAAGAAGAAATTATTTAAATAATAAAGTGAAGTAACAAAGTCAAAGAGGATTATTTAAATAATAAAGTGAAGTGACAAAGTCAAGGAGGATTATTTAAATAATAAAGTAAATATAGAACTTTCTAATTATGGAAAGTGGTTATAAGAAAGTTAACCCTAAAATGAGGAAAATGGGTTAAGTGGTAAAGTGGTTATTGGATACATGGAAAAGTGGAAAAATGGGCAAAGTTGGACATAGGTGACTATGTGGACAAAATGGCTATGTGGACAAAATGGCCTAGAATATGCTTCTAAGGAAGCTATTTGGAGAGTATAAATAAGAGGCAAGGCTCTCTCATTTTAATCACACTTGAGCATATTGAATATCTATAGGTGACTGAGGTAACCAAAGGATATCTAAGCCAAATTTCAGAGGGAAGGTGAATTAAATAATGCCAAAATTCAAGGGAGGATAAATTCTTTTGATGATGCTTTCTAAAGTATGCTATTTATAGGTCATCTCACCATTTTCACAATAATTTTTTTTTTCTAGAATGATTCAGGCCATGAAATTGAGAGGCCATTGAGGAAACATATCCAAGTAGTTGTGGTACAAATTTCAGCTTGTGGGTCATTGTATTTTTGGAGTTACACTCCGCGGAAAATAGGGTTTGTGGCTAGTCATGAAACTAGTCTAAAACAAGTGTTTCAGGTAAAAACGCCATAAATTCTCATAACAAATCCAAATTCAGTAAAACCAAATGTGTTGGTTAGATTACAATTTGTAGTATTATGTGTAAAATTTTCATATCCATACAACAAATATTCCGTGCGGGGCACACTCTACAAGTCCGCTCTCTATAATAAGCCATAATTCAACAAGGTATGCCATTTTTTCTATAACTCCTTTTTTGAGAGGTTCCAAGTAGTGACACCTAGAGGAATTGCATAAAAAAAACTGAAGAACATTGTGTACTAATTTAAGATCTTTATTCATTACACGTACATAGTTATGATTCTTTCAACTTAGGGTTGTTGACTAATCCAAAACTAGTCATGTGAGACTAAAGTAAAGTTTGATGAAAATGATAGTCTCTTGTTGTTAAAGTTAAGGAAGGTTTGCAGGTTGAGGTACAGGTTGGTGCATAGTTGATGCACTTTTTTATGGCACAGGTTGATTACAGGTTGAGGTATAGGCTGATGCATGGCTCAAGTTATTGGTACAGGTTGTTTGGTGCAGGTTGTTAACGGGTAAATCGGTGAATGCGAACATAGAATAATCCCCCTAGATCCACCTATATCTAGAACAAAACACGATAGGACATGGTGCTTTCCCTAGGATCTAATAATCAAATTTACTACCGAACAAAAGACGATAGACATACCTTTAAATGTCGCTTCCTTATGTCTTTGTTGTTCCCATTTCGCTCGGATGCTCTTGTGATACTGATCCTGCAGTGAGACACAAACCAACCAAAGTGAAAGTAGTAGAAGTATATTCAATGACAACCTATGCATATGATCAAGGAATTATGCAATAAAATAAAGATAATTCTATGGGAAAGAAGCATGCCACTGTATTATATTAAATAATAGGAAGAGAGATTACAACCGGATGCCTTGATGTCGTAAGGTTTCTTCCAACAATTCCTTGCTTCCCACACACTTCTGATCCAAGAATTCTGAGACTATAGATATTACATCTATCTTGACAAAAGAAAATCTCAAAGCCACTCTAACCAAGCTAATAAATCCAAGCCAAATCCAACTCAAGATAAGCTCCAAAACCAACTAACTTTCTCCATGAGAGCTCCTCTCCTTTTATAAGTTGAAGAGGATAAGATGAGGAGGTTAGGATGATCCCACTAAATAATGAAAGCGAGTAAGATCCAAACCATTCAGATTCCACCTCACCATAGAAGCTTCTCCTTCTAGAAGCATCGAGAAAATGCTCATTTTTCCCACGTACAAACGTCGTTGCGACCTAGCTATAGTGCAGCCTGTGGAAACTCTGCACTCTAGCTATAGTGCAGCCTATGGAAATTAGGCATTTCCGCACTCTAGCTATGGTTCAGCCCACGAAAATCCCCCAAAATAGGGTTTTTACAGAGGAAAACACAACTTCATCTCTCAGGAAAAGTTCTTCTCTCTTCTTTCTTTAGGAAGTTAGGCCATTGACCCTTCTAAAGGCAACATATAGGTTTACATCATTAACAGTCATAAGGGTGAATAAAATAATGTGTAACAGAGAGCCCCCCAAAGTATGAAGTTAGAATAGAGTGATAGCTGAAATACTTTGTCGAGTGTGTGTAGGGAACACAGAACACGTCGGTCGGAAACCTGCCAACAAACAAGGAAATACAGTACAATAATATATCATCACTGAGGTAGGAATTCCCATACTCAGAATACAAATGACTCAAAGCATACATGTCGACATGTGAAGATCCATGTCAAGTAATATAGGTCATGGTCACCAAACATACACTGTGGATCCATGCCATTATGACTCAAATCTGAACATAGCCACCAAAATACACTGTGGATCTATGTGTTAAAGACTCAAATTTGAACATAGCCACAAGACATACAATGTGGATCTATGCAACAATACAAACTAAATATACTCCAATGCAACCTGAATCTATGAGAAAAGATTCAGGGTCTTCATCTCCACCACTCTATAGTACAAATCTAACCATGCGAATACATGTGTTGAAGTCGAACATGGTAGAAACCACTTGATTACCGGTCATTAGTGAATACTATTAACATGTGCGAGATAAATCACCATTAATGTCAATGACTACCAAGGTACTCTAGTACAATCCAACGAATGCGAATCAATGATCTGAGGTCAAACGCTCGATGGAATATCCCGATCAGGTGTCAATAATGAAAACCCATTGTTGAAAGCAAGGAAACCTGCCATTAAGGCATGCAAGTTCCAAGGTACTAACTAGTTTCTAAGTTTAATTCCTGGATAATGAGTTGAAGTCGACAGGAAAAGACAAGTCACAGGAGGGCCCTAATGTATCCCCCATCAATGACACGAAACAGGTAACAAGATTTGATGTAGATTAGATTAACAAGTGATTTAGGACTGACTTAGGGATGGCCGACGCAATAGAAGGCTTAAGGACTGTAGAAATGGCCAACACAATAGAAGGATTTTTGGGTTGAACTTCTCTTTGAACATATTGACGACACGACAATTGTCTTGGAAACACTAACTCAACAATAGGGACCACATACCAATCTTATAAAGGATTATGACCAAGAGACAAGCGAATTTTCCAACCTAGACACAAGGCGAGTGAAAGGGTGTTATGTTCAAAGGTGACTCTTCCATAGAATACAGGTTTAGACACATTTCTTTCCAAATTTTCCCCCACCATTACTGGCGAGTACCTCTTTATTTTTACGCAAGCTTTGAGGAGGATAACATATGCTTGTAATGTAATCTCATCATTCGGACGAGTCCCTCGAAGTATGTTTAACGAACCCTAGGAAGGAGTGGTTCGGTCCCATATGGGCCTTTTGATGTTTATTTAATGAGTCCAAAGAAAGAAAACTTAGAGGTTTTTCATGTTTATAGAGTCCGAAAAACACTTAAAGAGAACTCTCTCAGTTCCTTTTTCGTAAATTAGTTTGATGAGACCTAAAAAGAGATAAACTATCGCTCAACATATGTTTTCTTCAAATACTTTAACGAGCATGAAAAGAACAAGGTCGCTCGACAATCTTTTCATGTTTAGAGAGTCTAAAAAGAGCTTAAAGGGAACTCCAGTGGGTTCCTTTTTCGTATAACTTTTACGAGTCTGAAAAAGTGATAAAAGTATACTCGGTTACATTCTCATTGATTTATGAGCATGAGAAAGAACAAAGACTAAGCTCGGTAACTTATTCTCATGTATTTACAAGCATGAGAAAGAACAAAGACTAAGCTCGAGATTGTTTTCATTTTATGCAAGATTTAAAACAAAACAAAACTATGCTTGGGATAGATTTTATTTTTACACAAGTTTAAAAACTAAACAAAAACTATGCTTGGACCTGGTTTCATTTTTACACAAGCTTGAACTAGAGGAAAATATGCTTGAGGTAGGTGGTTTCATTTTTACACAAGCTTGAACCATAGAAAACTATGCTTGCGACTTCCCAACACATGGTTGGTACTTAGCCCCCAACTTCAGAAGCTAGTGGCTCAACTTTAGGATGATCCAAAGGCTGAAAGAATCACCCCCCAAGCTTCGTTTTGTCCAATTGCAAAGTCGGAGGAAAGGAAGCTTCAAGTACTAAATGAAGGACTTGACTCAACAGAGAGAGGGAAGTTGTTTCATTTTTTAATGAGCTCGACACAAGAGAAGAACTATGCTCGAGACTCTAGGTATAATCCCCAAACCTCTATTTCATTTTTTAATGAGCTTGACACAAAAACTTGAACTATGCTCGTAACCTCTATTTCATTTTTTAATGAGGTTGCGACAGAGACGCAAAAAACTATCCTCATAACTGGTTTCATTTTTTAATGAGCTTGAAATCAGAAAACCATGCTCAAAGCTGGTTTCATTTTTTAACGAGCATGAAGTTAGAAAATCATGTTCAACGCTGGTTTAATTTTTTAATGATCTTGAAATCAGACAATCATGCTCGATGCTGATTTCATTTTTAAACGAGCTTGAAATCAGAAAATCATGCTCGACTCTCCTCTCGATCATGGCTTCCAAGAGGACAGTACTCTGGAAGGACACCATGTCAAGGGACAAAACTCGGTATTGGATTCAGAGAGATCTTCATTTGACGGAAGAGACACACTCTGGAAGGAACACATGTCAAGGGTCGCGAGAGGGGTAAGGAGGCCAGGCTCCAATATCCCTATCGAAGATATTACCATGTCCACTACCGGATCCAAGTCATAAGGGAGTGAGATTTTAGTGAGAGGCTCATCTTCATTAGCATTTGGAGGCATGAGAGACAATGCCACATAATTGAATTATGGCAAGGGTGATATCGTCTGCATATAAGAACCATTTAGGGAGGTAATCTAGTCAGGAAAAATGAATGAAAGTTGATCAATAGTCACCATTCTTCCATTGTGAAGGAAAGATATCACACAAAAAAGAGTGGACACAATAACTTTCATGGCATAGACATAATATTGCCCAAGGAGTAAATCAAAATCCAAGGGTTCTTGGACTACCATGACATCAATAAAGATAGTTTTCCTGCCCAAAGTTACAAGAAACTAAGGAAGGGTCCCTAAAGGTTGACTAGTTCTTCTGTTAAAAGATAACAAATTCTGCGTAACTAGCGCAAGCTGAGGAAAACCCAAAGCTTCACAAGTAATAGAAGACAAAATACTAATAGACGCACCTTCATCTATTAGCGTCTGAGGAACGTCCTGAACACAAACCTGTACTGTGATCTAGAAAGGAATGTGAGAGGGAAGATGAGTTCTGGTTAGCACACCCCAATTAAAAAGGATGGCCTCATTACTTGGAGGGGGTTCCACGGGAGAAGGAGGAATACCCCTCGACATGGTAGAGTCTGTATCAACGATAAAAATGTGAGAAGAATCAGGTTTACTCTCTAGCGGGAGAGTAGGATCAACCGATGATGAGATCAAATTGACCACTTGGGTTTCATTCTCCAAGGGGAGAATGGGGTCGATGCTTGGAAAAGGATCGACCACTTGGGTTTCACTCTCTAACAGGAGAGTGGGATCGACTGAGGATGGGATCATATCAACCACTTGGTCTACTAGTTCAACTAGGGATGTGACCAAATTGACCACTTGATCAACCAGACGGACCGAAGGGGGAACCTGATTGATCATTTCGTCAACTACAAGGGGGGTTGAGAGAAAGTTTGTGATAAGCATCTGGAAGTTGGGGCTGTGAAACAATCATGTCTTCCAGGAATTTTGAGGCTTCTTACATATGAGGGAAAATATGAGTTAGATGATGCCCTTTGCATAAGATACATGAGAACTTGGCTCTACTTTTCTTCTTCCCAATGGTATCGTGACTAGTCGATGGGAAGTCATCAACATGTTGTTCAGAGGCTAACGACATGGGTTGGCGGGGGTGTGTAGACCATGCTTCTATAACCTTGGATAGACCAGGGAAATCCTTAAGAATATGGCTACCCTTACAAAGCCTGCAAGGGTACTTGGGTTTACGGGTTGTTTGGGTGATCTTGGTATCATCAACACTCCTAGAACGATTATCAGTGACTAGTTGTTTTCCAACATGTCTGGCAATGGTTGGAAGTTTGGACCCTTGCTTATTTTTCTTCTTCTTATTCTTCCTTTTCTTCTTCTTCTTATCCATCGAGTTACTAGCTTTAGAGTTTTCACTTGGCGAAGAAGATGAAATGGAAGAAGACCTTGCAAGTGAAGAAGGTGAAGAAGATCTTAATGGTGAAGAAGGCGAAGGATCAACATGAGGTTGATGCTCTTGGGGGGAAGTGCTTGTGACCTAAGCACTTATTGCATTCAATATTACTTGAGTGGAAAACAACCATACCGGTAATCCAATTGTGAGACCTGGAAGGCCCAAAGTAGCGATGTGAGGAGGACCAATGTTTCCATAAGAAGGAAAAAAAAAAGGTTCCCTTGGAGCAGAGGTTCCTTCATTGGTCCTTTTGGGAACTGAGACCATTAAAACAAATATCCAACCTAGAGTCCGCTAGGGAAAACAAACAACACACACTAAAAATCTAGGAAGCAAGAAAACAAACAAAACCTTCTCACAATGAGCACACTAGTTGGTGATGAAATCTAACGTCGTGGGAGAAAAGTAAGAAGGGGATGAGATATAGCGGGTGGAAAAGTTATTTTGATGACCTACTTAACAGACTTACACCCTGGTGCAAGCTCCCACACATAAATGTGGGTATACTCTCCAAGGAGCTTGAGTGAGTTTGGCCAACGTCAATTCCAGGTACTGTGAAGACTTGCCCCTCCATAGTCACCTTGTGTAAAGACCCTAAAGAGATAGGCCACTAAGGTTACCAATCACTACAGTGATGCCTGGGGAAACAATCAACAGTCCAATCCACACGCAAGGGTAGGGTATCTAACCTGAAATCAACTTGAAAGGCTTCCACTCATCATTGTGGGTATACCTCTCAAGTGACCCCCATAATACGTGCAATATATACACCAATACCAACAAAGCAGGGTGAGTAACTCTACCAGTATCAATGCGACCTCGTGATTGACCCTTTTGTTAGAAGGGCTTCCTAGGACAAAATGTAATAATTGGATTTCACTGCTCCCTAACTCAAGATTCTATGTTTGTTTGCAACGTTGGAAAGTTATCTTTCACACCTGTTCCAAAGACCTACAACTAATCTAATGTAGGTTTGCTACTTGAAAGTATAAAAAATGTCTAATCGATTTTTTATAAGCGCTTTATTTTACGGTTGTTATTACTCAAAAGGAAAATGGCGTGGAAAATATGCAGGTGTTTTGACCGACTCAAAATTTATGTAAAGAGATGAAGATGCAATCTTTTCATTTCGATGAAAGATATGCTACGAGAAGGAGAAAACATTTATCATTCCTATATACACAATGTCCCAAAATATATTAAACTCATCAATATCAAGATTCTCAAGAAATGAGACAAATAGACTATACACCAATACAAGATTCACTCNCCCCCCCCCCCCCCCCCCAGCCATGAGGGGGAATTTTTTTAAATAATTTAAGACCAAAAATCATGCAATTTCGCTACTTCAAATGCAAATATGACCCCAATCTAATGCAAAGAAAGAAATCAGTTTTTTGTTTCAAAGATAGCTAAAAGCAATAGCAAATCAATTCAAAACAAAAAACAAACCAAACAAAGTTTCTCTTTTACCACGAGTTATTCAGAAAAAATAAGTGTTCTTTTCACTAAACAATTCTAAAGAAAAACAAGGCTTTGTAACTAAAATACACTCAAAGGAAGATATCAAATCTTTCAAAAGAAAACAAAGAAAAGATGGCTAAAAGAAGCTCAAAAACTATCAAGTAGATTGTAAACAAATCATAATCAAACCCAAAAATTCACCCCAAAACCAAATCCAAGGTCTGGGTAAGGAAAACCATAAAAAAACAAGAATTTCACAATTTTCCTAGGCTGGAAGACTAGCATAGTGTGGAAATCACTGATTTTTGTGGGCTAGATATCGGTAAGGTGCGGAGTTTCTACATTGGTCTAAACAGGTAGGGTGCGAAAATCCTTGGTCACCGCACTGTCCCCCAAAGCAGAGTGTGGATATCAAACAAAAATGGAAAAAATTAAAAAATTATGAAGGTTTTCCAACAAATTTTAATAGTCAGAGAGTCAATCTGGATCTTCCAATGACTCGGAAAACATAAACCAAGCAATCAACGCAAGAAAATAAGGAAAACTAGGAAAACATTTGTTTCCCCAGTGGAGTCACCAATTTTGTTAACGGGTAAATTGGTGAATGCAGACATAGACCAATCCCCCTATATCCAACTAGATCTAGAACAAAACATGATAGGACATGGTGCTTTCCCTAGGCTCTAATCATCAAATTTACTACCGAATAGAAGACGATAGACATACCTTTAAATGTCTCTTCTTTATCTCTTTGTTGTTCCTGTTTTGCTCCGGTGCTCTTGTGATACTGATCTGCAGTGAGACACAAACCAACCAAAGTGAAAGAAGTAGAAGTATATTCAATGAAAACCTATGCATATGATCAAGGAATTATGCAATAAAATAAAGATAATTCTATGGGAAAGAAGCATGCCATTGTATTATATTAAATAATAGGAAGAGAGATTATAACCAGATGCCTTGATGTCGTAAGGTTTCTTCCAACTGTTCCTTTCTTCCCACACACTTCTGATCCAAGAATTCTAAGACTATAAATTTTACATCTATCTTGACAAAAGAAAATCTCAAAGCCACTCTAACCAAGCTAATAACTCCAAGCCAAATCCAACTCAAGCTAAGCTCCAAAACCAACTAACTTTCTCCATGAGAGCTCCTCTCCTTTTATAAGTTGAAGAGGATAAGGTGAGGAGGTTAGGATGATCCCACTAAATCATGAAAGCGAGTAAGATACAAACCATTCAGATTCCACCTCACCATAGAAGCTTCTCCTTCTAGAAGTATCGAGAAAATGCTCATTTTTCCCACATACGAATGCCACCGTCACCTAGCTATAATGCAGCTTGCAGAAAATTTGCGCCCTAGCTATAGTGCAGCCTACAAAAATCAGGCATTTCCGCACCCTAGCTATGGTGCAGCACGTGGAAATCCCCCAAAATAGGGTTTTTACAGAGGAAAACACAACTTCGTCTCTCAGGAAATATTCTTCTCTCTTCTTTCTTTAGGAATTCACGCCACTGACCCTTCTAAAGGAAAAAAATAGGTTTACATCATTAACAGTCATAAGCGTGACGAAAATAATGTGTAACACAGGTTGATTGGTACAAGTTTACATGAGTATATCTCACAGTTATACTGTGACAATGGTTCTATCATTATACTTATATGTCAGGGCGGTTGGATGGGGCAAGGACAGGTGGTTGTAGAAGGAGAACATAGGGGGTTGTAGCCTCCTTATGGTTGTAGCTAGAGAATTGGGGAGTTGGAGCTTGCCTCAGGTTGTAGCCTGAGAAACTAGGGGGTTGGAGCCTCCTTCTAGTTGCAGCTGGAAAACAAAGGAATTTGGTGCTTCCAATGAATGTGATTCTTCAAGACATACAATAAAAAGAATTCAATGGTTTTCTCCCGCTTTGAGTTTCAGTGTTAAAACAATGGTGCACTATGTATGTGTATGATTGTTCATTTGTTCATTGTTTATTTACTCTACAAATATTGGATGATAATGATACATTGATATAACACTTGCATTATATGGTTAAAAATAATTAGATTCCTCTATTACTGATTCACCCCAGCTCTCAGTAATCCAACAATTGGAATAAGAGCAGGTTCCTTCAGAAATCAGTTTAACCACTGAAAGGTAGATCATGGAGAGAAACAACATGCATAAAAATGGAATACCATACTTTGATGGACATAAGTATGCATTTTGGAGCATAAGGATGAAGAAATATATACAGGCACGGGGATTTGAAATTTGGCAAACAATTGTAGATGGATACACAACACCAGGAGTTCCACTGACAAATGGCAAAGTAGTGAAACTCGGTCAGAATAATTCCAAAGCCACAAATGCACTTCTGAATGGTGTTGGAGAATCGGTATTCACCAAAGTTTCACATTGTAAATTTGCTAAAGATATTTGGGACAAACTTCAAAATATTTATGAAGGAGATTCAAAAGTCAAAGAAGCAAAGCTTCAAACTTACACAGGTCAGTTTGAACAACTAAAGATGAAGGAAGATGAGAATATTCCATCTTACTTTTTACAAGTCAATGAAACAGTAAATGCAATCTTGGGATCGGGAGAAGAAATCAAAGAATCTACAATTGTTCAAAAGGTACTAAGATTTCTTCAGATGAGATTTGACCCTAATATATCAACAGTAGAAGAAACAATAGATCTAAACTCAATAAGCATGGAAAAACTATATGGAATATTCACAACATATGAAATGAGAATTGAACAGGAAAATCCAGATATAAAAGAAGCAACCTTCAAAGCATCCAAAAATTCAAAGCAAAAGGGAAAGAAAAAATAAAAATAACATAATAGTAGCAGTGACGTCTCAGAAGATGATGAAGAAGCGACCAACTTTGTCATAAGATTGAACAAGGGAACCAATGGTAGGTATAGAGGTAAGCTTCATTTGATTTGTTTTAATTGTGATGGTATTGGTCATTTTTCTAACAAATTTCCTCATAAGAAAAAGAGAAATGATGAAGGTTACTCATATAGAAAACAAACATATAAAGGCAAAAGAACCACAAAGAAAGTTTTCAAGAAAATCTTATGCACCAAAGAAGACATCTCATCATCAGATGAAGATGAAGTTAGTGACAGTGAGATAGAAAGAGTTATGTTCATGGAAATAGAAGACTCTGATAAAGAAGAATCTGAAGAATAATATGAAGAAGATGAAGAAGAATATGAAGAGGCATAAGTTGACTACAGAGAAGAATTGTTGTGTGCCATAGAAGTTATCAGAAGAGAAAAGAAGAAAATCAAAAAACTACAAGCATAACTAGACAAGAAAGAAGACATTCAGGAAAATTGATCGCAACAACTGCGAGAACTTCAAGAAACATATATGTATTAAGTGAAATTGGAAATGAAAAGTTTTTCCTAGGAAAGGAAGATGAAAGTTGGCTATGGATCAGAAGAATGGGTCACATACATTTTGATAACCTTGTCAAAGTCAACAAAAGGGAAGCAGTTAGAGAAATGCCTTAGATCAGGAAACCAACCAACACTTTATGCAAACATTGTCAACAAGTAAATAAAACAAAGACCAGGTTTAAATCAAAAGAATATTCAACAACAAGACCACTAGAAATTGTGCATACTGATCTAGTTGGACCAACTACAACAAAGGGTTTAAAAGGTGAGAAATAATTTATGTTATTAGTTGATTATTATACAAGAATGGTTGCAGTTTGATTTCTCAGGAATAAGTCAAAATCTTTTGAAAACTTCAAGGTCTACAAGGAAATGGTTGAAAATGAAATGGATTCAAAAATCAAATGCTTGAGATATGATAATGGAGGAGAGTTCACTTCAAATTAATTTATGGACTCCTACAGCAGACATGGAATAAAAAGGAAATTCTCTATTGCTAGGACACCTCAACATAATGGAGTTGTTGAAAGAAAGAACATGACAATACAAGAAATGGCTCGAACAATGCTAATGGATTCCAAATTGACAGATATCTTTTGGACAATACAAAAATTCACATTCAAAACAAAGTAATGTTCAGAAACAACACTGACAAAACTCCCTATGAGCTATGGAAAGGAAGACCAACAAATGTGAGTCACTTCAAAGTTTTTGGAAGAAAATGCTACATCAAAAGAGAAGATCGAAGAATGGGAAAGTTTGACTCTCATGTGGAGAAAGGAGTACTTTTTGGCTACTCAAGTACAAGGAAAACATACAAGTATTACAACCTGAGATTGAACAAAGTTGTGGACAACATCAATGTAACAATTGATGAAACAAGTAGACAAGAATTAAAGGAAGAAGAAAATGAATCAATGGAACAACTTTACGAGGAAGAAGGGGAAGACAAAGAGGATCCGACAAAATCATAAGAGCAAGTTCAACAAGTGCTTCCAAAGACACCTAGAAGACGAGTACAGAAGAATCATTCTTCAGATCAAATTATAGGAAACAAAGATGCAGGAGTTGAGACTAGAAGAAGAATCCATTCATGAGAACAAACATACCTAGCACTCTCATCTATGATTGAACCAACCTGTTTTGAAGAGGCCAACAAGGATGAATTTTGGAATAAGGCCATGAATGAAGAATTGTATCAAATAGAGAAAAATGACACTTGGGAATTGTTTCCAAGACCAAAGGATAAGAATGTGATCGGAACAAAGTGGGTATACAGGAATAAATTAAATGAATATGGATAGGTCAGAAGGAACAAATCTATATTGGTATGTAAAGGATATGCACAGGTTGACGGAATCGACTTTGAAGAGACATTTTCCCCATTTGCCATAAAGGAAGCAATCTGATTGATTTTAGCTTATCCATGCTCCAAAAATATTAAAGTGTATCAGATGGATGTAAAATCATTCTTTCTAAATGAGGAACTTGAAGAAGAAGTCTACATTGAACAACCATAAGGATTTTAGTTGTTAGAAAACGCAGATTATGTGTGTAAATTAAAGAAGGCCTTGTATGGTCTAAAACAGGCTCCTAGAGCATGGTACTCTAGACTGGATAAATATCTACAATAGGAAGGGTTTAGAAAAAGAAGTGTAGACATTGAAATCTACATCAAGGTAACTCAAGATAGTATTTTATTAATTAAAGTTTATGTTGATGATATTATTTTTGGAAGTACTGATGAAAGGTTAAGCCAAAAATTTGCAAAGGACATGCATAATGAATTTGAAATGTCATTACTTGGAGAACTATCCTTCTTTCTGGGTCTTCAGATACATCAAAGCAACCAAGGAATTTTTATTTCTCAAACCAAGTATATTAGAGAATTGCTAAAGAGGTTCGGAATGGAAGATTGCAAACCAGTTATCACTCCCATGTAAACCAATTGCAAGTTGAGCAAAGATGATGATTCAAAGTCTACATATTAGAGGAAATATAGGTCAATGATTGGTAACCTACTATATCTGACAACATCCAGACCAGATGTAATGCAGGAAGTTGGACATGTGGCACGATTTCAAGCAACACCAAAGGAATCACATGTATTAGCAGTGAAGAGGTTTTTCAAATATCTCAAAGGAACATAAGAGTTTGGATTATGGTATCCAAAAGGAAAGGATCTATCACTTCTTACCTACACAGATGCAGATTGGATAGGTTGCATTGATGACCGATGAAGCACCAGTGGAGTAATTTTCTACTTGGGTGAGTGTTTAGTATCACGGCTAAGAAAGAAACAATAATCAATATCTTTATCTACAACTGAGGCAGAGTATATTGCAGCAACAACATGTTGAACATAGGTTCCATGGATGAAAAAAACTCTGAGAGATATACAGGTTGAGTATGATGAGCCCATTCCAATCTATTTTGATAATACAAGCACCATCTGTATCTCAAAGAACCCGATGATGCACTCCAAGATGAAGCACATTCCAATCAAGTATCACTTTCTATGGGAACATGTTGCAGAAAAGAACATCAGAGTTGAATATGTGGGCACAAAAGAACAAGTGGAAGACATATTTACAAAACCGCTTCCACGGGAAGCCTTTGAGTATTTTCGCCAGAGACTCGGAGTTATTTCTACTCCAAAATGAATTCTTTTGAATGCTTATCTTATATGTCTTAGATGTACATGAGGAAGCACCATAAAGAGGAAATTTTAAGTTGGGAGATCAGATGAGTCAGTTAGGGGGAGCAACCTCGAATGGAAATATACCTTTTCCATTGATGACAAAGGGGGAGTGATTTATCATATGTAGAGGAAAGAGGTATGGTTCCAAGGGGAGCGTTGGTCATAGAGATGCAGACATGGTTCCAGGGGGAGCATGAGTGATATGATTTCAGTATTGCATCAGAGTGTTTCCATCAATTCCAAAAGGGGAGATTGTTGATTAATTGGGTTGGTTGTCATTGATGTCAACCCTTGAAGAAAGTCCGGTAGTGAATTACGGTAGGACAAAGGTTTGGGTAATGGAACCAATTTTGTTTGATGTATAATGGTATGCATTTTGATATATTTATAGGTAAGACTATTCTAGATGGATAGTACATGTCATGCCATTTCCGATGGTATGTGGAACGTCACATAACTCCTCGTGGTTTGAGAGTTATGGCCTTATGAAGTTGAAGTACCCTCATATGATTGGCTTGAAACCCCAAAAGGTCAAAAAAGTCAAAGTTCTTGCAAAGAAGAAATTATTTAAATATTAAAGTGAAGTGACAAAGTAAAAAATGATTATTTAAATAATAAAGTGAAGTGACAAAGTCAAGGAGGATTATTTAAATAATAAAGTAAATATACAAGTTTATAATTATGGAAAGTGGTTATAAGAAGGTTAACCCTAAAACGAGGAAAAAGGGTTAAGTGGTCAAGTGGCTATTGGATACATGGACAAGTGACAAATTGGGAAAAGTTGGACATAGGTGACTATGTGGACAAAGTGGCTATGTGGACAAAGTGGCCTAGAATATGATTCCAAGGAAGCTACTTGGAGAGTATAAATAAGAGGCAAGGCTCTCTCATTTTAATCAAACTTGAGATTATTAAATATCTACAAGTGACTGAGGTAACCAAAGTAAATTCAAGGGAGGATAAATTCTTTTGATGATGCTTTCTAAGGTATGTTATTTAAAGGTCATCTCACCATTTTCGTAATAATTTTTTTTTAGAATAATTCAGACTGTGAAATTGAGAGGCCATTAAGGAAACATATCCAAGTAACCGTGGTACAAATTTCAGCTTATGGGTCGTTGTATTTTTTGGAGTTACACTCCATGGAAAATAGGGGTTGTGGCTAGTCCTGAAACTAGTCTAAAAAGGTGTTTGGAGTAAAAACGTCACAACTTATTCATAAAAGATCCTAATTCAGTAAGACCAAATTTTTTGTTTAGAGTACAGTCTGTAGTATTCTGTGTAAAATTTTCAGTTCCATGCAAAAAATATTCTGTGCAGGCCACGCTTTACAAGTTCTCTCTCTAGAATAAGACAAAATTCAACAAGGTATTCCATTTTTTCTATAACTCCTTTTCTGAGAGGTTCCAAGTAGTGACACTTGGAGGAATTGCATAAAAAACACTGAAGAACATTGTGTACTATTTTCAAATATTTATTCATTACAGGTAAATATTTATGATTATTTCAAGTTAGGGTTGTTGACTAATCCAAAACTAGTCATGTGAGACTAAAGTAAAGTTTGATGAAAATGCTAGTCTCTTGTTGTTAAAGTTAAGGAAGGTTTGGAGGTTGAGGTACATGTTGGTGCATGGTTGATGCACTTTTTTATGGTATTGGTTGAGGTACATGTCGATGCATGGTTCAAGTTATTGGTACAGGTTGTTTGGTGCAGGTTGATTGGTACAGGCTTACATCAGTATATCTCATAGTGATAGTGTGACAATGGTTCCATATTTCTACTTATACGACAGGGTGGTTGGAAGGGGAAAGGACAGGTAGTTGTAGCCATCTTCTGGTTGTAGCCGGAGAACATAGGGGGTTGTAGCCTCCTTCTGGTTGTAGCCAGAGAATTAGGGAGTTGGAGCTTCCCTTAGGTTGTAGCCTCCTTCCAATTGCATCTAGAAAACGAAGGAAGTTGGTGCTTCCAATGAATGTAATTCTTCAAGACATATAAGAAAAAACATTTCGTGGTTTTCTCCCTCTTTGGGTTTCCACGTAAAAACATTGGTGTATTGTGAATGTGTGTGATTATTCATTTGTTCATTGTTTATTTACTCTGAAAATATTGGATGATAATGCTACATTGATATTATATGGTTAAAAATGATTAGATTTCTCTATTAATGATTCACCCCCCCTCTCAGTAATCCAACAATTATATGAGTGTTTAGGGGATCAACTTCACCAACTATGGTAAACAATTCTTTGCACTACAAAAGGAATCTCTAAAAGACCTCTATGGAAGACATAACACATCTTGCTTGAGCTAAATCCTCCACAATATTGAAATTGTGAGCAACTCGTGCATTTAGGTTGTGCATAGACCTTTATAAGGCACCTTTAGGGGTACAAAATGTAAGTTTTAAACCTGCGAAGTAAATCAATGCATATATATTCTTAAGCAATACAGAAATTAATCAATGGCTCATACACAGAATACACAGAGATCTTTACCGGAAACCCTCAACCGGGAAAACCTTTCTTTTTCATTATATCGAATTTCACCATTTGCCATACAATATATACAATGTTTTTAGGTATTCCGTAGATACAAAAACCCTAATCCCTTAATCCGGGATTAATTTACAAATCAGCTAAAAATAGCAAAATCCGCTAAAAATAGCAAAAACTGCCCAAAAAAAAAAAAATTGGGGCATTGCCCCGGGTTACCGCCCGGTGCCGAACGCTGCGCGTAACCAGGGGAGGGCATACCTGCCCCCCCCCTAGGACCCCCCCTAGGAAGCGCCCGGCGCACCGGTAGGGCCCTAGTTTGTACAGACTGTCAGACGCAGTTGTTGTATCTGACACACCCACACACACACATGCAAAGAATATAACACATACCCAACATTCTCCCACTTGTTGTTTTCTTTGCATCCAGGGGTCCAGGTGATTATATAGTCAACAATCCAGGGCATCAATGCCCATTGTTACTCTACACCAAGAGAAATTTTCTATGCTCACAGACTTTGTTAATGAATCTGCAACATTCTTCAAAGTGTCAACCTTTTCCAGATACACCTTCTTATCCTCAACCATGTCTCTCACAAAGTGATACTGAACATCAATATGCTTTGTCTTCGAATGATACGCTGGGTTCTTTGCCAGGAATATTTCACTCTGACTGTCATAGTCTAATCTCACTGCTTGTTGTACCAACCCAATACCTGAACACAATCTTTGTAACCATACTGCTTCCTTGCTTGCATGAGTGGCTACCATGTATTCAACTTCTGTAGTTGAGAGTGCCACTACCGCCTATCTTTTGCTCATCCAACTGATTTCTCCTCCAAATAGGTTAAATACATACCCACTTGTAGATCTTTTGCGATCCAAATCTCCAACCCAGTCTGCATCAACAAAGCCATGTATGTCCACCACTCTGTCCAATCCTAGCCTTCCTTGGTAGCACAACCCATAACTGGTGGTACCACGAAGATACCTGAAGACCCTCTTTGCTGCTGTCCAATGCTCCTTCCCTGGTTTTGACATATACCTGCTCAAAACTCCCACTGCATGTGCAATGTCTGGTCTAGTACAGACCATTGCATACATCAAGTTGCCAACTGAACTGGCATATGGAACATGGGACATGTCCTCTTCTTCTTCATGTGTCTTGGGACATTGATCTGCAGATAACTTTACACCTATAGGAATAGGAACCTTGACCGGTTT
>ML791285.1:420941-440642 GCA_009831015.1 Picea engelmannii | reverse complement strand
AATCAAGATACTAATTAGGGGAATTTTGAGGTAAAAAATGGGCCTTAAAACAAAAATTGTACTATCAAAATCAACTTTAAAAGAACCAATAGGATTCAAGATGATGATGTCAACCATAAGGGTAAATATTTTTGGAGGGAAAGGAAGAAAATTACTTTTTTTAATTGTATTTTGACTTATCTCCTTATAGGTTTACTAAAATTTCAAGGGTAAGTACTCGTTGGATGCATAATTAAATTTCACATCTAATTAGTACCCATGGTGCATAATTTTTATAGATTCATATTGAGATAAACTGGAAATACATGAAAAAAATGTGTTTCTTGATAGAATTATAGTGGTCGCAGCACCAACCCCTTGAAAGAAACACATGTGTTCCCATGTATTTATAGTTTATCTCATTGAGGGTCTCTCAAAAGTATGTAGAGTGGTTATTCATTAGATGCAGAATTTAATTATGCATTCAATGAGTTCCTAAACTTGAAATTTGAGTAAACCTATAAGGAGATAAAATGAAATATGATTAAAAAAAGTGGTTTTATTTCTTTTCGTTTGAAAATTCATAATTCTTATTTTATTAATTTCCTTAGGAGGCCCATTTTAGACCTCAAATTTCCCCTAATAAATCTTGTAAGTTCAAGTTAGCCAATATTGACAACCAAGTGTTGGAAAACATATTATGGTGGATGAATGATGGGCCTTATGGCCCAATAGAAGTCATATATCCCCCAACCCCATTTCCCCTAGGAACAATCGTAGTGATGGTCGTGGGCCAGGCCCATGAGGAAATTTATAACCAAAAGTGAAATCCTATGTTAGAGGTTGTTAAGTACTTATGGGTATATAAGAAATAGGTGGAAGCTCACTATAGATGTGGAAACCAAGGTTTTTCTCCCCGTCAAAAGAGAATCTTGACGTAGGAAAATGTGTGGACACAATGGAAATAATAAAGATAAGCATACTTAAGAGAGGAATATGTTTATGGAGTGGATGATTTCCCCAAATAGAGGCACCCGATGTTTGAGGCATATAAATGGAAGTGGCTATCCCACTAAGTGGTGGTATGGAGGTGCCAATGGTGACTCCTCCTGATGCTTTTGGGGTACTATATGTAGGTATTCCCACATTGGAGGACCCACTGACACCTAACATCATATGAGAACTACTAAAAAATGAAAAAGGATCACACAAAGGGGGTTCACCCACCTTTATAAGCAAAGGTTCTAAAGGCTCTGCTAAAGGGAAATTGAAATTAAGTAAAATATTTTCATCAATGAATTCAATATTCAAGTGTTCAACCTCCTATATATATGAGGAATGAGCCCCTACAACCGTTTCAGTGTCATTCAATGTGGATATCATTTTCTTTATGGTCGATGATTCCTCTATCTTAGGAGGAAACCCTTGTTGTTTACAAAAGTGGAAAGTAGGTTGGTAAACCACTTTGAAATATGTGTTTCAAAGAAAGAAAAATAAAACTAAGCCCAACTAGACACAAGTCAACAAATAACACACCCTAAGAATATAAAATATCCAACGAATAATCATATGACGATCAAAGGGGACTTTAGAAAACCAATCTAGGATGATGAGGGGTGAGGACCGATCAGTGAATGTGCGAGAGATAATTATGTTAAAACTCACACAACAATTACCCAAGGTGAAAGTACCATCATGGAGACATGCACCCTCCAAGGGAGTTGAAACATATGTTATGTGTATGTCTTAGGTACCAAAATAACTTCCCACTTGCAGTCACATGTGTGATACCATAGGAAAGGAAACTAATTCTACCACTTCAAAATCAGTAGTTGGGGGGACTAGTCGTGAGTCAAGTCTATGTGTATGAGTAGGGAATGCAAGACAAAGTCTTCAACTTGAATCTCTAGAGAAAAGTGGTGTCACTAGAGGACTTTCCACTTCAATCCAAAACCCTTGTAAATGTGATAGCCCACCAAAAACGTAAAGAGGGGATAATATTATCCGCTTGCTTAACTTGACTATAGTGTTTGACACATGTTTTGGATGTTCTTTCCTAGAAAGTTCTCTTTATTCTTTATTCAATTTCTAGTTTGGTTATGTGGCCTTAGAGAATTTCCTCTCCAACCCCACACCAACGCCATAGAATTTATAGTAAATGCTTTTTCTATAAATAAAAGATCTAATTCTTTTTAAGATTACATTACTTTTAGTGTCTATTAGTTACTCAAAAGTACATAAAGAAATTCAATGGTGTTTTTTACTCTTTCAATTTATTGAACTTATAAAGGCAATAAGATAAAATATGCAATGTGAAAATTTTCTTTTCCTTTCAATGACTACTACACAAATTGGAAGATATTAAGAGGTCCCTTTTTTTTTTTAAAAACTTCTCAATAATGAAACAAACTCACCAAAATAAAACTACGAAATGGTTTTTTCAAGAATATGTAGATCTCTAAAACAAACCAACTCCAACATGCAACTTTGCTAAAAGTAAAACAAATGCCTAAATTGAAATTAAAAAATAAATGCAATGCAATCCTTTTTAACCTTTTATTTTTCCTTTCAAATGAGATAAAATGAAAAACTTAAGATGCACAGGCCAGTAAAGAAAAGAAACTTAACTTTTCCAAGAAATTACAAACTCAATCAAATAGGCTTAGGCTAAGAAAACTCTGAAAAATTTCACCTACAAGATATGGGCGTTCTTGTTTGCGCAACAATAGGTAGCCAAATGGGGATGATAATAATTTTTTGTTCAAAAAAAAGCGATCAGGGTTTGTGTTCATGCCTTTTATAAAGGAAAAATGTGATAGGACATGACTATATCTAAGAAAAACCACAAGCACATGGAAAAGTAAAAGCAACTACCTGTAAATCAATCAAGTAATCTTGCATGCATATAAGATTACATTTTGCACACTATAAGGTCTAAAACAACTTCCTAGGATGAAGAGAAGCAAGGAAAAACCCACAATAACTAAGGAAATAAATATAAGTTCTTTCCCCAGTGGAGTTTCCAATTCTGTTATAGGTAAGACTACCTAAGGGCTTGGCAATCAAACGCTCAATAAGTGGGTGGGGTTCAATTATAGATAGAGGGATATATAGTGTATCTTAGTCTCCTAATACTAACACGAGTGTTTAAATTATATGAGAAAGAAATAAGAAAAAACTTGATTTTGATTGGTTTTCGAGAGTGTTGATTAATTGGGTTGGTTGTCATTGATGTCAACCCTTGAAGAAAGTTCGGTAGGAAATTTTGGTAGCACAAAGGTTTGGGTAATGGACCCAAGTTTGTTTTATGGATAATGGTATGAGTTTTGATATATTTGCAGGCAATACTATTCTAGATGGATAGTACATGTCATTCCATTTCCAATGGTATGTGGAACGTCACATAACTCCTCATGGTTAGAGAGTTATGTCCATGTGAAGTTGGAGAACCCTCATGAGTCATCTAGAAGCCCCAAAAGGTCAAAGTAGTCAAAGTGGTTGTAAAGAAGAAATTATTTAAATAATAAAGTGAAGTGATGAGTGTACTTTAAGTCAAAGTGGATACAAAGAAATTGTTTAAATAATAAAGTTAATGGAGAAACTACTGTAACATCCCGCTCTTGCACGCACTGATCGAACTTATTCTTTGAGGACACTTGCTTGCAAGTGATCCAGATTATTATACTATTGGTCGTTCTATTATGATTATGAGACATTATGGATTGATGATATGTTAATTTGTTGTATTCACATAGACAAGTGCTATTGACAGGTGCTATTGGTCGTTGAGTGTGCAGGACTTTGGACATTGAGGATGTAGAGGCATCAATGAAATCCCTTGGACTCCAGATCGAGTTAGGGAGTGGACTGTTGGGTTTGCATGTTATTGATGTGACACATGTACATATGATTATATGTTGTGATGATTGATTATTATTCTTGACATGATTCATTGATGGATGCAGGATGACGATAGCTTGCCGACCAGACTCACATGTGGAGTAGAGGGGTCACGCACGACAACCAGAGACTTTGAGGGAGAGGTGTGGCAACAACCCTATAGCCTACTAGCACTCCCACCATGGCTCGAACTGTAGGTTAATGATTACCTAGTTCAAGAAGACCCACGTTGCCATGAGGGTAGACTGTGACAGTCCCTCACGATGATTCTAAGGGGTGTGCAATAAGGTAGGGGCCTTATTCCTTATAGGCCCTTAGTATCCCACAAGATCACCTGGCGGAGTATTGAATCCAGGGGTTTTTGACATCTACCAAATTCAGTCAAGATGTGAGTGGAACCCTTGGAGCACATAGTGCGTCCTGAAGGGCACGTCATGCAAGGAAAACAAAAATAGGCGAGTGACACCCTTGGAGCACGTAGTGCGTCCTAAAGGGCACGTCGTGCAAGGAAAACAGAAAGAGGCGAGTGGCACCCTTGGAGCACATAGTGCGTCCTGAAGGGAATGTCGCACAAGGGAAACAAAAAGAGGCGAGTGGCATCCTTGGATCACGTAGTGGATCGTGAAGGGAATGTTGCGATCTCAATGAGTAAGTGAATAAACCTAGTTGGTCTTAAAATGAATGATGTGATAAGTAAGATTTAAAAAAAAAAATCCCTATTAAAAATGTCTCCCAGCCTAGTGAAATTAAAACCTAGGTCTAAGTAGAACATGTGGTCAAAATAATAATAATAGTAGATAGATAGATAAACATATAACAAGAAGGGGGGTAATAAATTCAAATTAATTTATTAAAGTCAAAATTATAATCGAGGATTAAAATTTTAAAAAAGGAAATGGTCGTTTTATCTACATGTGCTAATTTAATTTTGAGTTAAAAAGAAAAGAGCGTAAATGGTTTTTTTATCTACATGTGCTAATTTAATTTTAGTTAAAAATAAAAGAGGGTAAAGGGTTGTTTTATCTACACTTGCTAAATTAATCTTAATTAAAGAAGGAAAAGGGTAAATGGTTTTTTTTTCTACACTTGCTAAATTGATTTTTAGTTAACAAGGAAAAAGAGGGAAACTTAAAAGAAATAGGAAACTTAAGGAAAAAGGGGAAACTTAAAGAAAAGGGGAAACGTAAAGAAAAAGATGAATGTCTAACTTAGTAAGGAATCTTGCCTTGGGAACTTACTAATTATGAACTCAACTAGGAATTAAGTAAGGCGTAAGTCATTTAATATTTGTAAGGGAATATTAGGACACCAAGGAGCGTTTTTAGGAATGCTTTTAGGTGGGCGAGGGAAATAGGAATAATTAATTAGTTAATAAAATTAATTTTCTAGTGCAACTAGGGGATTGGACGACATGTGTACGAGGAAGGTTTTTCCTAATTAATTAAATGAAAAAGGGATTTAATGAGAAATTGGGAAACTAATTACTTGAAAAATCTATTAAAATGATGGAGGAGGAGGAGTATGGATCTCATGTTTTTGCGTAACGTTACACTGTTGAGTTTTTCCTTGACTGAACTTTCTCTTGTGGGAGTTGAGATACCCAACTCAGGTAACGAGTGGTAGCTCAACCTTGCGAGGCGAGTTGGGTGCTAGCAGTTCTCTGGTATTGTGTGCATGGCCCCTTTGTGGCTCGAGGGGCTCAAGGGGAAGAATATTATCCCTAGCGTTGGCTGGGAGGTACCAGTGAGGTCACATTGGTCAGCAAGCGGGAGCTGGATGGAGCGCGTGCGGTATAATGAATCCAATCTTTCACATTTGGCGATGGTACACATGCGTATATTTTGAATGGTAGTTTAATATTGTTCCTGCGCTTTCAATACTATACTTTTGTTGTATAAATATTATGTTTTATTCAACGTTTTATAATCAAAGAACTTAAAGTCAAACTAACCTTATGCTCGTTGTATTTTTAATTGATTCCCTTGGCGAACCCAAACTCTGATTGCTATGAATTCTCTGTGTTTTTTTTTATTGATTATTACGAAGAAATTGTGTTTTCCCTTATCCCTTTAGTTATTAGTCTGTGTCTGAGAAATTGGACAGGAGCCAAATCGACGGTTGTCACTTCCGTGTTTAAAAACCTATAGATTCTAATGCCCTACTTTCTTGTGCACAGATAATAAGTGAAGGATACATTTTTTTCCCAGCTATCTATCCCTTACTTACCTCTTCATTTTTCTTTTCTGATTGATCTCTAATCCTTGCGCCCTCCTTGTGAATGAGTATCTTTACATTTTCCTGATAGATTATCCATGCATTTATTTGAATGATTACCTCTGCCTTGCCTTGAATGCTCAACTCTGCGTTTCTTGGAATGTTTAAGCTCCGCGTTAGAATGATTAATCCCTGAATGTTTAAACTTTGTGTTGAATGTTTAACCTTGATTGATAAATCTCTGAAGGATCAACCTCTAAAGAAATCATTTTTACCAAATATCGTTTTTACCAAATTGTTTTTACCAAAAATCATTTTTCTTGGTGTTGGACAATGAATTCACCTTTGACATCGATTTATTATTGACAATGATTTATCAATTCACTTTTACGAATTCATTTGTGCCAAATCGGTTTATCAATTCGTCTTTACCCAATCGTTGATACCAAGCGATTTATATTGACAACGAATTTATTTAAGACGTTTTTCTTGGCAATTACCCCGCATTCAACCCACTTTTTCTTGGCATCTTACACAGAATTTACCCCACTTTTTTCTTGGAAATTACTCAGCATTCAACCCACTTTTTCTTGGCATCTTACACACAATGATTTTGTATTTATTGTATGAACAACAACTCCATTTATTTACCCTGAGGTTTCATAGATTTAAATGACAACATTATCCATTATTTACTCTGGGATTTAGATATGTACATACTACAAACTTAATATACACAAATATATACCTACTGCGAATTTAATGTACACAGAGAAAAAAATACAGCGAAACTATACATTGAATGACAACGAGTTACACATTGATTGATAGCGAATTTATACAATTGAAAGGAAAATGTTGCATATGAATGCCAACGTTTTTGTAGGGAATGACCGTATGGTATTATGGGATTGACAACGTTGTGATGACTGTTGTGTTGATTGCGTTTTCATCCATTGTATAATTCAACAATGATATATAGTTTAATTTCTTGCTAAATTCCTTTTTATATTTGTTAATCCTATGTATAAGACAACGATATATTTGATTGTTTAACTCGATATATTGTTCAAAGGACAACAAATTGTATGGTTTAAAGGATAGTGATATATTTGATAAATTGATATGGTTTAAAAAGGCAACAATATAATTGATTGATAAATCACAACATTTACAATTTATTCCTAGCATTTACCCAAATCACAACGATATATTCGATTGATAAATCACATCCATTACAAATATAATTGATATACTTGTTATGAGAATAATCCGTTTGTTTAGTTTTAAAAGATAGTGAATTCAGGTTAGGCATCAAGGTCAAGTTGTGTATAGGAAGTTGTTGAGTTAAATAATTTGCAAATGAAACTTATTTTAATTTGAAGGGCCTTATGATATATCGAGTTATTTATTCACTTCACCTCAATGAGTTATGTTGTTAAATTGTATAATGATATTTAGTTAGTGTTACAATCTACCTATAATCAATGGAATTGGGGATTGGGTTCCCATCATAATAAATATATTGGAAAGTTTTGGTTTACCTAAATTCTTCTTATGATATTTAAAATTAAATGATAATAATATTAGATGAATTGATAAGGGTTGATATAGTTATTTTTAAATGATATATATAATAATTAAATAAGTGTTAATATTATATGTATCAATGAATTCTTTTGCTTATATAAATATTTGTTTCAGGTACATGAAGGTTCCTTGTATAATAAATAGTGTATATTACATCATGTGCATATCATTGTTTGATGCAATGGCATAACCGTGCACCTTAAGGTGAACTGTAAATGGTGGTTGTTCTTAGTTGTTTCACCACTCAGGTTGCCTTGTAGGAACCCATAAATCCTTCGGTTAGTTGCACAATTTAATTTGAGTGATGGCACCTTGTGTCTTGTCGACTTGTTGCTTGGGTGCTTGGGTATAGTCTTCATTTATTTTTGACAGTTAATTCGGTCTCCTAGCGTGTTGGATTTAGCTTGGGTTAAGGGTCTAGAATTGTTATGTTGTGCCATGGTTACTGACACGCCTATCGCCTTGTGACGACATGATTCCTGATGAGTGGATCATTGTGTGCCCTGATGGATAGACATGAGTGATAACTTGGACGGAGTCTTGTGCTTCCCGATGTGGATGTATTGTTCGTTGTAATGGATGTTGGTACTTGATTTTGTAATGCCTTAATGCATTGGGTTGTGCATCGTAGAGGCTTCTAGTTCCTGGTCGTCGAAGATGCTATGTCGGGTTGTTGATGTTGTCCTTTAGCTTGTAGGCGTTGTCTTTCTTGTGTCAGGCAGGTAGTCACTTTTATCTATCTTTTGATTATCGCATGTTGATCCAGTTGCATGATGTGCTAGTGTCCTAAGTCGTTGTTGTCTGTTGCCTGATCTTCGTGCGTGGTGTTAGTCATCAAGTTGTGTTGTTTCACTGTTGTCATTGTTTCCTTCCTGCTTAAAAAAAAGGAAAGAAAAATATTGCACTTGCTTGCATCGCTTGTAGTCGTAACGATGGGGTCATTACAATTACTAAGTGGGCAAGTGGTTAGAAGTGGGTTAGCCCTAAAATAAGGAAAGTGGGTTAATATGGTTAGAAGGTAATTTAAATAATAAAGTGAAGTGATGAATGTACTATAATTAAAATTGGATACAAAATAAATTATTTAAATAATAAAGTTAATGGATAAATTACTAAGTGGACAAGTGGTTAGAAGTGGGTTAGCCCTAAAATAAGGAAAGTGGGTTAAGATGGTTAAAAGGTAACCCCTTGAGGAAGTTACATGAAAGTATAAATAAGAGGCAAGGCTCCCTCATTTTAATCACACTTGAGCATATTGAATATATACAAGTGACTGAGGTAACCAAAGGATATCTAAGAAGAATTTTAGAGCGAAGGTGAAGTAAATAAGGCCGAAATTCAAGGGAGGATAAATTCTTTTGATGATGCTTTCTAAGGTATGTTATTTACGGGTCATCTCACCATTTTCTCAATAAAAAAATTTCTAGAATAATTCATAACGTGAAATTGGGAGGCCATTGAGAAAACATATCCAAGTATCTATGATAAAAATTTCATCTTGTGGTTCGTTGTATTTTTGGAGTTACACTCTGTGGAAAATAGGGTTTGTGGCTAGTCCTGAAACTAGTCTAAAACATGTGTTTCGGGTACAAACGTCATAACTTCTTCATAATAGATGAAAATTCAGTAATAACAAATGTATTGGTTATAATAAAGTCTGTAGTATTCTGTCTATCATTTTCAGATCCATACAACAAACATTCTGTGTGGGGCATGCTCTACAAGTTCGCTCTCTAGAATAATCCATAATTCAACAAGGTATGCCATTTTTTCTATAACTCCTTTTTTGAGAGGTTCCAAGTAGTGAAACATGGAGGAATTGCATAAAAGACACTGAAGAAAATTTTGTACCATTTTTTGGCACATGGATAGACCCAAGGTTCACTCCAAGAGCACACCAACAAGCCCTAACTACCGACCCTTCCGGAAATACCTGCGAAGCAGATGCAGTCTCACCCGAAGTAGCTATGGGGGGTTGCAGGACAAGGATGTCTACAACCAGGGGAATATCATGTGGATCTTAACACAATAAAATGCAACATACCTATCTCACTTATCACTAAAATCTACTCCACATTCTATAGGTCTGATCTATTACAATAATGCAATAACAGTATATCAAAGACAAAGATAAAGCATCAATCATACACACATAACACCAGATATATGTGGTTCACCCTTTCCCTAGGGCTACGTCCATAGAAATGTGCTTATGATATATTAAGGTAAAGCTTAAAGTTCTTGGATGCGCTCTCTGCTAACATATCTTCTTCTTCTTCTCGATTTCTCTCCCCCTCCTGCACACCTAGCTACAGGACTTGATCTTCGCACCCAGGTGAAGATATTACAATACCAAAAGGATCTTACTCTCAACACTTCTTCCACTCACAATACAATATTCTCTCAATGAACAACAATCAATAACAATGCTCAACAACAGTACCGACCTGACCTAGGTCCTCCTAACCTCTATTTATACAATATAATCCCTCACCGATAGCCTTAGGTCGAGACCTAGGTGTAAAATCCCTAGTTATACAAACCCTAGGTGTCTAAAACCCTATGTCAACTTGACCCGCTTTTCTGGGCTTTGCCAACCTGTCTCTCCTTTCTTCCCACGTGGTGATAATGGTGGCTTTTCCTACTATCTGAGTTGTCCTCTATCCATATACCTTGCTTATCTATCACTCCTGATCTCCTCATCCAATGACTAGCTTTCTTGGGCTTTGCTCCTTCTTTTCTGCTCTTTTGCTTACTTCGACCCAGTAACAGTCATTGTGTCTCCCACGAAGTTCACATTTTACCTCTTCTTCCTTGATCTTCGCTTGATTCCATACCCAAGGGCCAATAGGCCCCCAACACTCACATGTGATTTGTCCCAAGGAACTTTAGATCCGATCCTTCTGTTTTACTTTGACTTTGGGCTACATAGTGCAATCTTTTCTTTCTTCTTTATGCCTCCTCTCCATCTCTGTGTAGACTGTCTTTTCTGTGTCTTGTACCCATTTTCAACTGCACCTGATACCTAGAACTTTTTCCTCTTGTTTTTACTAAGAGCTGTGAGGCAGCTAGTTTTCATAGTACAACTTCAGTCGACTCCCATTTACTAACCCTTCCTTCCATTCTCCATTCATCACCTTCAGCTGCACAACTCCTCCTTCTATAACATAAGCAATATCATATGTTCCAAGCCAATGTGTTCTGAACTTCCCTGGGTGTTTTATAAACTTACTGTCATACACCAGTATGAAGTCACCTTGCTTGAATGCCTTCTTATTGATGTGCCTGTTATGGTAGGCCTTCTCTCTGTCCTTCTAAACATGCTGATGAAATATCGCAATAAATCTGAAGATCTTCTTCCAATTCAACCAACTGTGCAAGCCTCTCTTGAATAGCTCCAGTGTCATCCATATCTGTAAGGAAACAATTCTTAAGCTTGGCATCAGGTATTCCATTGGGACAACAACTTCGAGACCATAGACTAGCTTAAAAGGGGTTTGCATGGTTAGTTTCTTGCAAGTGGTTCTATAGGCCCAAAGTACCGTAGGTACTCTTAAATCCCAGTCATCCCTATTCACATTACAAATCTTCGTCAGTGTTTTCTCCAAGATTTTGTTGAATGCTTTGACTGTTCCATTTTCTTGAGGATGATAAGGTGTGCTCTTCTGATAGTATATGGTAAACTCATTAGTCAATGCTTCAACTGTCTGAATGGTGATGTGTGTGCCTTGGTCACTCATAAGGATATTAGGGCATCCAAACCTGGTTATTATGTCATCAAATATAAATCATCCAACTATAGTTTCACTACATTCCTTTAATTCTCTAGCTTCGGCCCATCTGGTTAAGTATTCAGTTGCAGTTATGATATACCTTGCTTCTGTGCACTTCCCTGGTGGGTTGATAGGTCCCACGAAGTCAATGGCCCATTTTTCGAATGCTTGTAGGGTTATTTGTGGTGTTAATGGCATTTCATCTCTTCTGGATGTTATCCCAAATCTTTGGCACACATCACAGGCTCTAGCATAATCCTTAGCATCTCTGTGTAAGGTAGGCCACCAAAGGCCAACTCGCAGAACCTTTTGCGTAGTTTCTTTCCCTGCATAATGTCCTCCTGCGATGCCTTCATGAGCTTCTGCGAGGATCAATGGGTGTTCTACCTCCATAACACATATTCTTAGCATCTCATCAGGTCCCATCTTGTATAGCTAACCTGCTATTAGTGAAAAGTATGCAGAATGCCAGGGATGATTTTAGGGGCTAAATTTCACTCATGGGCTAATTTTCCATGGTTTTTCCAAAAATGAGATTCGCTATTTTAAAAATGATTCACCCAAATTCTATAGGATAAAATTATTTTACCTTAAAAATCGCCAAAAATTTATAAAACTATATAAAATCTTTAGAAATTTGAATATTTTTACAAAAATATCGCCAAACATTTATAATTGGCATATAAAGGACTAGTAAGATTTGCCAACATTTCTACATTTTAAAATAAATTTTCATCCTTAAAATCATCCCTGCAGAATGCACTACTAGTTGTTTCTTCTGAGAGTTGTATACTCACTAGGTGCCATTCCCGTTGACAAAAACTGGACTATTTCGGTGAAGTGGTCATCGATCTTTCTGATGGCGAGTAGTTGTGCATACAATAGTGTATCCTCCAAACTGGTGGGTTCTTCACCATGTTCTAGCCTTAACAAGTGGTCAGGACCCTTGTTCGTTCTTCATGGCTTAACTATGATCTCAAAATCATATTCTTGAAACAACAGAAGCCATCTTCATATTTCCCCCCCCAACACTAGCTTGTTGACTAGGTACTTCAACATTGAGTGATCTGTGAACATTTTAAAGCGCCCTCCCAATATGTAGTGGCATAATTTTTGTAGTGCATACACCATGGCCAATCCTTCTCTCTGTGGTGGTGTAGTTAATTTCTGTTGTGGATAACTTCCTACTAGCAAAGGCTAACAGGTGATCAATGTCTCCTATTCCCGATTGTGATAACACAACTCCCAATGCAATGGATTATGCATGAACATGCACATGAAACTCTTTAGTCCAATCTGGGAAAACCAGAATGGACGAAGTAACCATCTTTTGTTTCAGTGTGTCGAAGCTATGTTGGCATTCTTTTGTCTAGATAAATTGACAGTCTTTCTTCAACATCTTCTTCATAGGTGCTATAATCTGGGTGTTTCCTTTAATGAATTTTCTGTAATATCCAATATTTCCTAGTGCAGTGCACAGTTGTTTAAATGAAGTCAGAGGTGGCAAATCAACTATAATTGCAATTTTAGAGGGATCTACCAGCAGTCCCTACTTGCACACAATATGCCCTAACAACACTCCAAATGGTGAGAAGAATATGCACTTCTTCAGATTCAAAGCAATTTGACACTACCTGCACTTATCCAACATTAGTCTTAGGCATTCAATATGGTTTCTCAACAAACTAAACACAGTCCAGTCATCAAAATATGCTTCTAAAAAATTATGCAAAAATTCTTTAAATGCTTCAACCACCACCCTGGAGAAGATGGTTGGGGCATTCTTTAGTCCAAATGGCATCACTTTATATTGGTAAGATCCCCATTCTGTTGCAAATTTGGTCTTGTGGTGATCCTCCTTGGAAACTCGAATCTGATGATATCCTGAGAATCCATCTATAAAAGAATACACCTCTTGGCCTCACACATTATCTAGCACTTCGTCAGTGAATGGTGTAGGGAAGGGGTCATGCAGGAAAGCATCATTCAGCTTCCTGAGATCTACGTAGATCTTGATTTCTCTTTTCTTCTTGTCTTGCACCACCATAGGACTAATCCATTCAGACTCTATGATAGGTTCAATAATGCCTGCTTCTAGCATTCTGTCGAGCTCAAGATTCACTTTTTCCTTATACTTCGGGTTCAATCTATAGGGTCTTTGCTTGACTTGCTTCGCATATGGTTTCAAAGGTATCCTCATCTCTCCCATAGGTCCCCTGATGCCCTTCATATCAGTAAACTTGGTCGGAAACAAGTCCTGATATTCGTGCAATAGCTCTGTAATATTGTCAATGGTAGCAGCATCCCAATAATCTCTGACATTGGCAAGCTTCAGTGTTTCCTCTGTCCCAATGTTGACTTTTGTAATATTGATTAGATGACCAATAAATGGTATCTCAACTCCTGGTCCTTTCACTCATCCTCTTCTTGTTCCAAAGGGAGGCTAGATTCTTATTCAAATAATTTCTATCTCACAATCTGTAGTGTCTGGTCTACTGAAGGATATTGACTTTCAAATATAAATGTAGTTACAAAATTCTGAGTCATACCTGTCCAATCTATGGTGATGAGGCACAGCTTCGCTTGAAGGTACCAGTTGATAGCTGTGGTGTCCAGCATGTTGATGAATTTGTAAACCCATTGCTCTTGTGGAATATCACTCCAGGATTCTTCATAGCTTCACACATGGTCCTTTGGGTAGCTTCGACCTGTGTACCTTACTTCACAGCTTTCTACTTGGGCTGAGAACTGCACTATCATTAAGGTTCGACAGTGTACCCAGTCTGTAATATTTCTTTTGTGCATCCCCCACCATATTGCTAGTGTAGCTTTCAAGGCCTCATCCATTTCCAACAGCCTTTGTTGCATTGGTACACTTGCTTCAAAGTCCAACAAGAAGGTCTCTAATGGATTCAAACCATAAAAGGTGGGTAATTTGCTCACCGTTGTACCAATCCAATGAACTTCTTTGGTCAGCCTAGCACACCTTCTTGTGGATACTTCATACATCTGATTTTGCCAATTTTCCAGTGCTTCTTCTGAGTCTGATGAGAATACATTGTCACTTCACCAGCTAAGATTCCCATCAGCCGTAGGATTAATGTAATCCTGTTGTCTGGTTGTCATTTTGTAGATATTCTCCAATTCATATGTGTGGTCTTCTTCTCTAATGGGTTCTGTGTATCTCTGACCTTCATCTGGATCTAAATGTGCAATGAACCTTAGGCCATTTCTTTCAAATGTCATATGTCTCTTCTTCAAATCAACAACAATAGAGTTGTTGAAGGCCCAATCAATTCCTAACAACATCGGGTAAGGACAATTGTCATCAACAATTTCAATGACCTCAAAATCTGCAAAGGTCCTCACTCCGTCGATGTCCATAGGGACATGCTCCAGTCATCCAAATGGGATGACATCTTGCTTATTAGCCATCCTAAGCCTTATAGGGGAATAGACTAACTTCGGTTTTCCCATCAGTGCCCAAGTTTTCTTTGTCATGACATTAACCTCTGACCCTAAGTTAAGGACCACATAGACTATGTCATACTCTCCTATCTGAGCATTCAAATGTAATTATTTGTTTTTCCTTCTCCTTTTCCCAATTTGGTGTACTGCCCTATTCAGCAAGGGGTCTATCTTTTCTAGCTCATATTGCTTGATTAAATTCTAAAGTTCCCTTACAACGTTTTCATCTTGGATTAGCCTAATACAAGTATATAGAAATTCCATGAGCTTGCTTACCTCTTTTCCCTCTCTCGGAGAAGCAGACTGATCGAATATCGGTGGCATTCCATATTCTCTTACTTCTGGCCATGTTCTTGATGATGAGCCTTGATCTCTTCTGAATTCTTTCCTTGCATCTTCAAATGTTCGTCTTTCTTTCTTGGCATCAAAATTTTGAGTCTTCTCTGCAGCTTTTCTGACTCTTGAGTCTTTTGTATTCTTTCCCTAGGTCATTCTATATTCTCTTGTAACAATGCCTCCTTGAGTAATAACAATGACTCTTGGGTCTTATCCACAAGGTTCAACATATATCAACTACACTTATGGGTTCTGTTGAGG
Source organism: Picea engelmannii (assembly GCA_009831015.1). NCBI lineage: Eukaryota > Viridiplantae > Streptophyta > Pinopsida > Pinales > Pinaceae > Picea > Picea engelmannii. The sequence goes on along the minus strand of ML791285.1, from coordinate 425,121 downwards.
TCCTTGTCTTTCTTGAAGCTTAGCCAACAACATAGGGAAAAATTCTATAACATTCTCAAAAGAATTGCAATAACTACAAGTAGTACAAGGGTTCTAACAATTCCTTGCTAGATGTCCTGGTTGCATGCAGTTATAAAAAATTATCTGTCCTTGGCCTTGGCCCATTCCTCCTCCTCATCATCATCCTTTGTATACACCGCGAGGATTGAAGTTTCCTCTTCCCGAGGAGTTGTACTGCATAGAGTTTCCTTCTTGTTGTACTTCGCCTTGGATATTGTATACATCTCTTGACCTTTCATGCATGAGGTCATAGGCCCTACAGTCTCTATAATCATGCCCTACTGACTTACAGAAGGTGCAATATAGGTTTGCAGGTGTCTAAACATACTTCTTCATGTAATAGCACTCACCAGGGCGATATTGGTTTCTGCATACTTTGCACCAGGGCAATGTGACTTGCTTCAAGGGGCTCAGAGCTCCTGAGGCCAAATATTCATGAAATACAAGGCAGTGTTCCTTATCATGGCCCTCTGATCTGCATCTGACACACCATATGTCTTATCTTTTGTCCTTTCCCTTATCCTTTTTTATGTCTTCGACCTATAAAGACAAACTAGTCAGCTAGCTCAAGATCTGGCTCATACCTGAGCTAGATTCTCCCATAGGAGCTGATTCAAGCTTCATGGTGATCTCCAGCGCCTCGGACTGCGAAGCAATTTTCTGTTGTATCATAAGAGCTCTGATGTGTTGTAACAGTGCAATGATGAACCATTCTTTTTTCTGTTCATCGAGGATCTTAAAAGTTAATCGATCTGTTAAGGTCTTGAATCTTTGATCAAATTCCCAGACAGGTTCAACAACCTTCTATTTGATCTCCTTCAGCTCTGTAATACATTGTGACTCCGATTTGGGTTTCTTGAATTCTGTAATCAGCGCGTTCTTGATCTCATTCAATGGTTGGGGTTGTGCAAGTCCTTGGACAAGCTTCATGTACCAACTCAGTGCGTGTTCTCTAAGAGTAGTATTGAACTGGGTTCTTTTGACGACCTTATCAATGAAATTCTTAATATTCCACACATCTTCACATAGGAACTAGTGTTGATCTGGGTCTTCAAATCCATCCCCTCTAAAGATAGGGAACCTCATATCATCCACCATAGAGATACATGGGTTTCTTGTCTGAGTAGATGCTGAACTACTAGTAGTAACACTCTGAGGACTCTAATGATTCTGATTGCCTAGTGTTGTTGAAACAAAAGGAGGGCTAATGATACTTACTTCAACAGTCTGCGTAGTTCTTGAGTTTTCTGGGTTGTCCTGGCGAAGTTCTTCAGTTGCTCCTTCCTCTGGCCTAGAGGGTTATGGGCATTCTTCGTCTGTTAGATCTGCCTCTTCTCCGTTGTAGAAACCTTCTTCTCTGTAGTTTTTCTTGAACATGTTCTCAAGGTGAACCCCTCTAAACGCTCTCCCACTGCGCGTATGTCCATCTTCTGTGTCGTTGTCGCTATCCGAATTTTTGAACATTAGCTTTTCTGGCTTCAACCAATCTACTGTATCTTTATAATGTTCTTCTCATGCAAGAGTGTCTTGAGTCTCATCTTCAGAAAATGAAAAAAATTCCCTCTAGGTCCTTTGAAAAAGTATCTCTTGGCTTGGCTATACGATTCTCCTCTGTCGACAGCAAATTCGGTGCTATACCCTCCAATGGTACTATCAAACCAATGATCTACTTCTCTGGATATAGCGTTGTCGACTCTTTTAACCTTATGGATCAACATCGGTGTCCAAACCACAGGGGGTCTAGATCTGATCTCGAACTAGGTATCCTCTAACCTAGCCAACCACTCAAACAACTCCTGATGGATTCCTCTAAAGAATATCTTGTGGATGTCGGTGAAAATGTATCTTTGTAGCCAATCTTCAATACTCAGCTTAGGTTTCTTTTTTTGGGCTTCAGCGAAGTCCTTCTCTTGATCTTCTATCCACTTTTGAATCTTTGTCTTCGATGGGATCCACCTTGACATTCCCTCACGAATATTCAGGTCCTGGCAACAAAACCATTTGTTGGCATAGGGGTAGACCCAAGGTTCACTCCAAGAGTGCACCAACAAGCCCTAACTATCGACCCTTCTGGAAACACCTGCGAAGCAGATGCAGTCTCACCCAAAGTAGCTATGGGGGGTTGTAGGACAGGGATGTCTACAACCAGGGGAATATCAAGTGGATCTTAACAAAATACAGCGTAGTATACCTAGCTCACTTATCACTAAAATCTACTCCACATTCTATAGGTATGATCTAATACAATAATGAAATAACAGTATATCAAAGACAAATATAAAGCATCAATCATACACACATAAAACCAGATATACGTGGTTCACCCTCTCCCTAGGGCTATGTCCACAGAACTGTGCTTATGATATATTAAGGTAAAGCTTACAGTTCTTTCATGCGCTCTCTGCTAGAAGATCTTCTTCTTCTTCTCGCTTTCTCTCCCCCTCCTGCACACCCAATTGCAGGACTTGATCTTCACACCTAGCTAAATATCTTAGAATACCAGAAGGCTCTTACTCTCAGCACTTCTCTCACTCACAATACAATATTCTCTCAGTGAAAAAAAATCAATAACAATGTTCAACAACAGTACCGACCCGACCTAGGTCCTCTCAACCTCTATTTATACAATATAGTCCCTCACCGATAGCCTTAGGTCAAGACCTAGGTTTCAAAACCCTAGATATACAAACCCTAGGTGTCTAAAACCCTAAGTCAAATTGACCCGCTTTTCCGGGCTTCACCAGCCTATTTCTCCTTTCTTCCTACGCGGTGCTAATGGTGGATTTTCCCGCTATTTGGGTTGTCCTTGATCCATATACCTTTCTTATCTGTCATCCCTGATCTCCTCATCCAACGACTAGCTTTCTTGGGTTTCTCTCTTTCTTTTCTGCTCTTTTTCTTACTTCGACCCATTAATAGTCACTGTGTCTCCTGCGAAGTTCGCATTTTACCTCTTCTTCCTTGATATTCCCTCGATTCCATACCCAAGGGACAACACCATTTTTAGATATTTATTCATTACAAGTACACAATTATGCTTATTTCAAGTTAGGGTTCTTGACTAATCCAAAGTTAGTCATGTGAGACTAAAGTAAAGTTTGATGAAAATGCTAGTCTCTTGTTGTTAAATTTAAATAAAGTTTGCAGGTATGCGATTATATACACCAAGTCTATTACGGAGTTACAAATCATATTTGGATGATGAAATTTATGAGAGCTTTTGGTTGAGTTATGTTACAGATAGAGGTTGTATAACAGTGAGGTTGTGGCACATGGTTTGATGTAATGGTTTATGGTATTTGGTTATGGATAGTGTGATGTATTGCTAGAGAAATTTTGATGGTTATAGTGGTAATGTATTTGGTATATGGTTGAGGTACATGTTCGGTACATGGTTGAGACAAGTAGTTGATGAGTTGACACATAAATGAGGTGTATAGTTGATGATGTTGGTACATCTTGATGAATCATAGTTTATGTGTATTTGATGCATGATTGGTACATATTTGGTGCATGGTTGATGCACTCGTTGATGGTATAGGCTGAGGTACAGGTTGGTGCATGGTTGATGTACTTATTTATGGTACAAGATGATTACAGGTTGTTTGGTACAAGTTGGTGCATGGTTGATGCACTTTTTTATGGTACATGTTTATTATAGGTTGATTGGTACATGTTTACAACAATATATCTCACAGTGATAGTGTGACAATGGTTCCATTATTCTACTTTTATTTTAGGGAGGTTGGACGGGGCAAGGACATGTGGTTGTAGCCACCTTTTGGTTGTATCTGGAGAACATAGGGGGTTGTAGCCTCCTTCTGGTTGTAGCCAGAGAATTGGGGAGTTGGAGCTTCCCTTGAGTTGTAGCCTGAGAAACTAGGGGGTTGGAGCCTCCTTCTAGTTGTAGTTGGAAAACAAAGGAATTTGGTGCTTTCAATGAATGTAATTCTTAAATACATATAAGAAAAATCATTTTGTGGTTTTCTCCCTCTTTGGGTTTCCACGTAAAAACACTGGTGTACTGTGTATGCGTATGATTGCTCATTTGTTCATTGTTTATTTACTCTGCAATTATTGGATGATAATACTACATTGATATAACACTTGCATTATATGG
>ML791285.1:404889-420891 GCA_009831015.1 Picea engelmannii | reverse complement strand
CCTTAGTAATCCAACACAGAGTATCTAGTAAGTTTTGCTTGATCTTCCTCTTGCTCTAATGCTTCACTAAGTGACTTGCGTGATTTTGGGGAAAATACCCTATAGTAGTGGGCTATAATGAAACATACCAATGACCATACACAAACAAATTCCCAAAAATAACATGCAACAAAGATACAATAACTTATTTCAAAATAAATAACTAACTATGGAGAAGAAGAGAAAGATTGACTCACTCAGAGCCCTATGGTTGATGTCATTCCTGATCACCACAATTTATTCACTCTTTTCCAAAATCTTCTCTAAAACCTACAAGAAACTTAAATATGCAAGACTATATAGAGAGGTATTTATATTAATAACTACCTATTAGTCTATTGAAATATAAAAGTAAAATCTCAACAACTAGTATTCTACGAAATATATATGAAAAGATTGCAAACAAAACATTACAAATACAACATATTTTGAAGGAAAGAGTTTCTATATTTATTCAATAGTTAAGGTGGTTACAAATTTATACATTTCCTGTGCGGTGCTGGCCTATCGAGAGAAATCCCAGGTTCCTCCACCCTTGCTCTTGCTATACAATATGGTATTGAATCTAGATCCACCCCATGCCCAAAGAGAATATAAGGGGAAATTATTGGAAAAATAGGTTGGTGATTAGAAAAAGGTTGGAAACAAGGGTTTTCAGGTCAAACCAACAACAATAGGGATGTATAAGGGTTTACAGACTTAATGGGGGTAGCCAAACAAAATTTTTCTTAAGATGTGCAAATAATCATTACTTGTCATTACCTTTCTCCTTGGACAAAATATCCTTTTATGCAGTCTCTAGTTAGTTAGAGATGGTTGAGTATAGGTAAAAGGAGTTAGGAAACTAACCAAACTTGTAACTCAACATTTAATTAAGCATAAATATATAATTTTGATCATTTTCTGACATGTACGTGACTGTCCCTTTAGTGGACTGCGTGTACACGAGTACCATAATTGTGAGGGTGTGTACATCTTCCAAAAAGAGTTTTTTTAGAAGGTCTCAAGGAGGTATGAGGAACAATAGTCTGTAAATAGGATATGGATTAGGCCAAAAATCTTGTCAATGCTTCAAAGGTGTAAATTGACGCTATAGAAGATGCCCCCTAATATGTGAGGTAAGAAGAGCAATTGATGGCCAAAATACATTATAGATATTCAAAGAGCAGTGTGCCAGGGTGAAGGTCATTAGAATCCAATCTAAGGACAACAAACAAACATATAAATAAGTTAGAATATTCAATCGTTGGGGTGGGAATACCCATTCTAATTAGGTGTGATGATAAGCATGGCTTCCAATCAAATACATTGTGTATCAATGTACAATGTATATATAACATTTTTCATGGCCACAAAAGAGATACATAGTGTATCCATGTCAATTAGAGATCATATCCATGAAAGAGATACATAGTGGATCTATGTCTCGAAATCAATGAAGGATATCTAGAGGCAAGAGATGGAAACAGATCCTTCATGAGTACCTCTATGAGGAGTGGTACTATCCAATCACAACTAAGATAGAAACATAAAAAGAGTGATGCTACTACATTATCAAGGTCTTGAAATCAACCGTTGTGGTATGAGTCTACACTATTCAAATAGAGGATTTGAATGCAAACATAGTGAGACACCGTTTGATTATCGGTCATTAATGTATACCATTAACAAAAAAGAGACAACCCATCGATAATGATAATGGGTTACAAGGTAACTAGTACAATCTAACAAGTGTGAATATAGGTTCTGATGTTAAACATCTGGTAGAATATATCAATCAGGGTACATTGATGTATTTCCACTATTAATAGTGAGGGAACCTGCCACTAAAGACTACAATCCCCAAGGTATTAATAATGACTCTAGATCCCTGTCTCAGAGAAATATGTATTGAAGTCGATAAGAAGAGATCCGCTTGAAGGAGGGCATTATTACATCCCCCATCATCCAACATCAGGAATAGACAAATGCCAAATATTTGGAAGGACTCAGACAAAATATTGAAAGGACCACCATGAAGTACATCTTTCACGTGCACCAGATGTGAATAGTTCATGAAGAAGACCCTATGAATAACAACCAACAATGAAGAATGTCAACAAAGGAGAGGAAAACACCAATGGGGACAAATGGAATCCAAGGTACTGCATGAATCCAAGGTTCTTGCTTTCAAACACAAGGGAAACCACTCGGTTGGTGACCAATGATGGAATTTCATATGCTGAGTAGAAGGTCACCTATCAACAATGTAAATAGGATCAAGGTGTGACTCTAGGTCAAACTCTCAGAGCAATTTTTTGTAGTCAATAAGATCTTAACATGTCGGTAGGAATTCAATAGGGACCCTCCATACTAAAATAGGTATAGGACAAAGATACTCCTGATTCTGAGATGTACTTGACATAGGGGAAGGACAACTTGCAAAGTTAAGGGATTTTGCGAAATAGATGACCCGGGTTAAAACATCCTCTGAACAAGAACATGACACAATTTGTGACTTAGGAAACATGGATTGAAAATGAACATTGACATAAGTTTGTGATGCAAGAGGCAACAACATACTCTCGATAGTGACTAGAAGAATTAAACTAGTGAGAGGAGTAAAACTCTATGTAACTGGTTTAGTTTCCTAAATCCACACTAACCCAAATTGTTGAGACTAGACTCAAAACTTTGTGCTTTTTTTAGAGGAGACTCGACTGCTACCAATGATGGTAAAGAAGACTCATTCCCATGCTCCTTTTTTTCTTATTATTTTTTTTTATTTTTTCCATATTGGAAATCCTGAAAAAGAATAAAATAATTCTATGATATAGTGGAGGAAATGAGTGTTGTGAGCAATCAAACTAGTTCCAATAACTAGGAACATACATATGCTCAATGCAAGCAAGCATGTACAGGATATGGACACTCGGGGGAATTATTACTCCAAAGATACATGTCTCAAGTTGAAAAGACAAAGATTGCAAGACTAACAATTGATGAGAATGCATAAGAAGGAGGATAAACAACAAAAAGATGAAGCCGACATTAGGATCAAAAGCACAAGCAACAAAGTGCAATGCAATATTACAAATCAACACATAATGAGGGATCCCCATAGGTGTTGGCCAAAAAAATATTGAGAAGAATATATGAGGGTTCAATGCAAAGTCACGATGGGAGTAAACAGGTATCCCGAGCCTATGAAATTACTTCATCACGGGCACAAAACCGTAAACAAGGTTCTAACTATGGAACCCATTAACGATAGGCTCTACCACATGAATTAAAACACTTCTAAACAACAAAGAAGGTTCCATGTAACAACTCAGTGGGGTTTATCCTAAGGCCAAATGAATCAAGAAAGGGACAATGCAAAAATGTATGAAGGGGAAAATCTAACCTATATGCCAGTTTCAAGATCATTACCTACTAGAATGGATTGATATGAAAAAAAAAGGCACCAGAGAAAATGGTATCTAAAGTCTTGTATATAAGACCAAAAACACTCACCCAAAAGTTAATAAGTCATATATAGAAACCTATGATAGTAAAAAGTGTTAAGGAATACAAATGTTGAAAACAATAAACCCTAAAAGTACATTATGTACAAAGTGTCACACAACCGTGCGACTTATGCATAGTACTTCTCAAGCTAGAGCTTATGAAAGTGTTCTTTTTTGTGCAACAACAAGTAGCCAAATGGGGATGACCGTGAGTTTTTTTTCAACAACAAGTGATCATGGTTTGTGGTCATGCATTTTCTAAAGGAAACATGCAATCAACCATGACTATCTCTAAGAACAACCACGAGCATAGGGAAAAATAATAAAAAAATTAAAAAAAAACCTCCCATAAATCAATCAAGCAAGCTTGCATGCATACGATATTAAATTTTACACACTACAAGGTATAAAAAAAAAATCTAGGATGAAGAGAAGCAAGTACAAACACATAATAACTAAGGAAATAAATCTAAGTTCTTTCCCGGGTGGAGTTGCCAATTCTTTTATAGGGAAGACTACTTAAGGGATTAACAATCAAACCCTCACTGAGTGGGTGGGGCTCAATGACAAATCGAGGGATATATATTGTATCTTACTCTCCTAAGACTATCATGAGTGTTTAAAGTATATGAGAAAGAAAGAAGGAAAAACTTGATTCTGAATGATTGTCCAAAGTATCAAGTAAGTTTTGCTTGATCTCACTCTGTCTCTAATGATTCACCGAGTAACCTGCAAAATCAACCAACCAATAAGAAACACCTTCCTTATTCCCCATCAAACAAACAAATAAATTCTTAATCTAATTTCCCACACAAACTTGAACAACATAAAACCTCATTAAAGATTCTAATAGATTAATAAATCAAAGTATTTTTTTGGGAGAAAGAAGATATATTTATATTGATTTTTGAGATAATTACAACAAGAATGATGCTTTGAGATTCACTACTATACTCCTAGCTCCAAAACCCAAAGGCCCTCCTCCTTAGCCACAAGTCTACCTATGTCAACTAGCACTATCCGAGAATTAATCGCGGTGATATAACCGATTGAATGGATAAATGGTATCTAACCTAAGCTCTGATCACATAATTAAAATTGATGTCCAACTCTCAACAATGGTAAATTCATGACCAATAATTCTCACTAAAATTCTCCATCATAAGGACACTTGTAATGGACTCCCTTCCCTTAGCTTTGGTTCTATTACTTACATATTTTTTAGGAGAGAATAAAGGGTTGTATGGAATGCTTGTCGTGCACATGTAAACCATGCACAAATCCACATAAGCTTTTGTATTTTTCTAATTCATGCCTTTTTAGCTTTCCTAATGAATTTATATTTTTCTATGCTTTAAGGGGAGACCATGGGTTTTATATGGTAAACTTGGGACCGACCGTGTCTGATCTATGGGAATATCGTGGCCAACCACTCATTTCTTAGGAAAAAGCATGGCCTTCATGACCTTTTGAAGAAAAACTCTTTTGTGAGCAAATTCATCTTGGTCCAAGTGTGCACTTTTTGCTTATTACATCTTTCATGGCGTATGGTGCCAAATAGAGTTATAATAATTGGCTATACTGGTAAACACATTTTTTCCTTGTAAGATTATCTTCACCAATGGACTTAGGAACAACTATAGCATGAATATATACATCAACATCTGGAAGGTTATCTCAATCATAATACTTTATCACTTCCATACTATATTTTTTCCTCATTCCTTTGCATTATGAATAATCAAATACAACCCTTGTTTTAAAAAAATCCCCATTCATTTATAGGGTATCCCACCTCCTATGACATCTTATATGTAGATGGATCCAGGTAGTTTTCTCTATATAAAGGTCTCCTATATGCATTGCATGGGATATTGTAAATTTATGTCCTTTATTGAGGTGGACAAATTTGATAGTGGACTCTATGAGAGACATCAACTTGCATAATTATGACAAATTATTAGTGATAAATGTGTAAGTATATACACAATAGAAATAAGTTATTAATAATTTATTTATTGTGAGTATAATTGATTTAATTAAGAAAACTAAACTATTGGTTATTTCTTGACTCCCAGGCTTGACATCATCATGATGTGGCATTGGACTTGATTTAAATACCTAAACATGGTAAATTCACAATGTCAATGTTATTTTCTCACAATTCCTGTGATTTTATGTCCTAATTAATAAGGAAAACTTTGAAATGTACACCATTGTTGTACAAACATACTTGTGACAATGCTAGAGAAACTAACAATGGTGGTGATACGATTCTTATCAGAATCACTACGTAGAAGCACTGCTAACACTTTTTTCTCTAATTTCTTGCAAAATATTGTGATCAAGAAACAAAATTACTAGTATTTTAGATTATTGTTTGTCAATCTCTTACATTTATGAAAGTGTATAGGTACCTATTTTCAAATTTGGGACAAGAATAATGAGATTATTCTTATAGGATTACTATGGTTGCTAAGAATATACTTGGAACTAACAATAGAACTTTTTGCATTAGATGCCTAAAAATTTACATAATTAAGAAATTATATGAGACTTTCTTATGAAAAATTTACATCATTAAGGATGATTTTAAGGATGTAAAATCTACCAAATTATACCATTATATGAAGAAAAAAAAGGGTACCATATAACAAAACACCTTGATATAAATCTCTTTCCAACTTAATATGGGTATGAGATTTGATAATTTTATTCATGCCATGACTACTTAGATGATCTAAGTGTGTTATTTTTATGGAAAAAAATATTGTTCAACATGCCAACAAACTAATTTCTTGGCTTACAGTAACTTCTAATAGTTAGTGCATCAAACTTGCACAATTTAAAATCATGGATAGTTTATTTTCTACAAGATTTGGATAAATGACTTAGTACCTTATAACCCTTAAATGTTAAAAAAAAAAAACATTTTCAACTATATTATCAACCTATGTTTTGTACATTAAAATTACTAGTAAAAAATAAGGTTAATAATTAAGTATTATTGACCTTATGTTCACTATATCACTAACCAACTTTTTAATTATTTTGTAAGTAAAAAATACCAATTATGGATCATATTTTTGACTGATATTTTTAACTTACAAAATACAAGTTGAAAAACTGGTAGGTAATATAGTTAAAAATGTTTTGTTTTGAATAAAAAGAATACATAAATAAAAATAAAAAAAAATAAAAAAGTTAGTGTTTCATATGAAACACTCTTTATTTCATTTATTTTCATTAATATAAGGTTGAAACCAATAAAAAAACAAAAAACAAAAAAAAATGTCAATATCCTACCAATGGATTTAAGCAAGGAATGGAGAGGAAGGAAGAGGAGGGGAGACGAATGAAAGGAAGGGTCGCCATTGTATGAACATAGGAAATCTTTCAATGAGTAAAGGATTAACACATTCATTCTCTACCCTAGGATACAATAATTCCTTATTGCCTAGCATTATGAGAATGTAACTAAGTGAATTGTTTTATGGGGTGAACACTACAGGGTTAACTAAGTTACCATTGCATTGAAAGGACCTACGAGCTATGGTTGAGTTTAAAAGTGAGTTCGAATATTTACTTATATTTATCAAAAAAAAATTACATAGACAAAATAAATCAACCATATTATGGTTTTAAGGGATTCTTTGTAATTATAGTGGAATTTAAAAAAAAAAACATAGATTGATTTAGGACTTACTTGGAGATTTCAGATGAACTGATTGAGCACTTACCTAGAGATTTTGATTAAGTCACATAGACACTTGATAACACCCTCCTTTCCATCATAAACCACAACAATGATTTCTTAGTGAGTTGACCCTTACATCCAAAAAGCTATTATTCCCACTCTCTTTAAAAGCAGAGCCATCATTTCATATCATTGCATGATATTTGGAGGAAATAATAATAGGCACTCCATAACATCTATGCATCTTTTAATTGTTTCTTTGATATTTCACTATCTCTTAACTTTGAAATGGTCCACATTCTCAATGATAGATGGGCCAAAAAAGATGATGTGACTAAGGGTGAGTATTTTAGTTCATGAATGTAGTTCCATAATTCATTTTATGAAACATATCAAATTGTTCTATTTTATTAACAACCGTATTTGGTTGTACATGGAAGATAAAAACACATGCAATGAGGTGAAAAATGTAGTAAAAAAACACATGCAATGAAAAGAGGATGCGTTTTTGAGAGGTATAATGACTTTAAAGCCAACATACTAGACATCACTGGTATGAATTATACCATAGTTGAAGCTCTTACTAAACCACCTTCCAAATTAGATGCAGTTCCCGAGCCTACTAAAGTAATAGGTTATTTTCCGATTAGTATTTATTTTTCCGATTTATTTAAATTAATATATTATATTATTTTTCCCTAAAATAATAAAATTGGTTATTTGTAGAGAACAATAATGTATGTGTTAGTTATTCCCTTCGAGGGAAGTCAAAAAGAAAACAATAGTATTTTTGTTAAAAATATTAATAGGGAATCTAAATTACTAATTGTTTGGGAGTAATGAGGAGAACAAATAAGTTAAGTAGGAAGTTTCACAAGGGTTTGAGTGGAGTATGCAAGTGACACTTATGATAGATTTCACAAGCCTTGGATTGATGTAAAGACACATAGCTCAATATGGATGTAAAATATATTTCTAGATGCTTTATTTGATTTGTTGTGGTTAGTGAAAGTAATGGGCAAAGGCATAATTGAAAAAAGGATGGATTTATTAGGTAGATTAGGAAAATGCCCAAATTTGGAAGGAAAGAGGTGGATACATGAAACTTGAAATATAGTTAAAAAATGTTTACATGGCATTGGTAACCTTTGTCTATGTGAGGAAGACACAAAATCTTTAGGGGCCACATTGACCTCACACCAAAAAATGGTAAATGTAAGTAATATTGTGGTTGGGTATTTATAATGAATTGTATAACATGAATAATATATATTGATTCAATATTTTTTTCATTCTATAAATATTTTTTTAGGAAAGAAAGAAAGAGGCATTTAACTTATTGAAGGGGGGTTGGGGAGTCTTGGACTAAAGGAAAAATATGTAATCAATTGTTAATTTCTTATTTATTACATTCAATAATTATATGTTGTCTTGGTATAAATATTCTAATGTAACTAACTTATTTTTTCTCATCTGGTAAATTGAGATGCTCCAAGTTGTCCCTCCCCCTTGTATGTAGACTATGGTCTACAATAAAGGTGGAAGGCAATGTGATATATTCATGATAATGCCCCATATAGAGAATTAGTGGAGATTGAGATGTTCAAGGTTTGGATTTTATAGATCAGTTGGTTATTGTAGGATTTGAATTATTTTATTTTGGTACCTAATCGTTACCTTATGGTAGTTAATGAAGTTTGATTTTTCTTCTCCGCCTACACTAGATTTTTGTTATAATAATATTTAGAACCCTGGTGTTATCCATCGAGATATTCCAGGATGTTTTTGGAATGATGCCAAGGCACCCCAAGGGCCAAGACTCACGATGAATCTTAATGCCATATNTCTCTTTTGAAACTATAGGACCTCAAATAGTCTCAACTTAGATGAAAAATGCTCTCAACTATTAGAGGCATATGTCTACAATCATTTTATATAATCGAGCTTAAAAGGGAGATGAAAGAGTGGATTAGAGGAAAGAACAAATAAACATACACGGAATTGCTCAGACTGAATCCTATAGCCTATGTGAAATGAATAGCATGTTGAACAATTAAGGGTTCAACATCTCTAACAAGTGTAAAAAGATCAATAAACATATGCTTCAAACAATTGACACCTTCATACACTAAAACATTGTTGATTAATTGGGTTGGTTGTCATTGATGTCAACCCTTGAAGCAAGTCGGGTAGAAAATTATGGTAGCCCCAACAATATGATTAAAGAACTTCAATTTGATTGATGTATATTGGTATGAAGTTTAATATATTTGCAGGTAAGACTATTTTATATGGATAGTACATGTCATGTCATTTATGGTGATATTAGGAACAACACATAACTCCTCATGGTTAGAGAGTTAAGGCCTGGTGAAGTGGAGAACCTTCATGAGTTATCTAGAAGGTCAAAGAAGTCAAATTAATTCTAAAAGCTCCTAGAAGAAGTTGACTAGTCAAGTGGGTGAAACTAGGAGTTAGTCATGGGTTAAGTTGTTGCAATAAGAAAATAATTAAAATTAATTTAGTTGCAACTAGAAGTGGATAATTTACTATTTGTAGCATTGTGTGTTAGAAGTGGGTTAGCCCTAAAAGAAGGAAAGAAGGTTAAGTTGGGTAGAAGGTAACCCCTTGAGGAAGCTATATGGAAGTATAAATAAGAGATAAAGACTCTCCCATTAGCACCTATTGAATATAGTTGAATATCTATTTTGTGAAAAGTTATTTGGGCAGGTATTATTGATATATAAAAGTGCGGCAAAAAAAGTGAGGCAGGAAAATTGCGGCAAGAAAAGTGTGGAAGGAAAAGTGTGGCAAAAAAAGTGCGGCAGAAAAATCGCAACAAGAAAAGTGCGATAGAAAAATCACGACAGAAAAATAGCGACCGGAAAAGTGCGGCAAAAAAACCATGGAAAAAAAAGTGTGTTAGTTTTAATTCATATGAGATATGAGAGATATTCTATATATTATTACAATGATGAGTGTTCCATATATAGGGAACATAAGGTGACCATCCATGAAAGGATGCGTCCCTTCAACAATCAATAACTATTTATTATTATCATTTACTTATTATATATACTATATTTAATAATCAATAATAATTATATTATTAATTACTATATTTAGAGAATGTCTTCCCGATGTTGTCCAAACATCAACACTCCCTCTCAACGAGGGAGACATTCTGCAACATGCCACTCTTGTCTTTGAATTATACAAACTTCACCTTAGACTCATGACACTTGTCTGTCAGTCTTGGGAGACATCTCTCTCCCACTTGAACTGAGGAGAAACTCCTTCCGCGGCTCTCCCTCACTTTGGGTCCACATGTAAAAGCATATAACATCTTGAGTCTTTATCATTCCTTTTCAAATCACGATGACTAGGACAAAGACTATACCAAGATCTTTCACCATAGGCACACACCTATGAGTGAATGTCGGCTTGATGCTAACTGACACTTGGAAATCACTTCAAGCACCTTGAGTCCATATTATTTCTTGTCATGATCAAGGAAGGACTACGTCTGGGCCCATTTACCACAAGTGCACCTTTGTGATAAATGTATCCTATCTCCCTTGGTTTGCAGCCCAATGTAGGAGAAGTTATGCCCGATGCTGAAATATCAACACTCCCTCTTAGCTAGGGAGGTATCTTTCCATAGTAGTACACAACTACTATTCAAAGACACGCAGTCTCTACCAGTGGTACAAAACCACCATAGTAGTAAAAGATTTGTCCCACATGACACTCCCAGGTGGACTTCTAGAGGCTACTTCCTCTAGGAACACTTAGGGTCAACTCCCCATAGTGTGATACATCAAGGGTCAACTTCCTTGACATGTCCTCATATTCTTTGAACATGGGACGATGGGCTATAAGCAAAAATGCACTTATTCCTTCTCAAATAAGTGTCCTCACAGATCAACTCAACTCAATTCACAGAGGAGTACGATCTGTAGAAATTTTGTCAAACATGGCACTCCATGTGGACTTCTAGAGGCTACACCCTCTAGAAACACTAGGGTCAACTCCCATAGTGTATGCCATCAAGGGTCAACTCCCTTGACATGTCCTCATGTGCTCTCCACATGGGACATTGGGTTATAATCCCAACTACACTTATTCCATATCGAATAAGTGTTCCACTTATCCCTTCTCGGATAAGTGTCCTCATAGATCAACTCAACTCAATTCACAGAGGAGTACGATCTGGAGAAAGTTTGTCACAATGGCACTCCATGTGGACTTCTAGAGGCTAAACCCTCTAGAAACACTAGGGTCAACTCCCATAGTGTATGACGTCAAGGTTCAACTCCCTTGACATGTCCTCATGTGCTCTCCACATGGGACGTTGGGTTATAAACCCAACCGTACTTATCCCTTCTCGGATAGGTGCCCCACTTATCCCTTCTCAGATAAGTGTCATCACAGATCAAATCAACTCAGTCACATAGGAGTATGATATAGAGAATGTCTCAAGAAGCTGCAAACATCAACACTCCCTCTCAGCAAGGGAGGCATTCTCTGCCACGCCAAGTCTGTAACGGAAGTACTTAAACTTCATCCTGGTTTGGTAAGAACATCAACAACCTGCTCATCTGTAGGAAGGTACCATGCCAATACTTCCTTCCTCTGCATCATGTCTTAGATGTAATGGTACTTGATCTCAATGTGGTTCAATTTGTCATGAAACACCGGATTATCAGAGATCTTCACACAACTTTGGTTACCATAATGAATAACGGTGGAATCCAGCACATGTTCGGATAGATCTGCAAGGAGCTTTTTAAGCCACACTGCTTCATGGACTGTCATACTTAATGCAATGTATTATTCTTCTATTGTGCTCAACGCCACAGAAGTTCATTTCCTGCTTCACCAGGAAACCATGAAAGATCCCAAAGTGAGGCAACACTTGAGGGTGCTCTTTCTGTCCACTGCGCTCCCTGCCCAATCAGAGTCAATATATTCCTGCCATATCATATCAATACTAGAAGTATATCTCAAACCATGTTGAACTGTGCCTCGCAAGTATCTCAACACATGTTTCACAACCATCTAGAGTGTCTATCTCCACTGACTTATAAACTGGCTAAGTGCACTCACTGCATAACAAATATTTGGTCTGGTGTTAACCAAATACATCAGTTATCCAACCAGCTATCTGTATAGAGTCAGATCAATTTTGTCAAAAATCAGAAGAAGACACACTTATTTTCTTTAGATTCATCATCATTGGTATAGCCACGGGCTTGATGTTCAGTATCTCAAACTTCTTCAACATCTCAACTGTTTACTTCCCCTGACTTGGGAAGATCTCATCAGTTATCTACCACATCGCTAGTCCCAAGAAGTAGTGAATCATACAAAGGTCCTTTATCTCAAACTCAGAGGCCAACACATACTTGCATTCAATAATAAGGCTCTATGTACCGATGAGGAATAAATCATCAACGTAGAAGACCAGAATCAAGGCCTCACCGTTAACAGTTTTGTAGTACAGTTTGGGATCAACACCACTTTTGTTGAATCCCAAACTCATCAGGTGTCCATCAATCCTCACATGAAAATCTCGAGGTGCCTGCGTGAGTCCATACAGGGCCTTCTTCAACCTACACACTTGAGACTCCTTCTCATGTATGATGAAACCATATGGTTGCTCGATGTATACTTCTTCCTTAATCTCTCCATTAAGAAAGGTTGTCTTTACATCCATCTAATGTACTCTCTAACCCATCGATGTTGTAGGGGAAATAATCATCTGGATAGAAGTGCATCGAGCAAGAGGAGGAGATGTCTCCTCATAATCTATTCCCTCCACTTGAGAGAATCCTCTAGCAACAAATCTTGTTTCATGCCTCTCGATGCTCCCATCAACTGTGTGTTTGATCTCATAGATCCATTTGGAATTCAATGCAAAATTCCTCTCAGGTCTCAGAACAATATACCACACATCATTCTTCATGATGGATTGATACTCCTCCATCATGGCATCTCTCCATATTGACTGACTAGATCCTCCTCATAACAGAAAGGATTGGAATTAATGATGTGGCTCATATCTACAGTATAGCACGAATATCTTTGAGGTCTCTTTCTCTCTCAAAAGGTTCCATGAGGATTTGGATGTCCTTCTGCCTCCTGCAGAATCTATCGAGCCCATGCAAGTATCTTCCGACCTACTACAATATCTCTTGGAAACATTAAGTGGAGCAACAAGATCAACGTGATCAATTTGATCAATAGGCAATGTCTCCCTCTGAGTTGCTAGAGTATGAGGGGGATAAGGCACCATCTCTTCTTGTCTCTCACTATCAATATCCATGTGAGATCCTCTAGATCTCCTGAAGGATACCTCCTCGTTAAGGGTAACATTTATGCTCACCTCAATCTGTCTCTGACCAGGTATGTAGATCTAGTATGCTTTTGAAGACTCACTGTACCCCACAAATGTACCCTTTCTTCCAAAAGGGTCTAGCTTGATCATTTTCTCCTTCGGTACATGAATGTATACTAGACACCCAAATATCCTGAAGTGTCCAACCTCACACTTCACTCTGGTGAAGGCCTCCTCGGGCGTCATGTTCCTCAAAGTCTTATGAGGACTTTTTTTATGAACATACACTTCATTCATGGATTCCTTTTCCCACATAAACATGGTAAATGTTGATCATTCTAAGTCATTTTGGACCATACTTGATATATCGAGGTTCCTTCATGAAACCAATGTTTAACACATATCACAGTTCCTTCATGGAACCAATGTCTCACAAGACATGTCGAGGTTTCCTCGTGAAACCAATGTCTTCGTTATTTCATCTGACCATCTCAGGAACGTCAATATGAATTCCACGTCCCCACCTACTAGTCCACACAGGCCCCTATGGGGAGAATGTCTCACAATGTTTCCTTAAACATCTCTAGGACACATCGAGGTTCCCTCATCCTGGGAGAACCTTCTTTACCTTGTTGAAATCGGTTGTAATTTAATGTGTTGTAACCTCTAAACTATAGCACAGACACATCTTTTATTCATTCTTTCAATCCTGTCTCTTTCATCCATGAACTCACATGGCTACTACGATCATTGCAGACCAAACTTGCATGCTTGAGAAGACCGATTCACTACTTACACAACTCAAACAAGAATGCAAAGCTATAGGGATAATGCCAAAAAATCTCTCCTTTGGTCTACACATTCTGATTGTATGCCCAAGTCACCAAAAAAATGTATAAAGGTCACATATACAGTCACGACTTAATCCGAAGGTTGGAGAGTCAGCCGAAGAATTCAGTGCCTAAGTGGGCTGGAATATCGTTGTCAACACATTAAATCGACAATCTCCACTTTTTGTCTTCCTTATCGAATTTCAAGTAGAAATCACACACAAAGAGAGGTGAATACTTCCGCAGGGCCGAGGCAGTGCCCACCACTCTATAAATCCACCGCCACCGTGAAGGATCGACGCTATATGTGTAGGAACGTGAAGGAGCATGAAGGATCGGTGCTACATGTGTAGTCACTTTTGATATCCCACTAATTTCGCCCACATTTCCCCTGCTTCTTTACTCATGTTATACAAGATGTCCTATCCCCCTTCTATTTAATCTAGTCTTTCTTTCACTTATTTCATCCTTACTTCTCTATATCTCGAGCAATGGAGAATCCTGGAGAAATCTCATATTTCTAAATGGGGGAAGTGGACTCTCTATATAGCACTACTTATCGCTATTGTTTGTGTTTTTATGGTCTCTTGTTTCCGCCTTGGAGGCTATGCATGGGTTGAGCGACACAAGAAAGGAGTCGTAATTGATGGCCCCAAAGGATGATCGAGATATGATCGATAATCAAAAGTATCATGGACATGAACGTAGGTCTTTCTCATCGCAGGCTCGAATGTCTGGCTCGTACTTATGGCACCAAGAAGCTCATGGCATTTAGCTTGGGCTCAATGCCAACCGTGACTACAACAGATACTGAGGTGGCCAGAGACTTGCTCAACTCCCCTCACTTTGCAGACCAATTCTATGCATTTGAAAATGCTCATAGATTTGGATCTTACATCCAACGACAGAGGTGTTCGCCAGTTCAAGACAACTCTCATAATGCACGAAAGCAACCTTCTTTCAAGATCCTGGGCCCTCCTGTGAGGGAGTTAGCCCAGTCCTGCTCTGATACCATGTTAGTTTTAATTCATATGAGATATGAGAGATATTCAATATATTATTACAATTATGAGTGTTCCATATATAGGGAACATAAGGTGACCATCCATGAAAGGATGCATCCCTTCAATAATCAATAACTATTTATTATTATCATTTACTTATTATATATACTATATTTAATAATCAATAATAATTATATTATTAATTATTATCTTTAGAGAATGTATTCCCGATGTTGTCCAAACATCAACAAAGTGTGGTAGTAAAAATACGACAAAAAAATCATGAAAACAGATTCATGGCAACAAAACCGCGGTAGTAGAACGCTACAAGAAGAAAAAAAGGGCTTTTGGTTGAGGTTTATCAGTGACAGATTTGACAGAACATGTTTGTTGGTGTTACTTCACACACACCTAGGATTTATTTTTTCTATAGTTTTTCCTATGTTTATTAATCTTTATCTAGTCTCCTAAAGTTTAGGGAGAATATTCCTCTAGGAGAATATTCTCTTCAGTTTTCACTTCAGTTTGACCAGTTGAGTGGAGTCTAGATGCTGCATTGTTTTTGTCACCATGCAACATTGGGATCATCACCAGCTAATGTGAA
>ML791285.1:382947-404839 GCA_009831015.1 Picea engelmannii | reverse complement strand
CATCTTGTACTTGAACATTTAAGTGGGGTAAAAGGAGGTTGCCCCCTCAAAGAGGCTTATTATCTGAAATTATCTCTTTTTCAAGGCGTTGAGCACTTTTCCTGAGGTTTTTCTATGCTATATTGATGTTTGGTTCTTAACATTGCACTTGCTTGCATCGCTTGTAGTCGTAACGATGGGGTCGTTACAATTACTAAGTGGGCAAGTGGTTAGAAGTGGGTTACCCTAAAATAAGGAAAGTGGGTTAATATGGTTAGAAGGTAATTTAAATAATAAAGTGAAGTGATGAATGTACTATAATTAAAGTTGGATACAAAATAAATTATTTAAATAATAAAGTTAATGGAGAAATTACTAAGTGGACAAGTGGTTAGAAGAGGGTTAGCCCTAAAATAAGGAAAGTGGGTTAAGATGGTTAAAAGGTAACCCCTTGAGAAAGTTACATGAAAGTATAAATAAGAGGCAAGGCTCCCTCATTTTAATCACACTTGAGCATATTGAATATCTACAAGTGACTGAGGTAACCAAAGGATATCTAAGAATAATTTGAGAGGGAAGGTGAAGTAAATAAGGCCGAAATTCAAGGGAGGATAAATTCTTTTGATGATGATTTCTAAGGTATGTTATTTATAGGTCATCTCACCATTTTCTCAATAATATTTTTTCTAGAATAATTCATAATGTGAAATTAGGAGGCCATTGAGGAAACATATCCAAGTATCTGTGATAAAAATTTCATCTTGTGGTTTGTTGTATTTTTGGAGTTACACTTTGTGGAAAATAGGGTTTGTGGCTAGTCCTGAAACTAGTCTAAAACATGTGTTTCGGGTACAAATGTCATAAATTCTTCATAATAGATGAAAATTCAATAATAAAAAATGAAATGGTTATAGTAAAGTCCATAGTATTCTGTGTATCATTTTCAGATCCATACAACAAACATTCTGTGTGGGGCATGCTCTACAAGTTCGCTCTCTAGAATAATTCATAATTCAACAAGGTATGCCATTTTTTTCTATAACTCCTTTTTTGAGAGGTTCCAAGTAGTGAAACATGGAGGAATTGCATAAAAGACACCGAAGAACATTTTGTACCATTTGTTGGCACAGGAGTAGACCCAAGGTTCACTCCAAGAGCGCACCAACAAGCTCTAACTACCGTCCCTTCCGGAAACACCTGCGAAGCAAATGCAGTCTCACCTGAAGTAGCTATGGGGGGTTGCAGGAGAGGGATGTCTACAACCAAGGGAATATCAAGTGGATCTTAACACAATACAATGCAACATACCTATCTCACTTATCACTAAAATCTACTCCACATTCTATAGGTCTGATCTAATACAATAATGCAATAGTAGTGTATCAAAGAAAAAGCTAAAGCATCAATCATACACACATAACACCAGATATATGTGGTTCACCCTCTCCCTAGGGCTACATCCACATAATTGTGCTTATGATATATTAAGGTAAAGCTTACAGTTCTTGTATGCACTCTCTGATAGTAGATCTTCTTCTTCTTCTTGATTTCTCTCCCCCTCCTACACACCTAGCTATAGGACTTGATCTTCGCACCCAGCTGAAGATATTACAATACCATAAGGTTCTTACTCTCAGCACTTCTCTCACTCACAATAAAATATTCTCTCATTGAACAACAATCAATAACAATGCTCAACAACAGTACTGACCTGACCTAGGTCCTCCTGACCTCTATTTATACAATATAGCCCCTCACCGACAGCCTTAGGTTGAGACCTAGGTGTGAAAACCCTAGATATACAAACCCTAGGTGTCTGAAACCCTAGGTCAACTTGACCCGCTTTTCCGGGCTTCGCCAACCTGTCTCTCCTTTCATCCTGGGTGGTGATAATGGTGGATTTTCCCGCTATCTGAGTTTTCCTCGTTCCATATACCTTACTTATCTGTCATCCCTGATCTCCTCATCCAACGACTAGATTTCTTGGGCTTCGCTCCTTCTTTTCTACTCTTTTACTTACTTCGACCCAATAACAGTCACTGTGTCTCCCACAAAGTTCAAATTTTACCTCTTCTTCCTTGATCTTCGCTTGATTCCATACCCAAGGGCCAACATGTCCCCATCACTCACATGTGACTCGTCCCAAGGCACTTCAAATTTGATCCTTCTGTTTTACTTCGACTTTGGGCTACGCAGTGCAGTCTTTTCTTTCTACTTTATGCCTCCTCTCCATCCCTATGCAGACTGTATTTTTTGTGTCTGGTACCCAGTTTTAACTACACCTGATACCTAGAAATTTTTCCTCTTATTTTTATTGAGAGCTACAAGGAAGCTAGTTGTCATAGTACAGCTTCAGCCGACTCCCATTTACCAACCCTTCCTTCCATTCTCCGTTCAATGTCTTCAGATATCCAACTCCTCCTTATGTAACATAGGCAATCTCATATGGTCTGAGCCAATGCATTCTGAACTTCTCTGGGTGTTTTATAAACTTACTGTCATACACCAGTATGAAGTCACCTTTCTTGAATGCCTTCTTCTTGATGTGCCTGTCATGGTAGGCCTTCTCTCCGTCCTTCTGAACCTGCTGATGAAATCCTGCAATAAATCTGTCTTCTTCCAGTTCAACCAACTGTGCAAGCCTCTCTTGAACAACTCTAGTGTCATCCATATCTGTAAAGGCAACAATTCTTAAGCATGGCACTAGGTATTCCATTGGGACAACAACTTTGAGACCATAGACTAGCTTAAAAGGGGTCTGCATGGTCAGTTTCTTGCAAGTGGTTCTATAGGCCCAAAGTACTGTAGGTACTCTTAAATCCCAATCATCCCTATTCACATTACAAATCTTCGTCAGTGTTGTCTCCAAGATTTTGTTGAATACTTTGACTGTTCCATTTGCTTGAGGATGATAAGGTGTGTTCTTCTGATGGTAGATGGTAAACTCCTCAGTCAATGCTTCAACTGTCTGATTGATGATGTGTGTGCCTTTGTCTCTCATAAGGATCTTGGGGCATCCAAAATTGGTTATTATGTCATCAAATATAAATCATCCAACTGTAGTTGCACTACAATCCTTGACTTCTCTAGCTTTGCCCCATCTGGTTAAGTATTTAGTTGCAGTTATGATATACCTTTCTCCTGTGCGCTTCCCTGGTGGGTTGATAGGTCCCACGAAGTCAATGGCCCATTTTTTGAATTCTTGTAGGGTCATCTGTGGTGCTAATGGCATTTCATCTCTTCTGTATGGTCTCCCAAATCTCTGGCAAACATCACATGCCTAGCATAATCCTTAGCATCTCTGTGTAAGGTAGGCCACCAAAGGCTAGCTCGCAGAACCTTCTACGTAGTTGCTTTCCCTACATAATGTCCTCCTGTGATGCCTTCATGAGCTTCTATGAGGATCAGTGGGTGTTCTGCATCCATAAAACATCTTCTTAGTATCTCATTAGGTCCCATCTTGTATAGTTGACCCGCTATTAGTGAAAAGTCTACAGCACGCACTACTATTTGTTTCTTCTGGGAATTGTATACTCACTAGGTGCCATTCTCATTGACAGAAACTGGACTATTTCGGTGAAATGGTCATCGATCTTTCTGATGGTGAGTAGTTGTGCATCCAACAGTGTATCCTCCAAACTGGTGGGTTCTTCGCCATGTTCCAGCCTTAAAAAGTGGTCAGGACCCTTGTTCATTCTTCCTATCTTAACTATGATCTCAAAATCATATTCTTGAAACAACAGAAGCCATCTTCATATTCTCCCCCCCAACACTAGCTTGTTGACTAGGTACTTCAACGCAGAGTGATCTGTGAACATTTTAAAGCATCCTCCCAATATGTAGTGGTGTAATTTTTGTAGCACATACACCATGGCCAATCCTTCTCTCTCTGTGGTGGTGTAGTTAATTTCTGTTGTGGATAACTTCCTGCTAGCAAAGGCTAATGGGTGATCGATTTCTCCTATTCCCGGCTATGCTAACATAGCTCCCAATGCAATGGATGATGCATCAACATGCACATGAAAATCTTTAGTCCAATATGGGAAAACCAGAATGGGCGAAGTAACCATCTTTTTTTTTAGTGTGTCGAAGCACTATTGGCATTCTTCTGTCCAGCTAAACTGACAGTCTTTCTTCAATAGCTTCTCCATAGGTGTTGTAATCTGGGCATTTCCTTTAATGAATTTTCTGTAATATCCAGTATGTCCTAGCACAGTGTCCAGTTGTTTAACTGAAGTCAGAGGTGGAAAATCAACTATAATTGCAATTTTAGGGGGATCTACCAACAGTCCTTGCTTGCACACAATATGCCCTAACAACACTCCAAATGGTGAGAAGAAGATGCACTTCTTCAGATTCAAAGCAATTTGAAACTGCCTCCACTTATCCAACATTAGTCTTAGGCATTCAATATGGTTTCTCAACAAACTAAACATAGTCCAGTCATTAAAATATGCTTCTAAAAATTTATGCAAAAATTATTTAAATGCTTCAACCACCACCCTGGAGAAGATGGTTGGGGCATTATTTAGTCCAAATGACATCACTTTATATTGGTAAGATCCCCATTCTTCTGCAAATGTGGTCTTGTGGTGATCCTCCTTGGCAATTTGGATCTGGTGATATCCTAAGAATCCATCTGTAAAAGAATACACCTCCTGGCCTCCCACATTATCTAGCACTTCGTCAGTGAATGGTGTAGGGAAGGGGTCATGCAAGAAAGAATCATTCAGCTTCCTAAGATCTACGCAGATCTTGATTTCTCCTGTCTTCTTGTCTTTCACCACCATAGGACTAATCCATTCAGACTCTTCGACTGGTTCAATAATGCCTGCTTCCAGCATTCTGTTGAGCTCAAGATTCACTTTTTCCTTATACTTCGGGTTCAATCTATAGGGTCTTTTATTGACTGGCTTCACATATGGTTTCAAAGGTATCCTCATCTATCCCATAGGTCCCTTGATGCCCTTCATATCAGTAAACTTGGTCAGAAACAAGTCCTGATATTCGTGCAACAGCTCTGTAATATTTTCAATGGTAGCAGCATCCCAATAATCTCCGACATTGGCAAGCTTCGGTGTTTCCTCTGTCCCAGTGTTGACTTTTGTAATATTTATTGGCTGACCAATAAATGGTATCTCAACTCCTGGTCCTTTCACATCTCTTTGGCCTTCTGTTTCAGGGATGTTGACCTTCCTTGGATCATCATCGCCATCTGCATCAATGTTGTAACAACCCTGTAGTTTCTGGAGAGGTGCAATCCACTCATCCTTTTCTTGTTCCAAAGGGAGGCTATATTCTTCTTAAAATAATTTCTATCTCACAATATGTAGTGTTTGGTCTACTTAAGGATATTTAATTTCAAATATAAATGTAGTTACAAAATTTTGAGTCATACCTTTCCAATCTGTGTTGATGAGGCACAGCTCCACTTGAAGGTACTAGTTGATAGGTGTGGTGTCCAACGTGTTGATGAATTTGTAAACCCATTGCTCTTGTGGAATATCACTCCAGGATTCTTCACAGTTTCACACATGGTCCTTTGGGTAGCTTTGACTTGTGTACCTTACTTCACAGCTTTCTACTTGGGTTGAGAACCTCATTGTCATCAAGGTTCGACATTGTACCCAGTCTGTAATATTTATTTTGTGCGTCCCCCACCATCTTGCTAGTGTAGCTTTCAGGGACTCATGCCAATAGTCTCTATTGCGTTGGTACACTTTCTTCAAAGTCCAACAAGAAGGTCTCTAATGGATTCAAACCATCAAAAGTGGGTAATTTTCTCACCATTGTACCAATCCAGTGAAATTCTCTAGTCAGCCTGACACACCTTCTTATGGATACTTCATACATTTGATTTTGCCAATTTTCCAATGCTTCTTCTGAGTCTGATGAGAATACACTGTCACTTCGCCAGCTGAGATTCCCATCAACCATAGGATTAATGTAATCCTATTCTTTGGATGTCAATTTGTATATATTCTCAAATTCATATGTGTGGTCTTCTTCTCTGATGGGTTCTATGTATCTCTGACCTTCATCTGGATCTAAAGGTGCAATGAACCTTAGGCCATTTCTTTCAAATGTCATACATATATTCTTCAAATAAAAAAAAATAGAGTTGTTGAAGGCCCAATCAATTCCTAACAGCGTTGGGTAAGGGCAGTTGTCATCAACAATTTCAATGACCTCAAAATCTGCAAAGGTCCTCACTCTGTCGATGTCCACAGGGACATGCTCCAGTCGTCCAAATGGGTTGACAACTTGCTTATTAGACATCCTAATCCTTATAGGGGAATATACTAACTTTGGTTTTCCCATCAGTGCCTAAGTTTTCTTTTTCATGACATTAACCTTCGACCCTAAGTCGAGGACCACATAGTCTATGTCATACTCTCCTATCTGAGCATTCAAGTGTAATTATTTGTTTGTCCTTCTCCTTTTCCCAATTTGGTGTACTACCCTATTCAGAAAGGGGTCTATCTTTCCTAGGTCATATTGCTCGATTAAATTCTAAAGTTCCCTTACAACATTTTCATCCTGGATTATCTTAATACAAGTATATAGAAATTCCATGAGCTTGCTTACCTCTTTTCCCTCTCTCGGCGAAGCAGACGGATCAAATACTGGTGGCATTCCATATTATCTTACTTCTGGCCATGTTCTTGATGATGAGCCTTGATCTCTTCTAAATTGTTTCCTTGCATATTCAAATGTTCATCTTTCTTTCTTGGCATAAAAATTTTGAGTCTTCTCCGCAACTTTTCTGACTCTTGAGTCTTCTGTAGTCTTTCCCTGGGTCACTCTATATTCTCTTGTAATAGCGCCTCCTCGAGTAATAACAATGACTCTCGGGTCTTCTCCGCTAGGTTCAACATATATCAACTGCACTTGTGGTTTCTGTTGAGGTCCTCGTCTTTCTTGAAGCTTAGTCAACAGCATAGGGAAAACTTCTATAACATGCTACAAAGAATTGCAATAAATGCAAGTAGTACAAGGGTTCTGACAATCCCTTACTAGATGTCCTGGCTATGTGCAATTATAAAAAATTATCTATCCTTGGCCTCGGCCCATTCCTCCTCCTCCTCATCGTCCTCTATATCCATCGCGAGGATTGAAATTTCCTCTTCTCGAGGATTTGTACTGCGTAGAGTTTCTTTCTTGTTGTACTTCGCCTTGGATATTGTATACATCTCTTGACCTTCATGCATGAGTTCATAGGCCCTAAAGTCTCTATCATCATGCCCTACTGACTTATAGAAGGTGCAATATAGGTTTGCAAGTGTCTAAACATACTTCTTCATGTAATAGCACTCACCAGGGCGATGTCGATTTCTGCATACTTCGCACCAGGGCAATGTGACTTGCTTCAAGGAACTCAGAGCTCTTGAGGCCAAATATTCATGAAATACAAGGTAGTGTTCCTTATCATGGCCCTCTGATCTGCATATGACACACTAGATGTCTTCTCTTTTGTCCTTTCCCTTATCCTTTTTTATGTCTTTGACCTGTAAAGACAAACTGGTCAGCTGGCTCAAGATCTGGCTCATACCTGAGCTGGATTCTCCCATAGAATTTGATTCAAGATTCATGGCGATCTCCAATGCCTTAGACTATGAAGCAATTTTCTATTGCATCAGAGGAACTCTGATGTGTGGTAATAGTGCAACGATGAACCATTCTTTGTTCTGTTCATCAGGGATCTTAAAAGTTAATCGACTTGTTAAGGTCTTGAATCTTTGATTGAATTCCCAGATAGGTTCGACAACCTTCTATTTGATCTCCTTCAGCTCTATAATACATTGTGAGTCTGATTTGGGTTTCTTGAATTCTGCAATCAACGCGTTTTTGATCTCATTCAATGGTTGGGGTTGTGCAAGTCCTTGGACAAGCTTCATGTACCAGCTCAGTGCACGTTCTCTAAGAGTAGTGTTGAACTGGTTTCTTTTGACGACCTCATCAATGAAATTCTTAATATTCCACACATCTTCACATAGGAACCAGTGTTGATCTAGGTCTTCAGATCCATCCCCTCTAAAGATAGGGAACCTCATCTCATCCACCATAGAGCTACCTGGGTTTCATGTCTGAGTAGATGTTGAACTGCTAGTAGTAACACTCTAAGGACTCTGATTGCCTAGTGTTGTTGAAACAAAAGGAGGGTTAATGATACTTACTTTAGCAGTCTGTGTAGTTCCTGAGTTTTCTGGCTCATCCTGGCGAAGTTCTTCAGTTGCTCCTTCCTCTATCCTAGAGGGTTCTGGACATTCTTCGTCTATTAGATCTTCCTCTTCTCCACTGTAGAAACCTTCTTCTCCATAGTTTTGCTTGAACAGGTTCTCAAGGTGAACCCCTCTAAACGCTCTCCCACTGCGTGTATGTCTAGCTTCTGTGTCGCTGTCGCTATCCAATTTTTTGAACATTAGATTTTCTGACTTCAACCAATCTACTGTATCTTTAGAATGTTCTTCTCATGCAAGAGCATCTTGATTCTCAGGTTCAGAAAATGAAAAAATTTCCCTCTGGGTCCTTTAAAAAAGTATCTCTTGGCCTGGCTATACGATTCTACTCTGTCGACAACAAATTTGGTGATATACCCTCCAATGGTACTATCAAACCAATGATCTACTTCTCTGGATATCACGTTGTCAACTCTTTTAACCTTCTGGATCAGCGTCAACGTCCAAACCACAGGGGGTCTAGATCTGATCTCGAACTGGGTATCATCTAACCTAGCCAACCAGTCAAACAACTCCTGATGGATTCCTCCAAATAATATCTTGTGGATGTCGGTGAAAATGTATCTTTGTAGCCAATATTCAATACTCAACTTAGGGTTCTTGTTTTGGTCTTCAGCGAAGTCCCTCTCTTGATCTTCTATCCACTTTTGAATCTTTGTCTTCAATGGGAACCACCTTGACATTCCCTCACAAAGATTCAGGTCTCGACAATGGAACCATTTGTTGGCATAGGGGTAGACCCAAGGTTCACTCCAAGATCTCACCAACAAGCCCTAACTACCAGCCCTTGCAGCAACACCTGTGAAGCAGATGCAGTCTCACCGAAAGTAGCTATGGTGGGTTGCAGGACAGGGATGTCTACAACCAGGGGAATATCAAGTGGATCTTAACACAATACAACGCAGTATACCTAGCTCACTTATCACTAAAATCTACTCCACATTCTATAGGTATTATCTAATAGAATAATGAAATAACAGTATATCAAAGACAAAGATAAAGCATCAATCATACACACATAACACCAGATATACGTGGTTCACCCTCTCCCTAGGGATACATCCACAAAACTGTGCTTATGATATATTAAGGTAAAGCTTATAGTTCTTATATGCACTCTCTGCTAGTAGATCTTCTTCTTCTTCTTTCTTTCTCTCCCCCTCTTGCGCACCCAATTGCAGGACTTGATCTTCACACCCAGATGAAGATCTTACAATACCAGAAGGCTCTTACTCTCAACACTTCTCTCACTCACAATACAATGTTCTCTCAATGAACAAAAATCAATAATAATGCTCAACAACAGTACCGACCTGACCTAAGTCCTCTCGACCTCTATTTATACAATATATGTCCCTCACTGACAACCTTAGGTAGAGACCTAGGTGTCAAAACCCTAGATATACAAACCCTAGGTATCTAAAACCCTAGGTCAACTTGACCCATTTTTCAAGCTTCACCAGCCTGTCTCTCCTTTCTTCCCACGCGGTGCTAACCGTGGCTTTTCCTGCTATCTGATTTGTCCTCGATCCATATACCTTGCTTATCTATCATCCCTAATCTCCTCATCCAATGACTAGCTTTCTTGGGCTTCTCTCTTTCTTTTCTACTCTTTTGCTTACTTCGACCCAGTAATAGTCACTGTGTCTCCCACAAAGTTCGCATTTTACCTCTTCTTCCTTGATCTTCGCTCGATTCCATACCCAAGGGACAACACCATTTTTTGATATTTATTCATTACAAGTACACAATTATGATTATTTCAAGTTAGGGTTGTTGACTAATCCAAAGTTAGTCATGTGAGACTAAAGTAAAGTTTGATGCTTCTTGTTAAAGTTAAATAAAGTTTGCAGGTATGTGATCATATACACTAGGTCTATTACAGAGTTACAAATCATATTTGGATGATGAAATTTATGAGAGATTTTGGTTGAGGTATGTTACAGATAGAGGTTGTATAACGGTGAGGTTGTGGCACATGGTTTGATGTAATGGTTTATGGTATTTGGTTATGGATAGTGTGATGTATTGCTAGAGAAATTTTGATGGTTATAGTGGTAATGTATTTGGTATATGGTTGAGGTACATGTTGGGTACATGGTTGAGACAAGTAGTTGATGAGTTGACACATACATGAGGTGTATAGTTGATGATGTTGGTACATCTTGATGAATCATAGTTTATGTGTATTTGATGCATGATTGGTACATATTTGGTGCATGGTTGATGCACTCGTTGATGGTACAGGTCGAGGTACAGGTTGGTGCATGGTTGATGCACTTGTTTATGATACAAGATGATTACAGGTTGTTTGGTATAGGTTGGTGCATGGTTGACGAACTTTTTTATGGTACATGTTGATTACAGGTTGATTGGTACATGTTTATAGCAGTATATCTCACAGTGATAGTGTGACAGTGGTTCCATCATTCTACTTTTATTTCAGGGAGGTTGGACAGGGAAAGGACATGTGGTTGTAGCCACCTTCTGGATGTATCTAGAGAACATAGGGGGTTGTAGCCTCCTTCTGGTTATAGCCAGAGAATTGGGGAGTTGGAGCTTCCCTCGAGTTGTAGCCTGAGAAACTAGGGGGTTGGAGCCTCCTTCTAGTTGTAGTTGGAAAACAAAGGAATTTGGTGCTTCCAATGAATGTAATTCTTAAATACATATAAGAAAAATCATTTTGTGGTTTTCTCCCACTTTGGGTTTCCACGTAAAAACATTGGTGTACTGTGTATGCGTATGATTGCTCATTTGTTCATTTTTTATTTACTCTGCAATTATTTGATGATAATGATACATTGATATAACACTTGCATTATATGGTTAAAAAGGATTAAATTGATCTATCACTGATTCACCCCCCCCCCGTCAGTAATCCAACATAGAGTATCTAGTCAGTTTTGCTTGATCTTGCTCTTGCTCTAATGCTTCACTAAGTAACCTACATGATTTTGGGGAAACTACCCTATAGTAGTGGGCTATAATGCAACATACCAATGACCATACACAAACAAATTCCCAAAAATAACATGCAACAAAGATACAATAACTGATTTCAAAAGAAATAACTAACTATGGAGAAGAAGAGAAAGATTGACTCACCTAGAGCCCTATGGTTGATGTCATTTGTGATCACCACAATTTATTCACTCTTTTCCAAAATATTCTCTAAAACCTACAAGAAACTTAAATATGCAAGACTATATAGAGAGGTATTTATATTAATAACTACCTATTAGTCTAATGAAATATAAAAGTAAAATCTCAACAACTAGTATTCTACGAAATATATATGAAAAGATTGCAAACAAAACATTACAAATACAACATATTTTGAAGGAAAGAGTTTCTATATTTATTCAATAGTTAAGGTGGTTACAAATTTATACCTTTCATGTGCGGCGTTGGCCTATCGAGAGAAATCCTAGGTTCCTCCACCCTTGCTCTTGCTATACAATATGGTATTGAATCTAGATCCACCCCATGCCCAAAGAGAATATAAGGGGAAATTATGGGAAAAATAGGTTGGTGATTAGAAAAAGGTTGGAAACAAGGGTTTCTAGGTCAAACCAACAACAACAAGGATGTATAAGGGTTTACAGACTTAATGGGGGTAGCCAAACAAAATTTTTCTTAAGATGCGCAAATAATCATTACTTGTCATTACCTTTCTCCTTGGTCAAAATATCATTTTATGAAGTCTCTAGTTAGTTAGATACGGTTGAGTATAGGTAAAAGGAGTTAGGAAACTAACCAAACTTGTAACTCAACATTTAATTAAGCATAAATATAAAATTTTAATCATTTTCTGACATGTACGTGACCGTCCCTTTAGTGGACTACGTGTACACGAGTACCATAATTGTGAGGGTGTGTACATATTCCAAAAAGAGTTTTTTTAGAAGGTCTCAAGGAGGTATGAGGAACAATAGTCTGTAAATAGGATATGGATTAGGTCAAAAATATTTTCAATGCTTCAAAGGTGTAAATTGACGCTATAGAAGATGCCCCCTAACGTGTGAGGTAAGAAGAGCAACTGATGGCCAAAATACATTATAGATATTCAAAGAGCAGTGTGCCAGGGTGAAGGTCATTAGAATCCAATCTAAGGACAACAAACAAACATATAAATAAGTTAGAATATTCAATCGCTGAGGTGGGAATACCCATTCTAATTAGGTGTGATGATAAGCATGGCTTCCAATCAAATACATTGTGTATCGATGTACAATGTATATATAACATTGTGCATGGCCACAAAAGAGATACATAGTGTATCCATGTCAATTAGAGATCATATCCATGAAAGATATACATAGTGGATCTATGTCTCAAAATCAATGAAGGATATATGGAGGCAAGAGATGGAAACTGATCCTTCATGAATACCTCTATGAGGAGTGGTACTATCCAATCGCAACTAAGATAGAAACATAAAAAGGGTGATGCTACTACATTATCAAGGTCTTGAAATCAACCGCTGTGGTACAAGTCTACACTATTCAAATAGAGGAGTTGAATTCAAACATAATGAGACGTCGTTTGATTATCGGTCATTAATGTATACCATTAACAAAAAAGAGACAACCCATCGATAATGATAATGGGTTACAAGGTAACTAGTACAATCTAACAAGTGTGAATAGAGGTTCTGATGTTAAATACCTAGTAGAATATATCAATCATGGTACATTGATGTATTTCCACTATTAATAGTGAGGGAACCTACCATTGAAGACTATAATCCCCAAGGTACTAATAATGACTATAGATCCATGTTTCAAATAAATATGTATTGAAGTCGATAGGAAGAGATCTTCTTGAAGGAGGGCATTATTACATCCCCCATCATCCAACATCAGGAGTAGCCGAAGGCCAAATATTTGGAAGGACTCAGACAAAATATTGAAAGGACCACCATGAAGTACATCTTCTGCATGCACCAGATGTGAATAGTGCATGAAGAAGAGCCTATGAATAAAAACCAACAATGAAGAATGTCGACAAAGGAGAGGAAAACACCAATGGGGACAAATGGAATCCAAGGTACTGCATGATTCCAAGGTTCTTGCTTTCAAACACAAGGGAAACCACTCAGTTGGTGACCAATGATGGAATTTCATCTGTTGAGAAGAAGGTCACCTATCAACAATGTAAATAGGATCAGGGTGTGACTCTAGGTCAAACTCTTAGAGAAATTTTTCATAGTCGATAAGATATTAACCTGTTGGTAGGAATTCAATAGGGACCCTCCATACTAGAATAGGTATAGGACAAAGATACCCCTGATTCTGAGATGTACTTGACACAGGGGAAGGACAACTTGCAAAGTCAATGGATTTTGCGAAATAGACGACCCAGGTTAAAACATCCTCTGAACAAGAACACGACGCAATTTGTAACTTAGGAAACATGGATTGAAAATGAACATTGACATAAGTTTGTGATGCAAGAGGCAACAACATACTCTCGATAGTGACTAGAAGAATTAAACCAGTGAGAGGAGTAAAACTCTATGTAACTGGTTTAGTTTCCTAAATCCACACTAACCCAAATTGTTGAGACTGGGCTCAAAACTTTGTGCTTTTTTCAGAGGAGAATCGATTGCTACCAATGATGGTAAAGAGGACTCATTCCCATGCTCCTTTTTTTCTTATTATTTTTTTTGTCTTTTCCATATTGGAAAGCCTGAAAAAGAATAAAATAATTCTATGATATAGTGGAGGAAATGAGTGTTGTGAGCAATCAAACTAGTTCCAATAACTAGGAACATACCTATGCTCAATGCAAGGAAGCATGTATAGGATATGGACACTCGGGGGAATTTTTACTCCAGAGATACATGTCTCAAGTTGAAAAGACAAAGATTGCAAGACTAACAATTGATGAGAATGCATAAGAAATAGGATAAACAACAAAAAGATGAAGCCGACATTAGGATCAAAAGCACAAGAAACAAAGTGAAATGAAATATTACAAATCAACACATAATGAGGGATCCCCATAGGTATTGGCCAGAAAAATATTGAGAAGTATATATGAGGGTTCAATGCAAAGTCACGATGGGACTAAACATGTATCCCGAGACTATGAAATTACTTTAGCATGGGCACAAAACCGTAAACAACATTCTAACTATGGCACCCATTAACGATAGGCTCTACCACATGAATTAAAACACTTCTAAACAACAAAGAAGTTTCCATGTCACAACTCAATGGGGTTTATCCTAAGGCCAAATGAATCAAGAAAGGGACAATGCAAAAATGTATGAAGGGGAAAATCTAACCTATATGCCAGTTTCAAGATCATTACCTACTAGAATAGATTAATATGAAAAAAAAGGCACCAAAGAAAATGGTATCTAAAGTCTTGTATATAAGACCAACAACACTCACCCAGAAGTTAATAAGTCATATATAGAAACCTATGATAATAAAAAGTGTTAAGGAATATAAATCTTGAAAAGAATAAATCCTAAAAGTACAATATGTACAAAGTGTCACACAACCGTGCGACTTATGCATAGTACTTCTCAAGCTAGAGCCTATGAAAGTGTGCTTTTTTGTGCAACAACAAGTAGCCAAATGGGGATGGTCGTGAGTTTGTTTTCAACAACAAGTGATCAGGGTTTGTGGTCATGCATTTTGTAAAGGAAACATGCAATCAACCATGACTATCTCTAAGAACAACCATGAGCATAGGAAAAATAATAAAAAAATTAAGAAAAACCTCTCATAAATCAATCAAGCAAGTATGCATGCATACAATATTAAATTTTACACACTACAAGGTCTAAAAAAACTTCCTAGGATGAAGAGAAGCAAGGACAAACACATAATAACTAAGGAAACAAATCTAAGTTCTTTCCCGGGTGGAGTTGTCAATTCTTTTGTAGGGAAGACTACTTAAGGGATTAGCAATCAAACCCTCACTGAGTGGGTGGGGCTCAATGACAAATAGAGGGATATATACTGTATCTTACTCTCCTAAGACTATCATGAGTGTTTAAAGTATATGAGAAAGAAAGAATGAAAAACTTGATTCTGAATGATTGTCCAAAGTATCAAGTAAGTTTTGCTTGATCTCGCTCTGGCTCTAATGATTCACCGAGTAACCTGCAAAATCAATCAACCAACAAGTAACACCTTCCTCATTCCCCATCAAACAAACAAATAAATTTCATAAATAAATTCTTAATCTAATTTCCCACACAAACTTGAACAACATAAAAACTCATTAAATATTCTAATAAATTAATAAATAAAAGTTTTTTTTTTTTTGAAGAAGATATATTTATATTGATTTATGAGATAGTTACAACAAAAATGATACTTTGAGATTCATTACTATACTCCTGGCTCCAAAACCCAAAGGCCTCTTCCTTAGCCACAAGTCTACCTATGTCAACTAGCACTATCCGAGAATTAATCGTGGTGATATAACCTAAGATTTGATCACACCTAAGAAGGCACTATCCGAGAATGGATAAATGGGATCTCACCTAAGATTTGATCACATAATTAAATCTAATGTCCAACTCTCAACAATGGTAAATTCATGACCAATAATTCTCACTAAAATTCTCCATCATAAGGACACTTGTAATGGACTCCCTTCCCTTAGCTTTGGTTCTATTACTTACAAATTTTTGAGAGAAAAAAGGGTTGCATGGAATGCTTGTCATGCACATGTAAACCATGCACAAATCCACATAAGCTTTTGTATTTTTCCAATTCATGCCTTTTTAGTTTTCCTAATGAATTTATATTTTTCTAATATTTAAGGGGAGACCATGGGTTTTATATGGTAAACATGGGACCGACCATGTCTGATCTATGGGAATGTCGTGGCCAACCACTCATTTCTTAGGAAAAAGCCTGGCCTTCATGACCTTTTAAGAAAAACTCTTTTGTTAGCAAATTCATCTTGGTCCAAGTGTGCACTTTTTTCTTATTACATCTTTCATGGGGTATGGTGCCAAATTCATCTTGGTCCAAGTGTGCACTTTTTTCTTATTACATCTTTCATGGGGTATGGTGCCAAATAGAGTTATAATAATTGGCTATACTAGTAAACACATTTTTTCCTTGTAAGATTAGCTTCACCAATGGACTTAGGAACAACTATAGCATGAATATATCCATCAACATCTGGAAGGTTATCTCAATCATAATACTTTATCACTTCCAGACTATAGTTTTTTCTCATTCCTTTGCATTATGAATAATCAAATACAACCCTTGTTTTATAAAAATCCTCATTCATTTATAGGGTATCCCACCTCCTATGATAGCTCATATGTAGATGGATCTAGGTAGTTTTCTCTATATAAAGGTCTCTTATATGCATTGCATGAGATATTGCAAATTTATGTCCTTTATTGAGGTGGACAAATTTGATAGTGGACTCTATGAGAGACATTAACTTGCATAATTTATGACAAATTATTAGTGATAAATGTGTAAGTATATACACAATAGAAATAAGATATTAATCATTTATTTATTGTGAGTATAATTGATTTAATTAAGAAAACTAAACTATTGGTTCCTTCTTGACTCCCAGGCTTGACATCATCATGATGTGGCATTGGACTTGATTTAGATACCTAAACATGATAAATTCACAAAGTCAATGTTATTTTCTCATAATTCCTATGATTTTATGCCCTAATTAATAAGGAAAACTTTGAAATGTACACCATTGTTGTACAAACATACTTGTGACAATGCTAGAGAAACTAACAATGGTGGTGATACGATTCTTACCAGAATCACTACCAAAAGTAGAAGCACTGCTAACACTTTTTTCTCTAATTTCTTGCAAAATATTGTGATCAAGAAACAAAATTACTAGTATTTTAGATTATTGTTTGTCAATCTCTTACATTTATGAAAGTGTATAGGTACCTATTTTCAAATTTGGGGCAAGAATAATGAGATTATTCTTATAGGATTACTATGGTTGCTAAGAATATACTTGAAACTAACAATAGAACTTTTTGCATTAGATGCCTAAAAATTTACATAATTAAGAAATTATATGAGACTTTCTTATGAGAAATTTACATCATTAAGGATGATTTTAAGGATGTAAAATCTGCCAAATTATACCATTATATGAAATAAAAAAGGGTGCCATATAACAAAACACATTGATATAGATCTCTTTCCAACTTAATATGGGTATGAGATTTGATAATTGTATTCATGCCATGACTATTTAGATGATCTAAGTGTGTTATTTTTATGGAAAAAAATATTGTTCAACATGCCAACAACAACAACAAAAAAAAACTAATTTCTTGGCTTACAGTAACTTCTAATAGTTAGTGCATCAAACTTGCACAATTTAAAATCACGAATAGTTTATTTTCTACGGATAAATGACTTAACACCTTATAACCCTTAAATACACAATTTAAAATCATGGATAGTTTATTTTCTATAAGATTTGGATCCAAATGACTTAGTACCTTATAACTCTTAAATGTTAAAAAAAAACATTTTCAACTATATTATCAACCTATGTTTTGTACATTAAAATTATTAGTAAAAAATAAGGTCAATAATTAAGTATTATTGACCTTATGTTCACTATATCACTAACCAACTTTTTAATTATTTTGTAAGTAAAAAATACCAATTATTTTTAACTTACAAAATACAAGTTGAAAAATTGGTAGATAATATAATTAAAAATGTTTTGTTTTGAATAAAAAGAATACATAAAAAAAAAAGTAGTGTTTCATATGAAACACTCTTTATTTCATTTATTTTCATTAATATAAGGTTGAAACCAATAAAAAAAAGGAAAAAAGAAAACAAAAATGTCAATATCCTACCAATGGATTTCAAAAAATAAGAATAAGCAAGGAATGGAGAGGAAGGAAGGAAGAGGAGGGGAGACGAATGAAAGGAAGGGTCACCATTGCATGAGCATACGAAATCTTTCCATGAATAGAGGAATAACACATTCATTCTCTACCCTAGGGTACAATAATTCCTTATTGACTAGCATTATGAGAATGTAATTAGGTAAATTGTTTTATGGAGTGAACACTACAGAGTTAACTAAGTTACCATTACATTGAAAGGAGCTACAAGCTATGGTTGAGTTTAAAAGTGAGTTCGAATATTTACTTATATTTATCAAAAAAAAAAATTACATAGACAAAATAAATCAACCATATTATGGTTTTAAGGGATTCTTTAAAATTATAATGGAATTTAAAAAAAAACATGAATTGATTTAGGACTTACTTGGAGATTTCAGATGCATTGATTGAGCGCAACCATATTATGGTTTTAAGGGATTCTTTAAAATTATAATGGAATTTAAAAAAAAACATGAATTGATTTAAGACTTACTTGGAGATTTCAGATGCACTGATTGAGCGCTTACCTATATATTTTGATTAAGTCAATAGACACTTGATAACACCCTCCTTTCCATCATAAACCACAACAATGATCTCTTAGTGAGTTGACCCTTACATCCAAAAAGCTATTATTCCCACTCTCTTTAAAAGCAGAGCCATCATTTCATATCATTGCATGATATTTGGAGGAAATAATAATAACATCTATACATCGTTTAATTGTTTCTTTGATATTTCACTATCTCTTGACTTTGAAATGGTCCACATTGTCAATGATAGATGAGCCAAAAAAAAATGGCCAAGAAAGATGATATGACTAAGGGTGAGTATTTTAGTTCATGAATGTAGTTCCATAATTCATTTTATGAAACATATCAAATTGTTCTATTTTATTAACAACCGTATTTGGTTGTACATGGAAGATAAAAACACATGCAATGAGGGGAAAAATGTAGTAAAAAAACACATGCAATGAAAAGAGGATGCGTTTTTGAAAGGTATAATGACTTTAAAGCCAACATACTAGACATCAATGGTATGAATTATACCATAGTTGAAACTCTTACTAAACCAACTTCCAAATTAGATGCAGTTCCCGAGCCTACTAAAGTAATAGGTAAGAAGCAATCAAATTAATATTTTTTTTTTCCGATTTATTTAAATTATATTATTTTTCTCTAAAATAAATAAATTGGTTATTTGTAGAGAACAATAATGTATGTGTTAGTTATTCCCTTCGAGGGAAGTCAAAAAGAAAACAATAGTATTGTTGTTAAAAATATTAATAAGGAATCTAAATTACTAAGTTTTGGGGAGTAATGAGGAGAACAAATAAGTTAAGTAGGAAGTTTCACAAGGGTTTGAGTGGAGTATGCAAGTGACACTTATGATAGATTTCACAAGCCTTGGATTGATGTAAAGACACATATCTCAATATGGATGTAAAATATATTTCTAGATGCTTTATTTGATTTGTTGTGGTTAGTGAAAGTAATGGGGGCAAAGGCATAATTGAAAAAACGATGGATTCATTAGGTAGATTAGGAAAATGCCCAAATTTGGAAGGAAAAAGGTGGATACATGAAACTTGAAATATAGTTAAAAAATGCTTACATGGCATTGGTAACCTTTGTCAATGTGAGGAAGACACAAAATCTTTAGGGCCACATTGACCTCACACCAAAAAATGGTAAATGTAAGTAATATTTTGGTGGGTTATTTATAATGAATTGTATAACATGAATAATATATATTGATTCAATATTTTGTTCATTCTATAAATATTTTTTTTAGGCAAGAAAGAAAGAGGCATCTAACTCATTGAAGGGGGGTTGGGGAGTATTGGACTAAAGGAAAAATATGTAATCAATTGT
The DNA here is from genome assembly GCA_009831015.1 of Picea engelmannii. Taxonomy (NCBI): domain Eukaryota; kingdom Viridiplantae; phylum Streptophyta; class Pinopsida; order Pinales; family Pinaceae; genus Picea; species Picea engelmannii. The sequence goes on along the minus strand of ML791285.1, from coordinate 384,860 downwards.
TAATTTCCTATTTATTACATTCAATAAGTATATATTGTCTTGGTATAAATTTTCTAATGTAATTAACTTATTTTTTCTCATCTGGTAAATTGAGATGCTCCAAGCTGTTCCTCCCCCTTGTATGTAGACCATGGTCTGCAATAAAGGTGGAAGGCAATGTGATATATTCATGATAATGCTCCATATAGAGAATTAGTGGAGATTGAGATGTTCAAGGTTTGGATTTTATAGATCAGTTGGTTATTGTAGGATCTGAATTATTTTATTTCGGTACCTAATCGTTACCTTATGGTAGTTAATGAAGTTTGATTTTTCTTCTCCGCCTACACTAGATTTATGTTATAATAATATTTGGAACCCTGGTGTTATCCATCGAGATATTCCAGGATGTTTTTGGAATGATGCCAAGGCACCCCAAGGGCCAAGACTCACGATGAATCTTAATGCCATATTTGTAGTAAGGTAATTGTGCAANCCCCCCCCCCCCCCCCCTCTCTTTCTCTTTTGAAACTATAGGACCTCAAATAGTCTCAACTTAGATGAAAAATGCTCTCAACTATTAGAGACATATGTCTACAATCATTTTATACAATCGATCTTAAAAGGGAGATGAAAGAGTGGATTAGAGGAAAGAACAAATAAACATACAAGGAACTGCTCAGACTGAATCCTATAGCCTATGTGAAATGAATAGCGTTTTGAACAATTAAGGGTTCAACATCTCTAACAAGTGTAAAAAGATCAATAAACATATGCTTCAAACAATTGGCACCTTCATACACTAAAACATTGTTGATTAATTGGGTTGGTTGTCATTGATGTCAACCCTTGAAGCAAGTCCGGTAGAAAATTATGGTAGCCCCAACAATATGATTAAGGAACTTCAATTTGATTGATGTATATTGGTATGAAGTTTAATATATTTGTAGGTAAGACTATTTTATATGGATAGTACATGTCATGTCATTTATGGTGATATTAGGAACAACACATAACTCCTCATGGTTAGAGAGTTAAGGCCTGGTGAAGTGGAGAACCTTCATGAGTTATCTAGAAGGCCAAAGAAGTCAAATTAATTCTAAAATCTCCTAGAAGAAGTTGACTAGTCAAGTGGGTGAAACTAGGAGTTAGTCATGGGTTAAGTTGTTTGAATAAGAAAATAATTAAAATTAATTTAGTTGCAACTAGAAGTGGGGAATTTACTATTTGTAGCATTGTGTGTTAGAAGTGGGTTAGCCCTAAAAGAAGGAAAGAAGGTTAAGTTGGTTAGAAGGTAACCCCTTGAGGAAGCTACATAGAAGTATAAATAAGAGATAAAGGCTCTCCCATTAGCACCTATTGAATATAGTTGAATATATATTTTGTGAAAAGTTATTTGGGCAGGTATTATTGATATATAAAAGTGCGGAAAAAAAAGTGAGATGGGAAAAGTGCAGCAAGAAAAGTGTGGAAGGAAAAGTGTGGCAAAAAAAGTGCGGTAGAAAAATTTCAACAAGAAAAGTGCGATAGAAAAATCACGACAGAAAAATAGCGACAGGAAAAGTGCGGCAAAAAAACCATGGAAAAAAAAGTGTGTTAGTTTTAATTCATATGAGATATGAGAGATATTCGATATATTATTACAATGATGAGTGTTCCATATATAGGGAACATAAGGTGACCATCCATGAAAGGATGCGTCCCTTCAATAATCAATAACTATTTATTATTATCATTTACTTATTATATATACTATATTTAATAATCAATAATAATTATATTATTAATTACTATCTTTAGAGAATGTCTTCCCGATGTTGTCCAAACATCAACACTCCCTCTCAACGAGGGAGACATTCTGCAACATGTCACTCTTGTCTTTGAAGTATACAAACTTCACCCTAGACTCATGACACTTGTCTGTCAGTCTTGGG
>ML791285.1:350938-382897 GCA_009831015.1 Picea engelmannii | reverse complement strand
CTCTAAGATTAGGCTCACTTTGGGTCCGCATGTAAAAGCATATAACATCTTGAGTCTTTATCATTCCTTGTCAAATCACGATGACTAGGACAAAGACTATACCAAGATCTTTCACCACAGGCACACACCTATGAGTGAATGTCAGCTTGATGCTAACTGACACTTGGAAATCACTTCAAGCACCTCGAGTCCATATTATTCCTTGTCATGATCAAGGAAGGACTACGTCTGGGCCCATTTACCACAAGTGCACCTTTGTGATAAATGTATCCTATCTCCCTTGGTTTGTAGCCCAATGTAGGAGAAGTTATGCCCGATGTTGAAATATCAACACTCCCTCTTAGCTAGGGAGGTATATTTCCATAGTAGTACACAACTACTATTCAGAGACACATAGTCTCCACCAGTGATACAAAACCACCATAGTAGTAAAAGATTTGTCACACATGGCACTCCCAGGTGGACTTCTAGAGGCTACTTCCTTTAGGAACACTTAGGGTCAACTCCCCATAGTGTGAGACATCAAGGGTCAACTTCCTTGACATGTCCTCATGTTCTCTGAACATGGGAAGATGGGCTATAAGCACAAATGCACTTATTCCTTCTCGAATAAGTGTCCTCACAGATCAACTCAAATCAATTCATAGAGGAGTATGATCTGTAGAAAGTTTGTCACACATGGCACTCCATGTGGACTTCTAGAGGCTACACCCTCTAGAAACACTAGGGTCAACTCCCATAGTGTATGACATCAAGGGTCAACTCCCTTGACATGTCCTCATGTGCTCTCCACATGGGACGTTGGGTTATAAGCCCAACTGCACTTATTCCTTCTCGAATAAGTGTTCCACTTATCCCTTCTCGGATAAGTGTCCTCATAGATCAACTCAACTCAATTCACAGAGGAGTACGATCTGGAGAAATTTTGTCACACATGGCACTCCATGTGGACTTCTAGAGGCTACACCCTCTAGAAACACTAGGGTCAACTCCCACAGTGTATGACGTCAAGGGTCAACTCCCTTGACATGTCCTCATGTGCTCTCCACATGGGACGTTAGGTTATAATCCCAACTGCACTTATCCCTTCTCGGATAGGTGCCCCACTTATCCCTTCTCAGATAAGTGTCATCACAGATCAAATCAACTCAGTCACATAGGATTACGATCTGGAGAATGTCTCAGGAAGCTGAAAACATCAACACTCCCTCTCAGCGAGGGAGGCATTCTCTGCCATGCCAAGTCTGTAACGGAAGTACTTAAACTTCATCCTAGTTTGCTAAGAACATCAACAACCTGCTCATCTATAGGAAGGTACCGCACCAATACTTCCTTCCTCTGCATCATGTCTCAGATGTAATGGTACTTGATCCCAATGTGGTTCGATTTGTCATGAAACACCAGATTATCAGAGATCTTCACACAACTTTGGTTACCATAATGAATAACGGTGGAATCCAGCACATGTTCGGATAGATCTGCAAGGAGCTTGTAAAGCCACACTGCTTCACAGACTGTCATACTTAATGCAATGTATTATTATTTTGTTGTGCTCAACGCCACAAAAGTTCATTTCCTGCTTCACCGAGAAACCATGAAAGATCCCAAAGTGAGGCAACACTTGAGGGTGCTCTTTCTATCCACTGCGCTCCCTATCCAATCAGAGTCAATATATTATCGCCATATCATATCAATACTAGAAGTATATCTCAAACCATGTCGAACTGTGCCTCGCAAGTATCTCAACACATGTTTCACAACCATCTAGAGTGTCTATCTCAACTGACTTATAAACTGGCTAAGTGCACTCACCGCATAACAAATATTTGGTCTGGTGTTAACCAGATACGTCAGTTATCCAACCAGTTGTCTGTATAGAGTCAGATCAATTTCGTCAAAAATCGTAAGAAGACACACTTAGTTTCTTTAGATTCATCATCATTGGTATAGCCACAGGCTTGAAGTTCAGTATCTCAAACTTCTTCATTATCTCAACTATTTACTTCCCCTGACTTGGGAAGATCTCATCAGTTCTCTGCCACATCACTAGTCCCAAGAAGTAGTGAATCATACCAAGGTCCTTTATCTCAAACTCAGAGGCCAACGCATACTTGCTTTCAATAATAAGGCTCTATGTACCGGTGAGGAATAAATCATCAACGTAGAAGACCAGAATCAAGGCCTCACAGTTAACAGTTTTGTAGTATAGTTTGGGATCATCGACACTTTTGTTGAAGCCCAAACTCATCAGGTGTCCATCAATCCTCACATGCAAAGCTCGAGATTCCTGCTTGAGTCCATACAGGGCCTTCTTCAACCTACACACTTGAAACTCCTTCTCATGTATGATGAAACCATATGCCTTCTCGATGTATACTTCTTCCTTAATCTCTCCATTAAGAAAGGTTGTCTTTACATCCATCTAATGTACTCTCTAACCCATCGATGTTGTAGGGGAAATAATCATCTGGATAGAAGTGTATCGATCAAGAGGAGGAGATGTCTCCTCATAATCTATTCCCTCCACTTGAGAGAATCATCTAGCAACAAATCTTGTTCTGTGCCTCTCGATGCTCCCATCAACTGTGTGTTTGATCTTGTAGATCCATTTGGAAGTCAATGCAAACTTCCTCTCAGGTCTCGGAACAATATCCCACGCATCATTCTTCATGATGGATTGATACTCCTCCATCATGGCATCTCTCCATACTGGTTGACTAGATGCCTCCTCATAACAGGAAGGATTGGAATTAATGATGTGGCTCATAGCTGCAGTATATCACGCATATCTTTGAGGTCTCTTTCTCTCTCAAAAGGTACCATGAGGATTTGGATGTCCTTTTGCCTCCTGCAGAATCTATCGAGCCCATGCAAGTATCTTCCAACCTACTGCAATATCTCTTGGAAACATTAAGTGGAGCAACAAGATCAACGTGATCAATTTGATCAATAGGCGATGTCTCCCTCTGAGCTGTTGGAGCATGAGGGGGATAAGGCACCATCTCTTCTTGTCTCTCACTATCAATATCCATGCGAGATCCTCTAGATCTCCTGAAGGATACCTCCTCGTTAAGGGTAACATTTATGCTCACCTCAATCTGTCTCTGACCAGGTATGTAGATCTAGTATGCTTTTGAAGACTCACTGTGCCCCACAAATGTACCCTTTCTTCCTAAAGGGTCTAGCTTGATATTTTTCTCCTTGGATACATGAATGTATACTGGACACCCAAATATCCCAAAGTGTCCAACCTCACGCTTCACTCCGGTGAAGGCCTCCTTGGGCGTCATGTTCCTCAAAGTCTTATGAGAACTTTTGTTCTAAACATACACTTCATTCATGGATTCCTTTGGCCACACAAACATGGTAAATGTTGATCATTCTAATTCATTTTGGACCATACTTGATATATCGAGGTTCCCTCATGAAACCAATGTTTAACACATATCGCAGTTCCCTCATGGAACCAATGTCTCACAAGACATAGATGTTTCCTCGTGAAACCAATGTCTTCGTTATTTCATCTGACCATCTCATGAACGTCGATATGAAGTCCACGTCCCCACCTACTAGTCCACACAGGACCCTATGGGGAGAATGTCTCACAATGTTTCCTTAAACATCTCTAGGACACATCGAGGTTCCCTCATCCTAGGAGAACCCTCTTTACCTTGTTGAAATCAGTTGTAATTCAATGTGTTGTAACCTCTAAACTATAGCACATGCACATCTTTTATTCATTCTTTCAATCCTGTCTCTTTCAGCCATGAACTCACATGGCTACTACGATCATTACAGACCAAACTTTCATGCTTGAGAAGACCGATTCACTACTTACACAACTCAAACAAGAATGAAGAGCTATAGGGATAATTCCAAACACTCTCTCCTTTGGTCTGCACATTCTGATTGTATGCCCAAGTCACCAAAAAAAATGTATAAAGGTCACATATACAGTCACGAATTAATCTGAAGGTTGGAGAGTCGGCCGAAGAATTCAGCACCTAAGTGAGCTGGAATATCATCGTCAACACATTAAATTGACAGTCTCCACCTTTTTTCTTCCTTATCGAATTTCGAGTAGAAATCACACACAAAGAGAGGTGAATCCTTCTGTAGGGCCGAGGTAGTGCCCACCACTCTATAAATCCACCTCCAATGTGAAGGATCGACGCTATATGTGCAGGAACGTGAAGGAGCGTGAAGGATCAGTGCTACATGTGCAACCACCTTTGATATCCCACTAATTTCTCCCACATTTCCCCTGCTTCTGTACTCAAGTTATACAATATGTCCTATCCCCCTTCTATTTAACCTAGTCTTTCTTTTACTTATTTCATCCTTCTCTATATCTCAAGCAATGGAGAATCCTGGAGAAATCTCATATTTCTGAATGGGGGAAGTGGACTCTCTATATAGCACTACTTATCGCTATTGTTTGTGTTTTTATGGTCTCTTGTTTCCGCCTTGGAGGCTATGCATGGGTTAAACGACACAAGAAAGGCGTCATAATTCATGGCCCCAAAGGATGATCGAGATATGATCGATAATTGGAAGTATCATGGACATGAACATAGGTCTTTCTCATCGCAGGCTCGAATGTCTGGATTGTACTTATGGCACCAAGAAGCTCATGGCATTTAGCTTGGGCTCAATGCCAACCGTGATTACAACAGTTACTGAGGTGGCCAGAGACTTGCTCAGCTCCCCTCACTTTGCAGACCAATTCTATGCATTTGAAAATTCTCATAGATTTGGATCTTACATCCAACGACAAAGGTGTTCGCCAATTCAAGAAAACTCTCATAATGCATAGCTGATGGAAGCAACCTTCTTTCAAGATCCTGGGCCCTCCTGTGAGGGAGTCAGCCCAGTCCCGCTCTAATACAATGTTAGTTTTAATTCATATGAGATATGAGAGATATTCAATATATTATTACAATTATAGTGTTCCATATATAGGGAACATAAGGTGACCATCCATGAAAGGATGTGTCCCTTCAATAATCAATAACTATTTATTGTTATCATTTACTTATTATATATTTAATATTTAATAATCAATAATAATTATATTATTAATTATTATCTTTAGAGAATGTCTTCCCGATGTTGTCCAAACATCAACAAAGTGTGGCAGTAAAATTGCGTCAGAAAAATCACAAAAACATATTCATGGCAACAAAACCGCGGTAGTAGAACGCTACAAAAAGAAAAAAAAGGTTTTTGGTTGAGGTTTCTCAGTGACAAATTTGACAGAACATGTTTGTTGGTGTTACTTCAAACACACCTAGGATTTATTTTTCCTATAGTTTTTCCTATTTTTATTAATCTTTATCCAGTCTCCTAAAGTTTAGGGAGAATATTCCTCTAGGAGAATATTCTCTTCAGTTTTCACTTCAGTTTGACCAGTTGAGTGGAGTCTAGATGCTGCATTGTTTTTGTCACCATGCAACATTGGGATCATCACCAGCTAATGTGAATTTTCCTTGGGATCATCGCTAAACTAGCGCATTACCCATGATTCCTTGATCTCCTCCTCACTTCACTCTGTTTCAGTCAGTTAACTGAAGACTGGTAGACTAGTTAACTCAGCTAGGTGGCAGTTCACTCTCATAACTGCCCGAGAGACTAGGTTAGGTGGCAGTTCACTCCCCTAACTATTGGTTTGTGTCTAGATCACTCTAGACCACCACTATGGTGCATTGAATTCACCTCTAGTGCACTTTGGTTGAGGTATACAGAGTATATCATGTGTAAATTATTCATTATTCATTACGGTTGATGAGAATTCTTCCATCCTTTCTCTCTTGCTTCTTCTTTCTCAATTTTCTCTGCAAATGTGTGTGATATTTTCCATCTAGATGTATTATGTGTAGGTTCAACACATTTACAAGGTTTTGATAGTGACATATTTAGTTTCTACGTTTGACACTTATATTTCAGGGTGGTTGGATGGGGAAAGGATAAGTGGTTGTAACCACCTTCCAATTGTAACCAATGAACATAAGGGTTTGTAGCCTCCTTTTGGTTGTAGCCAAAGAATTGGAGAGTTGGAGATTCCCTCAGGTTGTAGCCTGAAAATAGGGGGACAAAGCCTCCTTCGAGTTGCAGGTGGAAAACAAAGGAAATCGATGCTTCCAATGAATGTAATTCTTAAAGACAAATAAGAAAAAACATTCTATGGTTTTATCTCACATTGGGTTTCCACATAAAAAATATTGGTGTACTGTGTATGTGTATGTGTACGATTGTTCATTTTTTCATGGTTTATTTACTCTGCATTTATTGGATGATAATGCTATATTGATAATAAATATAAATAACACTTGCATGTTGTGGTTAAAAGGATTAACAATATCTATTACTAATTCACCCCCCCCCCCTCTCAGTAATCCAAAAATTGGTATTAGAGAAGGTTCCTTCAGAAATAAGTTTAACCACTGAAAGGTAGATAATGAAGAGCAAAAATATGTATAAAAATGGAATACCACATTTTGATGGACAAAATTATGCATTTTGGAGCAGAAGGATGAAAACATATGTACATGCATAGGGATTTGAAGTTTGGCAATCATTTTTAGATGGATAAGAACCAACAAGTTCCTCCAACAAATGACAATGGAAAGAAACTCAGTCTAAATAATTCAAAATCCACAAATGCACTTCTGAATGGTCTTTGTGATTCAGTATATACCAAAGTTATAGATTGTAGCTTTGCTAAAGAGATTTGGGACAAACTTCAAAATAATTATGAAGGAGATTCAAAAGTCAAAGAAACAAAGCTTCAAACTTACAGAGGTCAATTCGAACAACTATAAATGAAGGAATATGAGAATATTGCAACTTATTCTTACGAGTTGATGAAACAATGAATGCAATCATAGGATTGGGAGAAGAAATTGAAGAATCTGTAATTGTTCAAAAGGTACTAATATATCTTCCAATGAGATTTGATCCTAAGATCTCAGCACTAGAAGAAAGAGTATATCTAGACTTAATAAGCATATATGAACTACATGGAATCTTCACAACCCATGAAATAAGAGATGAACAAGAAAATCCAGGTATAAAACAAGCAACATTCAAATCATCCAAAAGGTAAAAGCAAAAGGGAAAGCAAGAAGAAAAATAATATAGAAACAACAGTGACATCTCAGAAGACGATGAAGAAGTGGCCAACTTTGTTAGAAGATTGAAAAAGGGAACCGATGGTAGATATAAAGGTAAGATTCCATTGATTTGTTTTAATTTTGATGGTATTGGTCATTTTGCTAATAAATGTCCTCATAAGAAAAGGAAAATAAATGATGAAGATGATTCAAATAGAAAAAAAAAAAACATATAAAGGCAAAAGAACCAAAAATAAGGTCTTCAGGAAAACTTTCTGCACCAAACAAGACAACTCCTCATCAGATCAATATGAAATTAGTGAAAGTGAGACATAAAGTGTTATATTCATGGCAATAGAAGATTCTGATAAATAAGAAACTAAAGAAGAATATGAATAGGTAGAAGTTGACTACCAAGAAGAACTATTGAGTGCTATAGAAGTTATAAAAAGAGAAAAGAAGAAAAACAAGAAGCTCCAAGCAGAACTAGACAAGAAAGAAGACACTCAAGAACTAGAGTAGATGATCATGGAATTGAAGGTTCAAATAGAAGAAGATAAAAGAATTGAAGAAGCACTCAAAAAACGGTTAGAAGAAAGAGACATGATCATTGGAAATTTGGAAGCATAGATTTCCACATTGAGAAAGGATCTTCAAAATAAAAATATGTAAAACAACTCCAAAGTTTTGGATGACATTATCAACAGTCAAATGCCTAATCATGACAAGTTTAGACTTGGCTAGAATCAGATAGAAAATGGATCAATATCCAAAATGACAGATTGAGAAACATATCCAAAAAGCTATGCAGAAATAGTTAGAAGGGACAGGAAGTTCTACAAGGAAGATCACAGGGACACTCCTCTGCTGAGAATATTCATATTTCAAAATCAACGACAATCAGAAATAAACATGCCTCGGGAGGAAGAAGGATTCAAAAGTGTAACTCCTTTCATAATATCTTCAACTCCTAGGTATTAAACTATCTTTTTTGGTTTATGTTATGAATGAAATAATTTTAGACATAAATTTGTAAATTGCAAAGATAATAACAGGAATAGAAACAACTTTGAAATTCGTATACAAAATGGTTATCCAAGATGGCCTAGTGAAATACAAAGAAGAAGCTACAACATGTTTGAATCATTGAGCACTGAAGTGGAATGATACAAGTGCAACAAATTTGGACACATGGCCAAATATTGTAGAATAACAATCCCTCTTAGAGAATCACAACAAAATAACAACAACCACAAACATGAACCTCAAAAGAGAACATGGATAAGAAATCATAATCAATATAGAAATGAAGAATGCACACTCTCTGTATAAGATAAGAATAAGAAACGTGGTTGGTATGTTGACAATAGTTTCTCAAAGCACATGACAGGTGATGAAGACAAGTTTCTAACATTGAGAAAGGAAAGAGATGGATCAGTCTCCTTTGGAAACGATGACTCAACTAGAATCATTGGAAAGGGCACAATCAGAATTGGAAACAAGGATACCAAGGTAGAAAATGTTATACTAGTGGAAGATATGAAACATAATCTTCTAAGTGTAAGTCAAATGTGTGACAAAGGTCACAAGTTTATGTTCGATTCAAATAAATGAAATATAAGAAAAATGAGTTCAGGAAAATTGGTTGCAACAACTGTAAGAACTTCAAGCAACATATATGTATTAAGTGAAATTGGAAATGAAAAGGGTTGTCTAGGGAAGGAATATTAAGTTTCGCTATGGCATAGAATAATGGGTCACATAAACTTCAATAACCTCATCAAAGTCAACAAAAAGGAAGCAGTCGGAGAAATGCCCCAGATCACGAAGGTAACCAACAGTTTATGCAAGCGTTATCAATGAGGAAAACAAACAAAGACTAGGTTCAAATCAAAGGGATACTCAATGACAATACCACTGGAAATTGTGCATATTGATCTAGTTGGATCAACTAGAACAAAGGGTTTAAAAGGTGAGCAATACTTTATGTTATTGGTTTATGGTTATAAAAGAATGACTACAGTTTGTTTTCTCAGGAATAAGTCAGAAGAATTTTAAAACTTCAAGATATACAAGGAAATGGTTGAAAATGAAATGGATTTAAAAATAAAATGCTTGATATCTGATAATGGAGGAGAGTTTAGTTCAAAGGAATTTATGAATTTATGCAGCAAGCATGGTATAAAAAGGCAATTATCTATTGCTAGAACACATCAACAAAATGGGGTTGTCGAAAGAAAGAACATGACAATATAGGAAATGGCTCGAAAAATGTTAATGGATTCCAAGTTGACAGATTTTTTTTGGACACATGCAATGCATACAACAGTTCACATTCAAAATAGAGTAATTCTCAGGAAAAACAGTGACAAAACTCTTTACGAGCTATGGAAAGGAAGACCAACAAATGTGAATCACTTAAGAGTCTTTGGAAGAAAACGCTACATCAAAAGAGAAGATGACAGAATGGGAAATTTTGATTCTCGTGTAGAAAAAAATGTACTTGTTGGTTACTCAAGTACAAGGAAAGCATACAAATGTTACAATCTAAGGATCAACAAAGTTGTGGAAAGAATCAATGTAACGGTTGATGAGACAAGTGGACAAAAATTAAAGGAAGAAGAAAAAGAGTTAGTGGAACAGGTTTATGAAGAAAAAGCAAAGGATGAAGAAGCAACATAAGGGGAATATGAAGAAGATCAAATAGAAGTAGAAGAGAAAGAACAACAAGTAACTCCAAAGACACCTAGAAAATGAATACAGAAGAATTATCCGTCAGATCATATTATTGGGAACAAAGATGTAGGAGTTGAGACTAGAAGAAGAATTCGTTCACCAGAACAACTGCACCTAGCACTCTTATCTTCGATTGAACCAAATAGTTTTGAAGAATCCAAACTGGGATGAATTATGGATAAAGGTCATGGATGAAGAATTGGATAAGATAGAGAAGAATTACACTTGGGAATTGGTTTCAAGACCAGGGTACAAGAATGTGATCGATACAAAATGGGTCTTCATAAATAAATTGAATGAAGATGGAAAAGTTATCAGGAACAAATCTAGATTGGTATGTAAAGGATACACATAGGTTGAAGGTATCAAATTTAAAGAGACATTTTCCCCAGTTGCCAGAATGAAAGCAATAATATTGACACTAGCTTATGCATGTTCAAATAATATTAAAGTGTATCAGATGGACATGAAATCAAATTTTTTGAATGGAGAACTAGAAGAAGAAGTCTACATTGAGCAACCAGAAGGATTTTAGTTATCAAAAAATGAATATTATGTTTGCAGATTAAAGAATACCTTGTATGGTCTCAAACAAGCCCCCATAGCATGGTATTCCAGACTAGGTAGATACTTACAATATCAAGGGTTCAGGAAAGGAAATTCAGATAGTAACCTCTACATTAAGGTAACTCAAGATAGTATTTTATTAATTGAAGTTTATGTTGATGATATTATTTTTGGAAGTGATGATGATAGGTTGAGCCATAAATTTGCAAAGGATATGCAGAATGAATTTGAAATGTCATTACTTGGAGAACTATCCTTCTTTCTGGGTCTTCAGATATGTCAAAGAAACCAAGGAATTTTTATTTCTCAAACCAAGTATATTATAGAAATGCTAAAGATGTTTGGAATGGAAGATTGAAAACTAGTTAGTACTCCTATGAAAAACAGTGGCAAGTTAAGTAAAGAGGATGATTCAAAGTCTACAGATCATAGGCAATACATGTCAATGATCAGAAGATTACTTTATGTGACAACATCTAGACCATATGTAATGAAGGCAGTTGTACATGTGGAAATATTTCAAGCAACACCAAAGGAATCACATGTTCTATCAGTAAAGAGGATATTCAATTATCTCAAGGGTACAATTTTTTTTGGATTATGGTATCCAAAAGGAAATGATTTATCACTTATTTCCTACACAAATGTAGATTGTGTAGGTTGCATTGATGACCCACAAAACAACAACGGATCAAAGTTTTACTTGGGTGAGTGTTTTGTATCTTGTATAAGCAAGAAACAATCATTAGTATCATTATCTATAGTCAAAGTAGAGTATATTTCCGTAGCAACATGTTGTACATAATTTCTATGGATGAAATAAACTCTGACAACTATACAGTTGAGTATGATGAGACCATTCCAATCTATTATGATAATACAAGTGCCATAAATATCTCAAAGAACCTGGTGATGCACTCCAAGACAAAGCACATTCCAATCAAGTATCACTTTCTACAAGAATAGGTTGCAGAGAAGAACATCTGAGTTGAATATGTGGGAAACAAATAACAAGAGACATATATCTTTACAAAACTTCTTCCAAGGGAATCCATTGAGTATCTTCTCTAGAAAATCAGAGTAATTTCTACTCCAAAATGAATGCTTTTGAATGCTTATATTATATGTCTTAGATTTACATGAGGAAGCACCATAAAGAGGATAGTTCAGTTTGGGGGAGTAGTTTCAAGAAGATTTCAGTCAGGGAGAGCAACCTCAGTCGAGAAGTTACCTTTACCATTGATGTCAAAGTGGAAGAGATTGATCAGATGCAGGATACAGAGTTAGATTCTTGGAGAGAGAGCACAAAGGCATGGTTCCAGGGGGAGCGATGGTCACAGGAGGAGCATGAGTGATATGAATTCATTATTGCATCAGAGTGTTTCCATCAATTCCAAAGGGGGGGATTTTTGATTAATTGGTTTGGTTGTCATTGATGTCAACCCTTGAAGCAAGTCTAGTAGCAAATTACAATAGCCCCAACAATATGATTAAGGGACTTCAATTTGATTGATGTGTAATGGTATTAATTTTAATATATTTGTAGGTAAGACTATTATACATGGATAATACAGGTCATTCCATTTACGATGATATGCAGAATGCCACATAACTCCTCACAGGTAGAGAGTTATGGCTTGGTGAAGTGGATAACCCTCATGAGTTATCTAGAAGGTCAAAGAAGTCAAATTAATTCTAGAAGCTCCTAGAAGAAGTTGACTAGTCAAGTGGGTGAAACTAAGAGTTAGTCATGGGTTAAGTCGTTGCAATAAGAAAATAAATAAAAATAATTTAGTTGTAACTAGAAGTGGAGAATTTATTATTTGTAGCAAAGTGAGTTAGAAGTGGACAAGCGGTTAGAAGTGGGTTAGCCCTAAAAGAAGTAAAGTGGGTTAACTTGGTTAGAAGGTAATCCCTTGAGGAAGCTACATGGAAGTATAAATAAGAGAGAAAGGCTCTCCCATTAGCACCTATTGAATATCTATTTTGTGAAAGATTATTTGGGTAGGTATTATTGATAGAGAAAAGTGCGGCAGAAAAATCATGGCAAGAAAAGTGCGGCAGAAAAAGTGTGGAAGAAAAATCACGGTAGGAAAAGTGCGACAGAAAAATCGCGGCGGAAAACTGCGGTAGAAAAAGTGTGGCAACAGAATGCTACAAGAAGAAAAAAAGGGACTTTGGTTGAGTTTTCTTAGTGTTAGATTTGACAGAACAGGTCGTGACAATGACATATTCAGTTTCTACATTTGGAACTTATATCTTTGGGTGGTTGGATGGGTATAGGATAGGTGGTTGTAGCCAACTTACATAGGGGGTTGCAACCTCCTTCTGGTTTTAGCAAGAGAATTGGGGAATTGGAGCTTCCCTAAGGTTGTAGCTTGAAAATAGGGGGTTAGGGCCTCCTTCTAGTTGCAGGTGGAAAAGAAAGGAAGTTGGTGCTTCCAATGAATGTAATTCTTAAAGAAAAATAAGAAAAAACATTCTGTGGTTTTCTCCCACATTGGGTTTCCATGTAAAAAATACTGGTGTATTGTGTATGTGTATGATTGTTCATTTGTTCATGGTTTATTTACTGTGCACTTATTAGATGATAATTCTATATTGATCATAAATATAAATAACACTTGCATACTGTGGTTAAAGGGATTAAAAATATCTATTACTGATTCACCTCCCCACTTAGTAATCCAACAAATACATGGAGGCACCCTCTGCATATCATTTAAATGCACAAAGAAATGACAAGAAATGGTCATACATTCGAAGGAAATAACTTCTATTTCATAACAAAACATCATATAGTAACACAAAATATGAGGAATTGCCTTCTATCTGAGCTTTTATAAATCAGATCAGATACAAGAAAAACAAGAATGGGAGGAGATGCTTTACAAGAAAAAATATACAATAGAATGAGGAATTACAGACTGAAACTTAAACATAGGGAATGAATCTCTGGTTTCCTACTTCATTTATCAACTAACTATGCTCAAGGTATCTATATTTGTATTGGTATGCTCTATCTCAAATTTGGACATTTTGTTTGTCAGATTCTTGATCAATCTAGACATTTCATCCATATTTGCTTCTTGGGGTTCTCTGTTGGAGTTACTTCACACACACCTAGGGTTTATTTTTCCTAAGGGTTTTCCTTGTTTATTAGTCATAATTAGTCATTATCCAGTCTCCTATATTTTAGGGGAGAATATTCCACCTGGACAATATTCTCTTTCAGTTGACACTTCAGTTTGACTAGTTGATTTGAGTTTAGATGTTGCATTGGTTTTGTCACCATGCCACATTGGGATCAACACCATGCTAATGCGCACTTGACTTGGGATCATCACCATGATAATGCGCACTTGACTTGGGATCATCACCAAACTGGTGCATTACACTTGATTCCCTAAGTTAACTCCTCACTACTCTTTGTTCAGTCAGTTAACTAAAGACTAGTTGACTAGTTAACTCAGATAGGTGGCAGTTCACTCTCGTAATTGCCTGAGAGACTAGACTAGGTGGCATTTCACTCCCGTAACTGTTGGTGTGTGTCCATATCACTCTAGACCACCATTACGGGTCATTATTTACTCATGTATCCTATATCTATTGTAAATTATTCACTCTTTGAGTGTAGAATATTGTTAATGAGAATTATTTCATTCTTTCTCTCCTTCTTCTTATTTCTCCAATTCTCTCTGCAAATATGTGTATTATTTTTTAGCTAGATCTATTATGTGCAGGTTCAACACATTTACTATCAGGGTACTAACAGGCTTCCTCCAAACTTTTGTGGAAAGAGTTAATGAGAATTATTCCATTCTTTCTCTCCTTATTCTTCTTTCTAAAATTCTATCTGCAAATGTGTATATTATTGTTTAGCTAGATCTATTTTGTGTAGGTTCAATACATTTACATGGTATCATAGCCGACGGACTGCTAAGAAAAAGCTACACCAATTTTTTTTTGCAGGTACAAAAGATTGAAGACAACAAAAAGATGGATTATTCGTAGGAAATACTTCTCACGCTTCATAACTATTTGGAATGGAAGCCAAAAATTCTTCTTCTTCTCAGATGCAGAGGCTTGTACCAAATAACTATGGCAATGGAAGTAGAGCCTGATTCCGCCGATGAGAAAAATGATTTTCTTAATAGAAAAGATATGGTCGTAGGATGTATCCTCTATTTTATTTCTCCTGAAATTATCCATCAAGTATGTGATGTCACACAAGAATTCACTCCAAATGAATTATGGACCATATTGGAGGTTATATTTGGGAATAAGGAAGATTGTGAAGATTGCATGTAGAGGATTGGAAAGATAGAGCCAAAAGAGAAACTGTCAAAAGATCAAGCCTCTTATTCTGAAGAGTCTTCTACACAAGTATTTGCAGAAACTTGTATTCCATTAATTGAAGATGATGTCTACTCCATTTCATATTTATTTTCTGAATTTCATGTGGAAAATATATGGCATGCATCTCAGGAGTCACATGCAGACACTTTTGCATGCACCATGCATGCATCTCATGAGACAAAAAGGGATCTGTGCACATTAGACTCAATTATGATATTTTATTTGAACAATTTGCAGAAATGAATTAGATATTTGAATTCCTCTCGGGAAAATATCTAATTTCAAAAAAAATATCGTCCGAAATGGAGTCTGGGAAGTGAAGTTATGATCGTTTTAAAATCAACAAAATTTCAGCGTTTTTCCGGAAACAGCCGCACGGTTTTCAAAATTTCATCCAAACTTTATTTGGATATTATTCATTACAAGAAGATAAAATGGATATGTGTGGACATCTTAATGATGCATATACTTCATCAGATCCATGCAGACATCTACATCTTCAGCAAAATCTTCAACGAGCACA
Source organism: Picea engelmannii (assembly GCA_009831015.1). Classification (NCBI taxonomy): domain Eukaryota; kingdom Viridiplantae; phylum Streptophyta; class Pinopsida; order Pinales; family Pinaceae; genus Picea; species Picea engelmannii. The sequence continues at coordinate 367,600 of ML791285.1, read as the reverse complement.
AACATGTACAATTGCGAGGTCTTCTTGGAGTGAAGGACATGGTTGGTTAGCAATTGCCTTTTGTTCCTTCTGATTTTTATTTTTTTTACATACATTGTACCTTGAGGGGGGGGGGGGTTTCCCATGAGTTTTTCCCTCTTTCCTCGTTTATTTCAATGTATCTTTTGTATTTGGTTAACTAACATGGCCTCATTTCTGGGACCCATTCTTTATTTTCACCATAGTGATGTTCAGGGGGGGTGTTGGAGTTACTTCACACACACCTAGGATTTATTTTTCCTAAGGTTTTTCTCTGTTTATTAGTCATAATTAGTCATTATCCAGTCTCCTATATTTTATGGGAGAATATTCCACCTAGAGAATATTCTCTTTCAGTTGACACTTCAGTTTGACTAGTTGAGTTGAGTTTAGATGTTGCATTGGTTTTGTCACCATGCAACATTGGGATCATCACCATGCTAATGTGCACTTGACTTGGGATCATCACCATACTAGCGCATTACACTTGATTCCCTGAGTTAACTCCTCACTACTCTTTGTTTGGTTAATTAACTAAATACTAGTTGAATAGTTAACTCAACTAGGTGGCAGTTCACTCCCGTAACTGCCTGAGAGACTAGATTAGGTGGAAGTTCACTCCCATAACTGTTGGTGTGTGTCCATATCAATATATACCACCACTATGGTTCATTATTTACTCATGTATCTTATATATATTATAAATTATTCACTCTTTGAGTGTGGAATATGGTTAATGACAATTCTTTCATTGTTTCTCTCCTTCTTCTTATTTCTCCAATTCTCTCTACAAATGTGTGTATTATTGTTTAGCTAGATCTATTTTGTGCAGGTTCAACACATTTACTATCAGGGTACTATCAGGCTTCCTCTGGTCTTTTTTGGAAATGGTTAATGAGAATTCTTCCATTCTTTCTCTCCTTCTTCTTCTTTCTCCAATTCTATTTGCAAATGTGTGTATTATTGTTTAGCTAGATCTATTTTGTGCAGGTTCAACACATTTACATTCTCTACTTGGATCAAAAGTTCCATAGTCTTCCTTGACCAATTTTTTTTCCGCCTCATCCTATTTTTTATTCATATTGCATGATGCAATCATGTATCCTTCTATTTCTATTGCATCCTCTTGCATTAATAGCAGGGTCGAGGACCTTCTTTATCTCAAAGTCATGGAAACATCAACATCAAATTCCCCAACGTATGTCACTTTAGCTACTAGTTGTGATGGATTTATATATGTAGGGACCTTGTTATATAGATTATTAAACCTCATGTTGAAATCATCGACAGTTTCATTGTCTCTTTTCTTGATTGAGCCAAATTCATTCAAGTAGTATAGGCTATCCCTTGTCTCACCCCATTGTCTCCTAAAGGCAACCTCTAGAGTTGGCCAACTATCAATTGAAGCAATAGGAAGTTCTCTGAACCATTTTCTAACACCCCCCCGCTTAGAGTTTGGACAAATAGCCTCATGAATACATCTTCATGCTCTACAAACTGGTCATGTGTAAATTCACAAAAAGAACTCATATTCTCTTCAACTGAGCGAGTTTTATCTCCATCAAATTTTTGTGGATATTTCATATAACTCTCACGAAGTTCATGGGTAATTTGGGGCAGATTCAATGGGGAAAATATGGAAGTGACCAAAGGATCTATAGGTGATGGGGGAGGAGGTTGATTTCCCCTAGGTATTCCTCCACCTAAACCAACCATGATTTTTTGTAAAAAATGATGTGATTGGATTCAAAGGACAAAGGATGGAAATGAATTTTCAAAAAGGGTCGATGAGAAGAACTGACTCCTGGACTAAATTATAAAAGATAATTTTGAAGATCAATCAAAGTTTATGGTGTAAATTTTAAAGCATAAAGCAAATCTTTAGATATATTAGTGATATTTATGGATTCATCACTTTGATGAATACCATAAGGAAATATTTCTAGATAAGGGTTACTTGAAAAAGAAGAGATATGGCGTTCTCTACCATTTCTCCAAGTGACAAGATTTTCTGGATCTTAATATATAATAACCTGATTAAAATCAGGGTCGCTTCTGGTATGTATTCTGGTACTGGACATATTTCCCTTCTGTGGAGTCGCTAGGAGAAATATTAACATCCATGTGCACGAGGCCTATTCACCATTAAGTCTCAAAACTTAGAATGTCGTATCCCCAAGGAATATTTATTCCACTTACGCTCCCCAATAATGGCGCCATTTTGGATGTTATCCGTTGAGATGTTCCTGGATAATTTTGGAATGATGTCGAGGCCCCCCATGGGCCAAGACTCAAGATGAATCTTAAGGAAATATTTGTAGTAAGGTAATTGTGCAATATTTGGGAAGTTTTTCCATCTCTCTCTCTCTTTCTCTTTTGAAACTATAGGACCTCAAATAGTCTCATCTCAGATGAAAAATTCTCTCAACTATGATAGGCATATGTATATGAGTATTTCAAAAAATCAAGCTTAAAAGGGAGATGAAATGGTATATTAGAGGAAAGAAGAAAATAAACATGCATGGCACTACTCATAATGAATCTTGTAGCCTATGTGAAATGAATAACATGTTGAGCAATTAAGGGTTCAAAAACTATAACAATTGTAAACAAATCAATAAACATATGATTCATATAGTTGACACCTTCATACACTCAAATACATCAAGGTACCCTCTGCATATCATTTAAATGCACAAAGAAATGACAACAAATGGTCATACATTAAAAGGAAATCACTTATATATCATAACCAAACATCATATAGTAACACTGAATATGAGGAATGGCTTGCTATCTGAGCTTTATAAATTAGATATGATACAAGAAAATAAATAATGGGAGGATATTCTTTACAAGAACACATATACAACAAAATGAGGAATTACAAACTGAAACTTAAACATAGGGGATGAATCTCTGGTTTCCTGCTGCATTTATCAACTAATTGTGCCCAAGGTATCTGTGTGGTCGAACAAATGTGGTTACAAGAAACTCTTTGACTCCCCAAAGTGTCGACCCTATAAATGAGCACCTTCATTGTATTTTATTTCTCTCACTTGTGCCCTAACGCTACTTCTTGAAATCATTTACAACTTCTTGAAATGGTTTACCACTTCTTGATTCTTGAACGATTTCCCCCTGGTGAAATCATAAAAATTACTTTCGCCTATTGGAATTTGTTATGCTATTATCATGGAGTAGCTGGAGATTTTCTAGCCAAAATATCATTTCCATTTCCCTCCTTATAATGTCTGCAATCATTTTTTCTGGTGGCTAGATGCTGGAAATAAATTTTGTAGAAATCACAAAAATCAACCACTGTCGGATCAATCTTGATGAGTAATCTCAACCATTGATTGAGGTCACCCATCAGAGCAATCAAGGTTTGAAAAGGTGAAAACTTAGCAACTGTCATATCAATCTTGGAGAGATATCACGACCGTTGATATGAGACATTTTAGGCCCAATGACTTATTTGTAGATCGATCAATCTTGACCATTGATTTAAAAGCAGGTGTGTGACTATATCTGGACCATTGATTGGTTCCGATTGTAGGAGGTCCGAGAGAAAATATGGGTCATCGATCGAGGTGTTGGAGATGGACTGTGAGTCGTCAATTGATCTCAGCCATGGGTAAAAAATTGGCTAAGGAAAATATATCATGCTGACATCACCTTGGACATGTGATGAAGTTTCACTGGCCCCCACTAACACTGATGTGGTAGACATGTGTGACACGTGTCACCTGCTTTTGATATTATGGCTTGTGTATCTAGCAGGTTTCACCTTTCCATGTAGCAACTTTTGATTGGTTCTGATAGTGCTCCACTAGTAGACTGACGTGACACCTGGCCAAGAGGATTTGATACCTGGGAGAAAATCTGGGTTGTTGATTTACCCCACTTTGAAAAAAGTATGAGAAAAGATATGGACCATCCATTGGAGATATGAATTGCAGTGGTCGAGGCCTGGAATTAAAAAATGAATCTGACGAGGGGAATTTGAGAGTAAATATCAACCGTTGATTTGGATTTGCACAAGGAGGTCCGATGACACATGAGAGTTGTCGATATGTCTTGACCAAGAACCCAAAAATAGATAAGGTAAAGATGGTAAGGATGACATCATCCTGGACGCATGGCACCTTGCTATTGGTCCTCATTGGCATTGATGTGGCAGGGATAAATGACATGTGTCACCCATATTTGATATGATTTAGGACACCTTTGGTGGGTTCCACTTGTCCACGTGTAAGATTCTGATTGGTCTAATAGTTGTCCCGCTGGCGGTGAGTTCATGCATACGTCACTGCGGACATTCATCCATTCGTCGTTATTTTTCATAGGAGAGAAACCGTGATGGATCCTAGACTATTTATCTTGCTCTCCTTTACAAAATATATACCATCCTTCGGAGGTGCACCCATCGAAACTGTTTAGAGATAGGACCCTTTTTGAACTCTGACGATCGTCGATCTAGAGCTACAGGTAAGATTAGATTTGAACTGTCAAGTGGAGGAACAATATATCAAACAAGAGCCATTGATCTCATTGTTGTCAAAAAAAAAATTGGCTAAGGAATGAGAATTATCACATTGATGCCAGATTAGACAAGTGGGGACTTTCTATTGGCCAACAATGATGCTGACATGGCAGGTCGACATGACACATGTCACCCAGATTTAAGATATTTACCTATGTATGTGGTAGGTTCCACATGTCCACATGGAAGATTCTGATTGGATCTGATAGTAATATGCTGGTGGGCCACATGTAATGCTAAGTTGGCATGTTGGGGCTATGGATAAAATCTAAACCGTCGATCTCATTTAAGCATGATTGATGGCATGATGAGATCTGGGTTATTGATTAGTCCTCGTTGAAAACAGGTCTGAGAGAAAATATGGATCGTTCATTAGGGGTGCACCCTCAGAGAACTTGAGGCTTGGATCCATATGTGACTCTGAGGAAGGGACTCCAAAGACCATTGAATTAGGGTTTCCAGAGGGAGTCTGACGATGTATGAGAGTCATCGATCTTCCAAGGTCCAAACAATTACTGGCGCTTGAATTTAGGCCGTGGTATTGTGGTAAGACCCCCTAGGTTATTTTTTCTTAAGATCTTTTAGGGTGCGATAAGCCCCTTTTGACCCCCGATAAGCACTCGAGGGCTTGAAACTTTCCTTAGATGCTAAAATGAATGGATTTTCTTGTTGTTTCTTCTTTCTGCTTAAGAAAATTTGGAAGTTTTAGCTCAGAGGCTCTTGAAGCTCTCCCTTCTTCCACTAAATCGTTTGATCTTAGACTGGCCACTTCATCAAAACTTCATTTAATGGAGACAAAAATATAGTACTAATACGCGGATTAAAATAATCCAAGTTGAGCGAAATTATATGATTTTTCCAAAGTTTGCTATATTTATACAAAGTTTCCCCCAATATTTTACTATTTGGTCGTGCTTGTTCCTAGAAACAAACATGGTTGCGCATGCTTTTCCTAACAAGAAACATCATCGATTGCTACACTTCAATAAGGAAAGTGTTGATAGCTTAGAAGGCCTTGAAAAAGGAAAATAGAGTGCATCCTCTAGAAACTTTGAGTGGAAATCGTGCATGACTGACACGTGCATGGCATGCATTTCATCCATTTTTGATCTCATCACCTCCATACCTTATAAATAATAGGCATAAATTTTAAGTGAAAATGCCTTATGTTGGAGAAATCTTTAGCAAAATATCTTCAGTCATAAGTATACCTTTGCTAAGAGAAAACTAGGCATTAGTTCTCATGGTAGATATCAAGGATTGAGTGAATTTCAATAAACCATTAAGTTGATTACTTCACTGTAGTAAGTTTCAGGATCATACTAGCATATGGACACAAGTGTATGGCTAAGGAGAGGAATTAAACTTTGGAGAAGGAGGTACAACAACAATAATCAGGTATTAAAATTATTGTTACTTCTTCATTATTAAATATATAGATCTATGTTTTTCCCCCCTAAAATAAATCTTTGTATTTCACTTGTGTAAATTTTAAATAAGGTTTTGATTGGTGAGTTAATTTCCCAAACATTAAATTAGGTTTTATCACCTAAAATTTGTTCACTTGTAACATTTACACAAGTTCATTGAAATACACCATCAAACAACATGTTTTCCACCTATTTCACCTCATTCCCCCCCACTACACCTCTAGAAATTTTTTATACAAACATGTATTTTGACCCATTAGGGATAACACACTTTATACCCCTAAAAAGTGCACTATCCAGTGCATAAAATACCCCCAAAACTTGCACTGGTTTGTAAAAACCACAAATTTGACTATTTCTAGCCAAAAAAAAATCTAGAAAAGGAAAGTAATTATAAGTGGATATTTCTAAACCCTAATGTCTATTCCTAGCCTTGATATAGTCAATTAACCATTATTTCTATGACCATGCAAGTTAGGGAATTTAACCACTAATTTTCTATAAATAAAGTTTATAGGTCTTTCCATCCATATCTATCCATTTGTAGTAGGTACATGCTATCGAAATCACACCAGAGATATTGAGGATTCCTTACCTCTTGATAGTTATTTTATTTTCATGCTACTTTCTGACTCAACCAAGGAGGGAATCTATACACATCAAGGAAGAAAAGGACCCTCCAAAGGGGGAGGATTTGGAGTTACATCTTTAATGAGTCTACTCCCCAAGTGATTTCCTTATACTTTCCATTGGATATGAAGGTACTCTTTACATTATTTCAAACTATCTATTTGTTTCTATTGTTGTAGTTTGTTTGTTTTCTTTCGTTTCACATGAATAGACTAAGATTTGGAGCTTCGTAAAGCCTATTTAGAATGTTAGTTTCATGTTCTACTTTCATTTTTGTTTGGATCTAACACATAAACATTAGATTAGTGTAAATTGTACACCCTTGCTGCAATTTACCACCAACATAGAACTTTCATCTACTTATCGATTTATATTATTGATTGTTGTACTAAATGAATATCGAGGAAGGTTCTATTTATTTTCTTTGTGTGTAGGTCTCTTGATGAAAATATGGAACTAGAATAGGATTGATTAAATATCACACAAAAGATAAGGACAACAATCATGTAATCAGGTTGTTCTCTCTATCTTCACCATTTATTTTCAATATGTATGCAATCCCTAGGGGAATTAAATTAGGTAAATATCCTCTTTTCTATTGGTGAACCTAACCCATTCACCAGGGGACCTTATTAGACAATAGGTAGTGAACAATAACTTTTTAAAAATGGTGACTCCACTAGGGAGAGTTCTTTGAAAAATATTTTTATTTTTGGGTTTATTTTTCTTACTTTTCTTGTTTAGTAAGTTTCATTCGAATCTGCATTATCTTCAAAAAAATATTAGGTGCATTTAGACTAGAGTTGGATTGGTTTCTAGGTTGTTTAATGATTTATTTTCTATTTTTTCCTTGCGCTTGTAGCTATTCTCAATAACAGTCGCAACCGACCGCATTTTTCCATTAGAACGATTGTAGCCATAGTTTTTGGTCACTTGTTACTGCATGAAAAATCACCTCCATCCCCTTTTTTCTTCCAATTGTTTGCATAGGAAATCATGGCCACAACCTGTAGGAGACACAATTTATTTTCCACCTTGAAATTGTCATTTCTTATTCTATTGATTGATTGGAAACTTGAAAGCCTATTTCTTCCTAGATCGTATATCTAGGTCCTTGTTGTTGGATTACTGAGAGGGGGAGGTGCATTAGTAATATAGAAATCTAATCCTTTTTAACCATATAATACAAGTGTTATATCAATGTAGCATTATCATCCAATAACTGCAAAGTAACTAAGCAATGAACAAATGAACAATCATACACATACACCAGTGTTTTACGTGGAATCCCAAAGAGGGAGAAAACCACATAATGCTTTTTCTTATATGTCTTGAAGAATTACATTCATTGGAAGCACCAACTTCCTTTGTTTTATAGCTGCAACTAGAAGGAGGATCCAAACCCCTAGCTTCTTAGGCTACAACCTGAGGGAAGCTCCAACTCCTCAATTCTTTGGCTAAAACCAGAAGCAAGCTACAACCCCCTATGTTCTCTAGCTACAACCAGAAGGTGACTACAACCAATTGTCCTTTCCCTATCCAATCTCCCTGACGTATAAGTAGAATGATGGAACCACTGTCACACTATCACTATGAGATATACCACTATACAACTGTACCAACCTGTATCAATGAACTGCAACCAACCTATACCAATAACCTGAACCATGCATCAACCATGCATCTACCTGTACCATGCATCTACATGAACCATGCATCTACCATGCATCAACCATGCACCAACATGTACCATAAACAAGTGCATCAACCATGCACCAACCTGTACCAATCAACTTGTAAAAAAACTGTACCATAAACAAGTGGATCAACCATGCACCAACTTGAACCTCAACATGAAAACCTTCCTTAACTTTAACAACAAGAGACTAGCATTTTCATCAAACTTTACTTTAGTCTCACATGACTAGTTTTGGATTAGTCAACAACCCTAACTTGAAATAATCATAACTATGTACCTCTAATGAATAAATATATGAAAATAGTACACAATGTTTTTCAGTGTGTTTAATAAAATTCCTCTAGGTTTCACTACTTGGAACCTCTCAGAAAATGAGTTATAGAAAAAATGACATACCTTGTTGAATTCTGGCTTATTCTAGAGAGTGACCTTGTAGAGCATGCCCCGCACAGAATATTTGTTTTATGGATCTGAAAGTTTTACATAGAATACTAAATATTGTACTCTAACCGACACATTTGGTCTTACTGAATTTGGATCTGTTATGAAGAATTTATGACGTTTTTATCTGAAACACCTATTTTAGACTAGTTTCAGGACTAGCCACAAACTCTATTTTACACAGTGTGTAACTATAAAAATGCAATGACCCACAACATGATTTTTTTACCACAGATACTTGGATATGTTTCCTCAATGACATATCAATTTCACGGTCTAAATAATTATAGAAAAAAAAATTACGGCGAAAATGGTGAGATGGCCTGTAAATAACATACCTTAGAAAGCATCATCAAAATAATTTATCCTCCCTTGAATTTTGGCCTTATTTACTTCACCTTCCCTTTGAAATTCGGCTTAGATATCCTTTGGTTACCTCAATCACCTTTATATATTCAATATTCTCAAATGTGATGTAAAATGAGAGATTATTGCCTCTTATTTATACTCTCCAAGTAGCTTCCTTAGAAGCATCTTCTAGGCCACTTTGCCTACTTTCCTTATTTTAGGGTTAACCCACTTCTAATTTCTCCATTAAATTTATTATTTAAATAATAATAAAAAATTATTCACTTTTAATTATAGTACACTCATCACTTCACTTTATTATTTACCTTCTAAAATGTCTTAAACCACTTTGACTACTTGACCTTTTGGCATTTGTAGAAGACATATGAGGGTCCTCCAACTTCGTAAGGCCATATCTCTCAAACCTTGAGGAGTTATGTGATGTATCACATACCAACATAAATGACATGACATGTACTGTTAATCTAGAATAGTCTTACCTGCAAATATATCAAAACTCATACCATTATCCATCAAATAAACTTGGGTCCATTACCCAAACCTGGGTTCTTCAACTTCTCATGGCCATACCTCTCTAACCGTGAGGAGTTATGTGATGTTACACATACCACCGGAAATGGAATGACATGTACTATCCATATATAATATTATTTCCTTCAAATATTTTAAAACTCATACCATTATACATGAAACAACCTTGGTTCCATTACCCAAACCTTTGTGCTACCAGAATTCGCTACCAAACTTTCTTCAAGGGTTGACATCAATGACAACCAACCTTAATCAACAGTATCCCCCTTTGGAATTGATGGAAACACTCTGATGCAATACTAAAATGATGTCATGCAATACTGAATTCATATCACTCATGCTCCCCCTGGAACCATGCCTTTGTCCTCTACATATCTGTGAGCATTCTCCCCCTGGAATCATGCCTCTATCCTTTGCATATGATAAATCTCTCCCCCTTTGTCATCTATGGAAAAAGTATCTTTCCATCTAGGGATGCTCCACCTAACTGAACTGTCTGATCTCCCAACCCGAACTGTCCTCTTTATGGTGCTTCCTCGTGTACATCTAAGACATATAAAATAAGCATGGAAAATAATTCATTTTGGAGTAGAAATAACTCTGAGTCTCTGGAAAAGATACTCAAAGGATTATCATGGAAGCGATTTTGTAAAGATGTATGCCACTTGTTCTTTTGTGCCCACATACTCAAATATGATGTTCTTTTGTGCCCACATACTCAAATATGATGTTCTTTTCTGCAACCTATTCTCGTAGAAAGTGATACTTGATTGGAATGTGCTTCATCTTGGATTGCATCACTGGGTTCTTTGAGATGTTGATGGCCCTTGTATTATCATAATAGATTGGAATGGGCTCATCATACTCAACCAGTATATCTATCATAGTTTGTTTCATCCATAGAACTTGTGTACAACATGTTGTTGTTGCAATATACTCTGCCTCGGTTGTAGATAAAGATATTGATGATTGTTTCTTGCTTATCCATGATGATAAACACTCACCCAAGTAGAACGTTTCTTCATTGGTTCTTCGTCGATCATCAATACAACCTGCCCAATATGCATCTATGTAGGAAATAAGTGATAGATTCTTTCCTTTTGGATACCATAATCCAAAATATTTTGTTCCTTTGAGATATCTGAAAATCCTCTTCATTGTTAATACATGTGATTCCTTTGGTACTACTTGAAATCATGCCACCTATCCAACTGCCTACATTACATTTGGTCTAGATGTTGTCACATATAGCAGGTTACCAATTATTGACCTGTGTTGCCTCTAATCTGTAGACTTTGAATCATCATATTTTCTCAACTTGCAATTGGTTTTCATGGGAGTGATAACTGGTTTGCAATCTTCCATTCCGAACCTCTTTATCATTTCTCTGATATACTTGGTTTAAGAAATAAAAATTCCTTGGTTGCTTTGACGTATCTGAAGTCCCAGAAAGAAGGATAGTTCTCCAAGTAATGACATTTCAAATTCATTTTGCATATTCTTTGCAAATTTTTGGCTTAACTTGTCATCATCACTACCCAAAATAATATCATCAACATAAACTTCAATTAATAAAATACTATCTTGACTTACCTTGATGTAGAGGTTGTTGTCTGCACTTCATTTTTTGAACCCTGCATGATGTAGATATTTATCCAATCTAGAGTACCATGTTGTAGGAGCCTGGTTTAGACCATACAAGGCCTTATTTAATTTGCACACATAATCTACATTCTCTGACAACTGAAATCCTTCTGGTTGTTCAATGTAGACTTCTTCTTCAAGTTCCCCATTCAAAAAAGTTGATTTTACATCCATCTAATACACTTTAATATTTTTGGAGCATGCATAAGCTAAAAGCAATAGGATTGCTTCCATTTTGTCAACTGGGGAAAATGTCTCTTCAAAGTCAACTCCTTCAACCTGTGCATATCCTTTACATACCAATCTAGCGTTGTTCCTTGTAACATGTCCATTTTCATTCAATTTATTCCTGTATACCCATTTTGTGTCGATCACATTCTTATCCTTTGGTCTTGGAACCAATTACCAAGTATCATTTTTCTCTTATCCAATTCTTCATCCATGGCCTTATTCCAAAATTCATCCTTGCTAGCCTCTTCAAAACAAGTTGGTTCAATCATAGATGTGAGTTCTAGGTGTGTTTGATCTAGTGAACTCATTCTTCTTCTAGTCTTAACTCTTGCATCTTTGTTTTCAATAATCTGATCTGAAGGATGATTTTTCTGTACTCGTCTACTAGTTGTCTTTGGAGTCACTTGCTAAACTTTCTCTTCTTCTTCTCTCGGATCCTCTTCATCTTCCCCTTCCTTTTCATCTTATGTTTCTTCTTCGTAAAGTTGTTTCATTGATTCATTTTCTTCTTCCTTTAATTCTTGTCTACCTGTTTCATCAATTGTTACCTTGATGCTTTCCACAACTTTGTTTAATCTCAGGTTGTAACACTTGTATGTTTTTCTTGTACTTGAGTAACCAACAAGTACTCCTTTGTCCACATGAGAATCAAACTTTCCCATTCTGCCATCTTCTCTTTTGATGTAGCATTTGCTTTCAAAAACTCTGAAGTGCTTCACATTTATTGGTCTTCCTTTCCATAGCTCGTAGGGAGTTTTGTCAGTGTTGTTTCTGATCATTAATCTATTTTGAATGTAAATTGTTGTATGCACTGCCTGCGTCCAAAAAATATCCATCAATTTGGAATCCATTAGCATTGTTCGAGCCATTTCCTGTATTGTCTTGTTCTTTCTTTCAACAAATCCATTATGTTGAGGTATCTTAGCAATGAAGAATTTACTTTTTATTCCATGACTGTTGTAGTAGTCCATAATTCCTTTGATGTGAACTCTCCTCCATTATCATATCTCAAGCATTTGATTTTTCAATCCATTTCATTTTCAACCATTTTCTTGTAGATCTTGAAGTTTTCAAAAGCTTCTGACTTATTCTTGAGAAAGTTAACTACATTCATTCTTGTATAATCATCAACTAATAACATAAAATATTTCTCACCTTTTAAACCCTTTGTTGTAGTTGGTCCAACTAGATCAGTATGCACAATTTCCAGTGGTCTTGTTGTTGAATATTCCTTTGGTTTTAACCTAGTCTTTGTTTGCTTTCCTTGTTGACAATGCTTGCATAAAGTGTTGGTTGGTTTTGTGATCTAGGGAATTTCTCTGACTACTTCTCTTTTGATTACTTTGACAAGGTTATCAAAATGTATGTGACCCATTCTTTTGTGCCATAGCCAAATTTCGTCTTCCTTTCTAGACAACACTTTTCATTTACAATTTCACTTAACACATATATGTTGCTTGAAGTTCTCGTAGTTGTAGCAATCAATTTTCCTGAACCATTTTCTTATCTCGCACTTTTGTGAATCAAAAGTAACTTTATGACCTTGGTCACACATTTGAATCACACTTAGAAGATTATGTTTCATATCTTCTACTAGTAGAACATTTTCTTCCTTTGTATTCTTGTTCCCAATTCTAACTGTGCCGTTTCCAATGATTTTAGCCGAATCATCATTTATGAAGGAGACTGGTCCGTCTCTTTCCTTTATTAATGTAAGAAACTTGTCTCTATCACCTACCATATGTTTTGAACAACCTTTGTCAACATACCAACCACGTTTCTTCTGCTTAGCTTATAGAGTGAGTGTGCATTCTTCATTGTTGTTATCTTATTCAATTTGAACCTTCAAATTTGTGATCATTTGTTATAATTCTTGAGAGTCTTCTTTCTTGCCTAGTTCCACATTTAGCTTCTTATTTTTCCTCTTTTCTCTTCTAATAACTTCTATGAAACTCATCAATTCCTCTCGGCAATCAACTTCTACCTCTTCAATTTCTTCTTCGACTTCTTCATATTCTACCTCAGAGTCTTCTATTTCCATGAATAGAACCCTTTCCGTCTCATTGTCACTGCCTTCATATTCATCTGATGATGAGATGTCTTCTTTGGTGCATAATCTTTTCTTGAAAACTTTCTTTGTGGTTCTTTTGCCTTTATATGTTTGTCTGCTTTTTGAGTCACCTTCATCATTTCTCTTTTTCTTATGAGAACATGTGTTATCAAAATGATCAATACCATCACAATTAAAACAAATTAAAGGAAGATTACCCCTATACCTAACGTCGGTTCCCTTGTTTAGTCTTCTGACAAAGTTGGTCACTTCTTCATCATCTTCTGAGATGTCACTATTGCTTCTATGTTCTTTTTCTTGTTTCTTTCCCTTTTGCTTTAATCTTTTGGATGCTTTGAAGGTTGTTTCTTTTACATATGGATTTTCCTGTTCATTTCTCATTTCATATGTTGTGAATATTCCATGTAGTTCATCCATGTTTATTGAGTTTAGATCTGATCTTTCTTCTAGTGCTGATATCTTAGGATCAAATATCATAGGAAGAGATCTTAGTAACTTTTGAAGAATTACTGATTCTTTGATTTCTTATCCCAATCCTATGATTGCATTTATTGTTTCATCGACTCTTAAGAAGTAAGTTTCAATATTCTCATCTTCCTTCATCTTTAGTTGTTCGAACTGACCTCTGTAAGTTTGAAGCTTTGTTGCTTTGAATTTTGAATCTCCTTCATAAATATTTTGAAGCTTGTCCCAAATATTTTTAGCGGATTTACAATGTGCAACTTTAGTGAATATTGTTTCACCAAGACCATTCAGAAGTGCATTTGTGGATTTGGAATTATTCTGACCAAGTTTCACTTCCTTTTCATTTGTTGGTGGAACTGTTGGTACTGTGTATCCATCTACAATTGATTGCCAAATTTCAAATCCATGTGCCTGTATATATGTCTTCATCCTTATGCTCCAAAAAGAATACTTATGTCCATCAAACTATGGCATTCCATTTTTATACAAGTTGTTTCTCTCCATGATCTACCTTTCAATGGTTAAACTGATTTTTGAAGGAACCTTCTCTGATACCAATTGTTGGATTACTGAGAGGGGGGTGAATCAATAATAGAGCAATCTAATCCTTTTTAACCATATAATCCAAGTGTTATATCAATGTAACATTATCATCCAATAACTACAGAGTAAATAAGAAATGAACAAATGAACAATCATACACATACATAGTACACCAATTTTTTACGTGGAAACCCAAAGAGGGAGAAAACCACAGAATGTTTTTTCTTATATGTCTTGAATAATTACATTAATTAGAAGCACCAACTTACTTTTTTTTCCATCTACAACTGGAAGGAGGCTCCGACCCCCTAGTTTCTCAGGATACAACCTGAGGGAAGCTCCAAATCCCCAATTCTCTGGCTACAACCAGAAGGAGGCTACAACCCCCTATGTTCTCGGGCTACAATAGGAAGGTGGATACAACCACTTGTCCTTGCCCCATCCAACTTCCCTAACTTATAAGTAGAATGATGGAACCATTGTCACACTATCATTGTGAGATATACCACTGTACAATTATACCAACCTATACCACTGACCTGCAACCAACTTGTACCAATAACCTGAACCATGCATCAACCATGCATCTACCTATACCTCAACCTTTAATCAACCTGTACCATAAACAAGTGCATTAACCATGCACCAACCTATACCAAACAACTTGTAATCAACCTATACCATAAAAAAATGCATCAACCATGCACCAACCTGTACCTCAACCTGCAAACCTTCGTTAACGTTAACAACAAGAGACTAGCATTTTAATCAAACTTTACTTTAATATCACATGACTAGTTTTGGATTAGTCAACTACCCTAAATTGGAATAATCATAATTATGTACATGTAATGAATACAGATATGAAAATAGTACACAATGTTTTTAGTGTGTTTTATGCAATTCCTCTAGGTGTCACTACTTGGAACCTCTCAAAAAATGAGTTATAGAAAAAATGGCATACCTTGTTGAATTATGTCTTATTCTAGAGAACAACCTTGTAGAGCGTGCCTCACACAGAATATTTGTTGTATGGATCTGAAAGTTTTACAAAAAATACTATAGACTGTACTCTAACCGACACATTTGGTATTAGTGAATTTGGATCTGTTATGAAGAAGTTATGATGTTTTTACCCAAAACACCTCTTTTATACTAGTTTCAAGACTAGCCACAAACCCTATTTTCCACGGTGTGTAACTCAAAAAATACAATGAACCAGAAGCTGGAATTTTTACCACAGATACTTGGATATGTTTCCTCAATGGCCTATCAATTTTACGATATGAGTCATTATATAAAAAACATTATGGCAAAAATGGTGAAATGACCTGTAAATAACATACCTTAGAAAGCAACATCAAAATAATTTATCCTCCCTTGAATTTCGGCCTTCTTTACTTCACCTTCCCTCTAAAATTTGGCTTAGATATCCTTTGGTTACCCCAGTCACATGTAGATATTCAATATTCTCAAGTGTGATGTAAAATGAGAGAGCATTGCCTCTTATTTATACTCTCCAAGTAGCTTCCTTAGAAGCATCTTCTAGGTCACTTTGCCTACTTTACTTATTTTAGGGTTAACCCACTTCTAGTTTCTCCATTAAATTTATTATTTAAATAATTTATTTTGTATTCACTTCGACTTATAGTACACTCATCACTTCACTTTATTATTTACCTTCTATAATATCTTAAACCACTTTGACTACTTTGTTAGTCAACTGAGAGGGGGGGGTGAATCAGTTGTTACCGTGCTTAAACAATTATGCTTCTTTTAAACTCTTTGCCGAGTCACTAAATGATGATCACAATAATGCAGGGGAATAAACAATGGCATATTCAGCATCAGTCATACATAAGAGAAACACAGAGACAAATATTTCCTGAGGAAACCCATATAGGGTAAAAACCTCTTTTTCTTTATATGATAAGTAATTGTTACATTCTTTACATGATCATACATATGAGCACCAACTCATAATGAGGCTACAACCTCTGTTTTGCAGGCTGCAACCTGCTGAGAGCACCAACTCTCTGTTTTC